>JARQZJ010000004.1:445000-492500 GCA_030704895.1 Henosepilachna vigintioctopunctata
AACGGCGGCGTTCGGTTTTCTCGGAGTTCGAGTTATTACTTATAAGTTTTCACCAGCAAGTCAAAGAGAACAGGGGTTTAAACTCAATTCCGCTTTATCTAAAAGGTGCTTTCTGTGATTTTTTGCGAATGTGTTTTAGAAGTATAACATAATACTTTTAAATCTAAAATAATTATGTGGATTCTGTGATAAATGATATTTTGTATATTTTAGTTGAGTACCCAATTTTTTTCATCGTGTTTTGGTGCAGATTCGAATTCAACAAAGCAAATGACATAGTTTATTCTACATTTTCTGAGTTTTATAAAACTGAATTAATGGAGATGTATAATGACAAACAGTCGCGTGATGTTAGAGTTATAGAAACTTGAGAGCGGAAAAAGAAAAAATATAAGAGCTCATCTCATTCTTTTTCAATTTATGAAATCGCAAAAACAAAAAGGATTAACGGCGCTCTTCTGCATATAAAACTGCTAGTTCCAGAGGGATCTGACATAATTCATTTCCACATGGATGAAACCTTAGGTTCATAGGATCTTCTCATGTGCATACCTGCGTGCTGGTGGGGCTCAGCTTATGACACCTGGGCAAATACCAGGTAAGAAAGATAACTAAAAATGAGGGTACCTTGAATTTGTATGGGTGATATCAATATAAATGTGTAGAATTGGTTTGAATTCTGCAAGTTTCTATAAGTGTCAGACACATTCCATGGAATAGAACTTTTGTCCACGCTCTGAAGCTCCACAGAAAATATATGAACTCCACTTATTTTTACGTCATTTTTTGATCTGACATGTAAACAAAATAGTTCATATATCTTTTGTAGAGCTTCAAAGAGTCTGACAAAAGTTTTGCTCTTCATGAAGGAAAGTGTATGACACTTATGAATACAACTTCAGAAAAATATTGTAACTATTGAAACCTATATTAAAATCAGCCATACAAATTTAAGTTTAGTTGAATTCTTAATTAACCCTTATTTTCTGTTAACTTTCTCACCTAGTAGCCGTCCAGGTGTCACAAGTCGAGGTCCACAAGCACACAGGTATGCAAAGCACATGAGTCGCTACTGAGAACCTAAGATTTCGTTCATGTGAAAAAAGTTATGCTAGATCTTACTATATACTATGGAGCCCTGTTTTCCTATACGATTCCCATGTTTTACTTCCAGAGCGACTACGTGCTTCAGCGATAAAACATAGTAACGAAATTTGAAAATTTCCTCGATTTTTTTTTATATAAGCTTAGTTGATTGTCATTACAATTGAAATTAAATTTCCATTTCTACGTTTTCTTATGAAAATTCATGAAGGCTATGAGAAAAACCTTCCAGTTCAACATTATCATATTGATTGAAAATTCAATTGCTATTTGCAGTTTATTACTTCTTTTATGAATGCTGAATTTTCTATCGAATTAATTTCCCATTAAATCTGATGAAATGTTTTGCTAATTTGTATCGACCAACAATATATAAACGTGACAACAGCTCTCAGTCAACGATTTTCCTAATACTTCATTTGCTAAGTAGCTGCTATTCCGAGACATCTAATTCTTCTCCGAGAGCTGATTGAAAGCAACACAGGGAATTTATTTGCTAATAATGCAGTTAAGTAGTTTCGAAACAGTTTGATAACATAAAAAATCAATATCATTGAGAGAGTAGCTCTTAAAAGCTATGGATTGGGGCAAGCGAGATATATTTAATGGAGCGGATGACGTCCGGAAGTTAAGTCCCAGAATATAATCGTAAAATTTTTATTGAATCAATTTCCACCGAAGTATATATCTTCCAACCAGATAATATCACGTTATGTGCAACTGGGCACCAAATTATTTTTCATTAGACTTCGGGATATATGTCTTAATTTCTGGATAAATCGTTGAGAGATCGTTCGCTAAAGAATAGTGTGAGAAAGGGTGTTTTTTGTTCATAAAATCAAATTGTAATGAACACTCATAATGAGTGTTCATACCCAGAATACCCATAGATTTCATTCAATGGGTATTCTGAAGATGCCATTCTTACATAAACATATTCTGGGCGTTAAATCTCGTTTTCATTGAAAGGCATTAAATATGTTCGAAACAATTCTTTTCTCTTTGCGTGTTTCATGAGGAAAGCAGAAACTCTTAATTGATTTGAGCATACCGAGCTGATATCACTTCATGATAACATTTGCAGATTTTGATTGCTTTGTTGCATATTGATGTAGCAATCAGTTATTTGTTTAAAGTGTAAGATGCGGTATACCTCAAGGAACTGTCGTAAGTCCATCCTTTCACCTGCTGCCAATAGAAAATTTATCTGAAGTTCATCTTTCTGACATTATATGTTTGCAAGGAAAACTGTTATTATGATAATTCGACTCGTAATAAAATTCGACAAAATATAATTGAATAAGAACTTATGTAGCTAGAAAAAGGAGGTTAAAGATGTAAGGTATTACGACAGAAAACAGAAATTTTTTAGATAATTTTATGTGCTAAAAGACAGTCTGTTAACCATATGACAATTCACGAATTGAAAAGTCTATTATATCTCAATATTCAAAGTCTCGTAGATCCCGATATTCCATGTAATCATGATACATGAGAATATGAGGCCGATTGAAAAAATTAATGAAATACAAAACATGTTTGCTCTGCTTTGCGGTTCAGCCATGGCAAGTTAATTTTGAACAAAGAGGAAACAGTATATGGTGAACCCAAATATTGTAATTAAATCAAAATAGATCAAACGGCAGTACACAATTCTGCCAATTGAAAAACCTATCAAACTCAAACGTTGTGCTCCAGTATATAGACCTTCACATACTAAAAAATGACATTGTATTTGTGAACATTTCACATAGGTATAATGGAAGAAACACAGACCGTTAGGCACTCAATGATGAAATAATTTCTAAATCAATTTCAGAATTTCAGAACATCAATTTCTGAAATAAAACGACCTGGTTACTGAGAATCCTTCCTTACGGAAACTTACCAAAAAAAGCTGTTAATCTGCAATATTTCCTCTTTTTAAAATTATTATTCAGGCTTATTATTCATAATTTCATAGTTAACTATCAAATTCAATAATATTATTTCAATCAATTACTTCAATTGTGAAGTGGTGTACTCACTCTGGACAACAACTTCGTCTTAACTTAACAGCTTTGATGACAATATCTCTCTCTACGATACCATTAACAATTGACTTGTGCTGCTGATTTTGAATCTTAATAATAATCAAAATCGGTATATTTGATGGACATAAAGTTCTGAAGTTCAGTAAAACAGCATTAGAGTTTACAACATCTTATTCTTCTTGCATATTTTGATAACATTAACAGTCCATAACAACTCATAAATCATCACAATTTTTGTACCAGGTGCAGAATCGACCTGGAGCTGCTATCGAATCAAGAAACATCTGGGACGACTGGGATCCTATGCTGATATCCGAAGGCCTTTTCTCTGCCGCAAATATATTCAGGTGCGTACGAAAACTCTATAATTTTCCTATGTTTGGAAGATCTAAAGCATTTCTCAGATAACTCTACTTTGTAGACTATATATATATATATATATATATATATATATATATATATATATATATATATATATATATATATATATATATATATATATATTTGAAATTGATTTATTGCCTGTTTAAGATAGTTTATTTTGATTGTGTTTAGCAATACCAGGCTTATTTTAATATGAAAAACTTTATTTTCGTTAACGTTTTGTTGTATATCACAACTTCGACGAAACTAATGAATAATTGAATTATATGAATTACTATTGATATCAAAATGTCAAACTTATTTTTCAGAAAAATCAAATCAGTTTTTCGTATTTTCACATATTGATTTTCAGAATCAGAGAAATGTTTATTTCAGAGAGACTTATTACTAAAATCATTCAAAATAAAATTTATATATATTATATATATATATATATATATATATATATATATATATATATATATATATATATATATATATATATATATATATATATATATATATATATATATATATATATATATATATATATATATATATATATATATATATATATTATATTTATATAGATCGTCCATTAAATAAAGATGTAATGGACGATCTTTTTAATTAATGTATACCTAATCTTTCCTTTGAGATACCCTTCCTAAAAAAGTTCGTCGACGATATAGTTTGCGCTGTACCCGCAAATACAATCGACGAAATAGTTGCAACATTCAATGCCTATCACCCCTCCATAAAATTCACCGTCGAAACAGAAAATTATAATTGCATTCCATCTAGACTGGTACCAAAAGAAAACTCATTCCGGACGTTACATAAATTACCTTTCCTACCATCTATTCAAAACGAAAAAGAATTTCATACTAGAGTTCAAAAGACGAATTTAAAAAATTGTCATCCAGAATTGTACCAGAAAAATATTTCGACGTTCAGGGGAATTCTGCTTGATAGTAGTTATCCCCTTAAACTGATTAATAAATTACTTAGAGCTTGCAGCAATATAATTGAAACAAACCAGGAAATTATCAGCATCAACAGCCCAGAAAATCTACCATTCGGTGTTTTACCACATATACACAATCTAACGCCAAAACTGATCAAATTATTCCATAATAAAATAAAAATAGCCCAAAAAACACATGAGCGATATAATCATTATTTACTCGCACAAAACATCCGCTAGAATTGAAATTCAAATCGAATGTCGTCTACAAAATTCCTTGTCAAAATTGCGATTCTGTATATATAGGTCAAACATCCCAAAATCTTCATTCAAGGATCGTTTCTCATAAAAGTGATTGCCAAAATACCAACAAGACGAATTCCTCTGCATGAACCCCACACGTACAAGCCACTGGTCACAAAATGAATTACAATGCCACAAAAATTTTAGATCACGCAAACAATTACAACAAACGCTTTTTCCTAAAAATGGTTCATATCAAAAAGACAGGAAATTGTATTAACAAAAAATCTGATACAGATAATTTAAGCACCATATATATAAATCTCACGGGTTCTTCTAATTAATGGCTCATATCCTATTCACCGAAAAATCAATTATAAATACACAAAATAAATTAACTTCGTTAGTCATAAAACTTCGGCCAGCGTATGCATTTTAAGAAACGCCTTTAAAAACATCTGGAAACACTCCACTTGAAAAGCGAAATTGAGAAATACAGTCATTGCCGTCGCTTCCTTCGGCTACCTAACACGTAGAATGCAGTAATATTCCAACCCAATGCATTTGGGAACATTTGTACTTATTTTCAAAATTCACAAAACTAATGTTCTTTCGGACTAACTTCACAGTATTTGTAAAAAAATTTCTATAGTGCCTTGCTATATAAACTGTTAATTTTTGTACTATTTTAGCCCTGAAGAAGAAAATAAACATTTTCGAAAGCTTGGAAAATACTTAAGAGATAACTGATTTTGCTGTCCCAGACTGCAATCCCGATTGAACACTGATAAATATATATATATATATATATATATAAATATATATATATATATATATATATATATATATATATATATATATATCCATAAGAAAATCTATAAAGGGACATCGTTCTCTGTTATAATCAAGCTTTACAATAATATATCCTGTCGGCCACAAATATTGTTCATCTGGTGGTCCTTTTCCACTTCGACGCTCTGCTAGAACGACCTGCCGTATTTCATCCCATATTGCCTGACTCTGCTCACTTAATCCGTTCAAAACGTCAAAGCGAATGATTGTAACGTTTGAGCTTATCGTCATTTATTCCGGCAGATGGTTCTTACTTTTCCGTGGCGAAAATATTGGCTATTTATTTTGTCATAACCCTTCGAAGGGAATGATGAATTTTCAATTTTACATCTCGACCAATTATTAGTGTTCAATCGTAATACTGGTCTTCTTCAGTTGCATTTGAAATATTCATCGTCTTCAATAACTTTTGGAAAAATATTAATTTCCTGTCTATGCATAAAATAAAAATGTACCGAAACTGTGTCATGTACATGGAAGATATATGAGAAAAGTATTATTGGGATCTTTATCAACGTAATAACACCTAAAACAATGATTTTCGGAATTTTTTGTCTGTGCGTTTACGCATGCATTACTCAGAAACGCTCATGCGATTCTACTGAAGTTGTGACTTATATATTTACTCAGCTAATATATTTTACTTATCTAACACAAAGTGTTCATTTCATGCCAATCAGTTCATGAATAAAAAAGTTATACCAATTTGAAGAATCACGTTGAACATTTGTAAATCTATCTATAACTATCTATTCTTTCTTGGTTCAGTAAACTTTGAAATAATAGCCTATAAAAAACTGTATAGATTCATATAACGGGTGTTTTTTAGAGGTATAGAACTTCAAGTTGGCAATACTGTTGAAGATGGCAACCCATTTAACAGCTGAGAAGTTATTTATTCTCAGTTTGGTTTGGCAATTCATCATGAATAGACTCACGCCTGAAGAACGCTTGCAAATAGTGCAATTTTATTTCGAAAATGATGGTTCTGTTCGGAATACGTGTCGCGCACTACGTTCATTTTATCGTCGAAAAAATCGTCCATCAGAGCAGTTAATTCGATTAACCATGGAATGTTTTCGCACCACGTTTAATCTTATTGATAACTCGCATCCCCAGAGAAGCCGTACGGTGCCTATAGAAGAAGCTATTGCAACTATAGAGTATAACATTGAGGAAGACCCGAATGAGTCCTTCCGCCATCGAGCACAGGAATTGGATCTGTGTCCATCCACTTTATGGAAGATTTTGCGGAAGGATCTTGGTTTGCGTGCTCACAAAATCCAACTCGTGCAAGAATTGAAGGCAAACGATCATCAAGCAAGGCGTAGATTCGTCGAATGGGCCCAAAACGAGATTGCCGTTGTTCCCGTTTTTCATAAACGAATTTTGTTTAGCGATGAAGCGCACTTCTGGTTGAACGGCTACGTCAACAAACAAAACTGCCGCATTTAGAGTGAAGATAATCCTCAAGTGTAAATCAAAACACCGTTAAATCCAGAAAACACTGACTTTTTAGTGCGCTTTATGGGCTGGTGGAATCATTGGTCCGTACTTCTTCAAAAACGATGATGGCCAGAACGTTACAGTCAATGGTGATCGGTATAGAGCCATGATTACTAATTTTTTCATTCCTGAGTTGAACAACCATGATGTCCAGGAGCTGTGGTTTCAACAAGACGGCGCAACATGTCACACAGCTCGTGCCACAATCGATTTATTGAAAGACACGTTTGGTGACCGCCTAATTTCACGTTTTCGACCTGTGAATTGGCCTCCAAAATCTAGTGATTTAACACCGCTAGACTACTTTCTGTGGGGCTATGTAAAGTCATTGCTCTATCCGGATAAGCCACAAACGCTTGACCATTTGGAAGACAATATTCGTCGTGTTATTGCCGATATACGGCCACAAATGTTGGAAAAAGTCGTCGAAAATTGGCCGTCCAGATTGGACTTCATCCGAGCCAGCCGTGGCAGTCATATGCCAGAAATCATATTCAAAATGTAATGCCACAAGATTATCTTTCGAATAAAAAAAATTCTTGTCAATCGAATGATCCATCGTTGTTTTATTGCAATTTAAAATTCTATACCTCTAAAAAAATCACCCTTTACTAGCGCATTTTATATTAGAATTATATACTACTGGATGTATTATACTAGATGAAGCTCTGATATAGACAGGTAGAGTATCAAAATATGAATTTGCTAAAGAAGCAGTTCAACGTCGAAGATGAAAGAGCCTTTTGAATAGCAATGCAAGTTGGATGATGACTCATCACTGTCAGTCGTGACAAGGTCAGAGCGGTAATCCTTTCTTCTTCGAATTATTTCTGAATGATTAAACCAAAGTCGTGTTATTCACACTAATTTTATGATTATAAGATGGTAATCATTTCATTGCGGTTGTTAAAATAATTCATGAAGTTTAGCTCAAAGGTATCAAACCATTCATTGACTTTTGATTGCTTTCGATGCGAGTTTTGCCAGGTCAGCTAGTTCAATAATATGTATTGATTCATCACCCACCATTCAAGGAAAAGGTAACTGAAATACTCGGCTAAATTCCAAATAATTGTTAGGGTTGACATGAGTTTCATACAGATTTGTATTGAATTAAGACGCCTTGAACATATTCGTATAAACATTGAATTTGAACAGTTAAATGTAAAATTTAGCCAACAGTTTCAATATCTACAAAAATGTATGCTCATTTAGCCAGATGCTACAATCAGATCAATTTTCTGGATATATTTGAAACTGAGTCTCTAGAAGGTGCCAGAAATTTGTTGTCGTTGAAGTTCCTTCACGACCTTCTGGATGGTTGAAAATGTGAAATTTAGCTTACAGTTTCAATATCTACAGAAATGTATGGTTATTTAGCAAGATGCTATAATCAGATCCATTTTCTGAATAGATTTGAAACTGAGTCTCAAGAAGTTGCCAAAAATTTGTTGCCGTTGAAGTTAGAATAGAATTTCATGTACCCAGATTATATTCATGATAAAGCTAGTTTTTTTCAAGTACTCCGGAAACCAATTATTCCATGAAATCATCCATTAGATACATGTGTTCATTGTTCGGGGAGGTGTCTTGGGGTTGAGATCAACAATAATTCCTTCTTTTCAATTAACCGTATCTTCCTGGAATCTCCTAATCTATAGTAATATCACTAATTTGATCTTTTAAATACCTACGTGAATATGACTGCATTTATGTGAACTTTCTTGAACACTTTTGAAGCCAAACGCATTTCAGTTCCTCGGCAATTTTTGTCTTCATGATGTTCTATCAAATGTTGTCAGATAATTCAATCTGATTCAATGAGGAGAGTGGTTTAAGGAAAAAAGAAAACAATCATGAAGAAATTCTTTGGGAATTATTTGTTGGAGTAGAAAAAAAATTTCTTGAGCAAAAGAAATAAAGAGTATTAACGTTGATAAGTTCGCATTAGATTAACCGCCTGCAGATGAAAAATATTTGCCGAACGAAACCATTAGCTATTCCTTCTATACCAGATATTTCCGGGAAGGAAGTTGGCAGAACAATACCTTCCGGCGGAACATTCCCGCATCTATACAATTACTATCCCCGTTTTCTCCGCTTCTATGTCAAAGGATGTTTGAAAAAGAAGATAGATTGAATAGGGTCTTTCTAGCATCGTTTTACATTAGCTCGGAATGCAAATATATATTTTCTTCCTATTGGACATTGCGAAAGGAATTTTTCATCTTTTACATTCGAAAAAATGTACCTTCATATATCGCAGTTATTTGTTGATATTTTTACATATACCTATACATACCAACATATTTTTTATATATATATATATATATATATATATATATATATATATATATATATATATATATATATATCATATGATATATTGTGATGAATAAATATATTGGAATGATGAAACAATATTTAGAATTTTCTCATAATGTAATGAAAATACGCATGACTAGTTTTGAAGTACTACTTTTTCATCAAATGCTGAAATAACAATGAGTACTTCGAAACGCGTCATGCTCATTTTTATTAAATAATGAGGAAATTCTAAATATTGTTTCATTATGCATAATTTTCTCCAAGTATCGGCATCATATTGGAATCACTACAAAAACAACCAATGAAATAAGACTTTGTAAATATTTATTTTGCATTTCTCACAACGAATTCTTCATGTGACATATCGCCATTGTATTTTCATCGATCTATCAATAAACTTCCAACTCCTTTTTATTGGTTAGATTCATTGAAAATACTTTTGCTCCGATGTTCGGTGGTGGCACGTGTTCTAAAACTTTGATTCCATCCTCATTTTTATAAGCGTCGAAAGGTAAATGAAGAATTTGATTGAACCCTAATAATCGCAATGTTTCCGCGTAACGGGCGTCGGTAGTACGGCTTTTGATCAATTTGTATTTTTCTCGTATAGCCATATTGATGCACTCTTTTGCGATCATACGACCCAACCCGAACCTCTGTTCGGCTCTGTCCATATAGAGAACTGTCGACTTGAAAATTTCGTACAGACATGGATCGCCTTGGAAAGGATTCGAAGTTTTCGTCAAGTAGGCCCAGAACATCATCATCTCCTTAGTTTTCGCACATTTTTGTGATTTGGCCTGCTTGGCTATGATCTCATGTTCCCAGGGTTTGATTGTTTCATTGAGAGCAATACCAACAATTCGTCCTGTATATTTACATTTCGCCATGATGGAAACCCCCTCCTTCAGTTTATCAATAAATTGTCGCTCTAAAAACGGATTCATCTTGATACCTAAAAATTTAAGAGAAGGTTCCTTTCTGAAGTATATCCGATTGACTATGTCTAACACAGTCTCGAATTCTTCGACCATTGGTTGACACATAATATAAGGTATTTTTTTCGGACATTTTTTTGGGTCAGCCACTTCTTTCGAAGGTTTGGAGTAATTCTTGGATTCGATAAGGATGGGTCTAATGAGATTGCTGGAAATTTTGCGGAAATTAGGCCGAAATGTTAGCGACATGACTCATAGATTGAGTGACACTCAAACTAATCAGAATGATTGATATGACAGTTGAGAACTCGGCTACCCCAGACTGAATTTAAGGTTTCACTTAAAGCTCGAGCACAGAGGAGGAAAATAAAAGCAGACGTACAATCGGAATATGGAACATTTTCCGTGAATATTATGAAAAATTATCTTCGTAAATTGTTTTCTTACAACAAAAATAATTGATCATGGTGATTTGAATTCTAGCATAAATTATCATCGCCAGTTATCCGTTTTATGTAAATGGGTATTTCGTTTATTGGCAATGAAAATTATTCATTGACTTCTGATTTCCAAAAACTTCATTCATTTGAACTGTCACAATAATTTTATTTATTGCCTGAAATCGAAATGAGATTCACGTTCACAATGAGAGAAGATAATATGCATAATGCTTAAATTCTTTTGAGGAATTCAACTGTACGAAAAACTTTTCCAGTAAGTGGAAAGCTACTTCAAGCTAGAGTTTTACAAGTACAAATGTTAACTATATTAAATAAAAAACTCTTGCCTTGGTTTCACAAAATTTATAATGAATACCTGACAATGGTTTCGGGGTGGTACCCCATTTTCAAAAGTTTTTGAAAAACTGTTTAATGGGGTAACACCCTTGAAACAGTTTGGACACAACAAATATTGGTGTCACCTTCAGTATTTATTTGTAGACATGGAATATTATTTGTCTGAGATACTACTTGATGAAAGAGAATTTTAAGGTTGGCAACGCGCCTTGTTTATCATATTCGGCTGTAGCTGCAGGAACAAAAAAACGTCTTACTTCCATCATTGGATCCGAGAGGAGTGTAAACAAATATGTGAACACATCTGGCACTGAGGCGACAACTGTTCTTTTAGTACGTTCTTCTGATGGGAATTCCACTAATAAAGATGTAGAACATGTGGTCAAGGCTCAAGTAAGACCGGCCGAAATAAAGGCAAATGTACTGAATACAAAATTAATAAAGAATGGTATTCTCATAAATTGCAGTGGCAAGGAATCTTTGGATAAAATGAAAAATAAATTGCAACAGCGATTATCCTCTAATTATGAGGTGACTGAACCGAAGAAGTTCAATCCTAGAATTCAGGTACAGAATGTGAATGGCGAGGCGTTGGAGAGTAAGGATTTTATTGCTGAAATTATAACTTTTAATGATCTTGATTCAATAACTAGTACTCTTAAGGTAATTACGAAATCTAAATACAGAAATGTTTACAATGTGGTCCTTGAATGTGATCCGCTAACATTCAAGCGGGTTATGGAGAGAGGATTTCTGTGGATTGGTTGGAATAGATGCTGGGTTCGAGAGCATTTCGGCATTTTTAAGTGCTTTAATTGTTGGAAATATGGTCATATAAAAAAAAAATTGTAAGGCTACAGGTCCAGTTTGTCCTGTTTGTTCGGGATCACATGAAAAACGTGAGTGTACAGCCGATGCACCTTGTTGTAATAACTGCAAAGAACTAAACAATAAATCAAAAACAAATGTAGATACTTGTCATAATATAAATAGCCCAGAATGTACTTATATTATAAATAGACTAAATTTTTTCAAATCTAGAATACAGTATGAATCCTAAGTTTGGTAAAACTCTCAAGATAGGGCATTTGAATGTCCGATCCTTGGGTTCACGTTTTGATGAGTTTAGAGGTTTAGTATTGGAGAATGATTTCGATATCATGTGTACGTCTGAAACATGGTTGAGGGAGGATTCGCCTACTGATTGTTTAAATATTCCAAATTACCATTTCATCCATCAACCTCGAGCTGGACGGTTGGGGGGTGGAGTTGGAATTTATATAAGGCAGCATCTAAAGATGGATCGTATCTTGTTGGATTTTCCGAGCATTCCCTCTGTGGAGCAGTTATGGATTAGGGTTCACCTTGGCGGTGATGAGGTGGTTATAGGTACTTTTTATCGTACACCTACAAGAACAGGAGCGGTGCCAAATACATTGAGCAGTTTTTATGATTATTTCGAAAATGTATTGTCCCATATTTCTCCCCTATATACAAATGTTTTCATTCTTGGAGACTTCAATGTTGACCAGTTGGGCGACGACAGGTTGCCTGACTGTGCGGCGGCATATAATTTTATTCAACTGATAAGAGAGCCCACTCGTGTCACTGATGTGTCTGAGTCAATTATCGATTTGATTTTTACAGATGCTTCTCACCGTGTTATTGATGCGGGGGTGCTCGATAATGCTACTTCTGATCATAGGTTGATTTACTGTTCTGCAAGTTTTGTAACGCCCAGGATGGCACCGCGATTGGTAACGTACCGAGATTTCAAGAACTTAAATATGGATGCTTTTCTTGGGGACCTCGAGGGCACTCCATGGAATGATATTTTATATGAAAACAATGTAGACAGAAAGGTTAATTTATTTAATGATTTTATTCTAAAATTGTTCGATGAGCATGCTCCTTATATTTCTTCTTTGGTCAGTAAGCCTTTTGCGCCTTGGTTGACAGATAATATTAGACTCATGATGAAGTTGAGAACTGATGCCTTTCGTCGCTACAAGGGGACCAAGGA
Organism: Henosepilachna vigintioctopunctata; assembly: GCA_030704895.1. Lineage (NCBI taxonomy): Eukaryota > Metazoa > Arthropoda > Insecta > Coleoptera > Coccinellidae > Henosepilachna > Henosepilachna vigintioctopunctata. The sequence continues at coordinate 458,155 of JARQZJ010000004.1, forward strand.
CATAAATGCCCTTATATATTACAGACAGCTGAGAAATCTCACAACTGCAGCTGTTCGTGCAGAGAAGGCAGCATACTTGGAGCATCAGCTGAAAACATGTGGGAGCAAATCATTTTGGAAAACCGTGCGAAATTTTGATCTGAAATCAAAGAGATCGTATTCGATTCCAGATTTTCTGAAGAAGCCTCATGAAATCAATTTGCACTTCGCCTCTGTTTACAGTTCTCCTGATAGTTGTGGTGAATCGTCTACATTTTATGATTCGAGATTGTATAAGGAAAACCTAAAATTTAATTTCAAAATGGCATCTTTGGATGAAGTTTCTAAAATAATTATGAGCCTCAAGTCAAATGCTATTGGTTCTGATGGTATTAGCGCAAAAATGCTACAGTTATGTTGTCCAACAATTGTTCCTTATGTATGTCACATAGTTAACTGTTGTCTTGAGATTGGATATTTTCCTCTGTCTTGGAAGCATTCTCTGGTTCAGCCACTCGCAAAGGTCCGTAATCCTCGCTCATGCGATGATCTGCGCCCAATTAGTATTCTTCCTTCCTTGTCGAAAGTTCTGGAGAGGATTGCTGTGGTTCAAATGTACAATTTTGTTTTGGACAGTGGTATCATCTCCCCGGCGCAGTCGGGTTTCAGAAAGAATCACAGCACCACCACTGCCCTGCTGAATATAACAGATGAAATTATTAGATCCTTGGATGCCGGTCTGGCATTGGCATTGATTCTTCTTGATTATTCCAAGGCTTTTGACTTAATTGACCACGTTTTACTGTGTGCAAAATTGCGTTTTTTTGGATTCGATGTCACCGCTCTTGCCTTCCTCAGATCATACTTGAGTCTGCGCACACAGTCGGTTGTAATAGATAAAATTTCTTCCAGTACTTTGCCCATAACATCTGGAGTTCCTCAGGGGTCAATTTTGGGTCCGTTGTTATTCATCATCTATACGGCTGACATCTTCGATTACGTTAAGTATTGTAAAATTCAGGCTTTTGCGGATGACACGCAAGTGTTTCTTTCTTTCAATCCTGGGTCAGTTATTGCGGCAACATCTTTCATCAATGAGGATCTGGAGAGCATTGTGTGTTATTCGGGGAGACATAACTTAAGGATAAATCCATCAAAGTGTAAACTTCTGTTATATGTATCAGAATCAAGAAGGGCGGATATCACGGGTAACCTCGATGTGGTGTTGAGTGGTGATAGAATGCCTGTAGATGACAGCGCAGTGAACTTGGGACTGACTTTTGATAGGGATCTGCGCTTTCGTAGCTATGTAATGCAATTGGTCAAGAAAACTTTTGCAACCTTGAAAGTCCTATATGTCAACATAACCATATTGAACTTTAAAATTCGAAAAAACTGGTGGAAACGTTAGTGTTGTCAATTTTGAACTATGGTTTACCTATAATCTATCCTTGTCTGGACCATTCTTCTCGAATGCGGCTTCAGAGGGTTCAAAACGCGTGTTGCAGGTTTGTATGCCGCTTGAGAAAATATGATAGAGTCTCGAATAGAATTCAGCAACTTCGATGGCTAAAGATTGAGAATCTCTACAAACTGCGTATCTGTTCGTTGGTACATAATATCTTGCTGTTTGGACGGCCTGCGTATCTCCTCGAAAAGTTGATATACAGGGGGAATACTAAATCCATCCTATTTCAGCCTGAATATTTATGTTTCAATGCTGAAATTTCGAATCAACCTTTATTTATCAGTAACCAAACGAATACAATCAAAAATATATACATTTGTGACATTCAAATTTGTTCTGTAAATGAAAATATATCTAATGGGATTTCTTCCTATCCCATTCTTTCGTAGCCCCAACTATGATAATTTCACATGGTTTTCCCTTATACAGCAACCATATTTACCAACCGACTGAATATAGGGCCCAGTATATAGATAGCGCTGCTTCGACTACTGAAATCTCAGTTAAAACTACGCTCAACAACACTCCGAAATATGTTTTTCCAGTACTTCTAATACTCATGAAACTAGCAGCCTCATAAGTACTAATAATATTCTAGTATCTATTGGAACAAAACCTTTCGATATGCTTTCTTCAATTCAACGTTCGTTTCATCAATTTCCACCACAAGAAAGAAACACTCTCCTGAGGAGTGATTTTTCCGTTAATATAGATCAGGGTTTCCCAAACTCATTTTGTCTACTGCCCACTTTGAGAATAAATTACTTTTTAGCGCCCCCACTTTTTTTTACCTAATTTGAAACCCTATAACTTCAAATTAAATTAATTAATTATTGTGCAAGAAACACAAGAAATTTAAACAAGAAATTTACTATAACTCGCAAGAGTTAACTTGAGACCTGATCGCAGTAGGTGGTACACAACGGCGCTGAGGTCTCAAGTTAACTCTTACGGGCTACACCTGCGAATGAGAATGATTTTTGAAACGCAACTTTATATATTCAGACAGAGTATCTTTTATTTAAAATAAAACAAACATAATTGATTCTTATATAAAAACTAATGTGAAGGTTGAATCTGATCCTGCTCAATAAGTTTGTTGATATCAGGTTCCAATTTACTAAAAAACAGCCACAAGTCGCCACATGACAAAGATGCATAAACTCGTTTATTTGATTCCAGGCTCAATCGTACTCAACAAGTAAGAACAAGTATTCTATGAACAAGCCGATTGATAGAGCAATGCACAAAACGGGTTATTTAACAAACACTTGTTGAAACATGATTGTCCACATTATATACGAAAATTAGCTATTTAGGAATACTAATACCTGCGAAAGTGTATCTACTGCCTTTTTATTTTTTCCTTTATGTCTACTTTCATTTCGAAACGGATAAATCTGACATGATTTTTCTTTTATTTTTTGAATAAAACAGGACATATGCATGAACTACGCGGTGAGAAATATCGAACCGAATTTGACCAATCTCTTAATTAATATGACTGGATGTTCACAAGTTGTAGTCAAGATCGAGATCTCAGTCGGTGTCTAAGAGTCTTCCTAGCTACATGAAATTACACATCACCCTCCAGGCCACTACACAACGCCCCCATTGTTTTCTGGGTCTCTTACTGCCCCCCTTTGCCTGTCACAAGGGGGTGTTATCGCCCACTTTGGGAAAGGCTGATATAGATGAAACTGATTGTCCTTAGGCTAAAACTGACGAAACGTCAACATTTTGGCTTAGAAAAGTTCAGACACAGGTTGCTTGTTGAGAAATACATCGATTTTCTACTTTCTTTCACAAATTACTGTTAGAGAGGTGATACTTCCTTCACTGAATATCAGAGATGTGTCATCAGCATATATAACCGCATGCTTATATATATATATATATATATATATATATATATATATATATATATATATATATATATATATATATATATATATATATATATATATATATATCTGCCTGTTATTTGACAATCAACTGTTATATTTCTAGTTATAATCCTGAAATTAGCATTCATAGGAAACTAGGACATCTAAATCTCAAATTATCTACAGGATTCTCCCAACAGTTCCAAAAAATTAATTATTGATCAACATCTGAGTTGTAATTCGTTTTATTAGTGAAATTTCATAGCATAGCAGTATCTAATCTGGCTTCTCTGATATTAGTTACCATAACTTTTCATTTGCATCAACAAGCTAATGAGTATTTGTTGTAGATATTACATGATTATAACTACAAATTAGATTTTCACTGTTGTGAAAAGTTCAATTATCTGACTACTAGCGTATTTGTCGAATTTCGTTTTTTGCAGTTAGTGCTCCTAGAGAACTGTAGGGTCAATTCAATTACAAGTTTCTACTATTTGAATTAATTTATAACTTTCTGTAATATAGACTAATTCGTGAATATAGCTGTTTAATACGTTTCTCTACTTAACAAAATGTTTTCGTCTCCATTAAGCAAGTAATGATGAAGTTTACGAATTGAAGAATTTTTGGTTTTCGTCTCCATTAAGCAAGTAATGATGTAGTTTACAAATTGAAGAATTTTTGGCAAGTGTAGGAAATACGATAAAAGCCATCATATTGTAAACGTGTTTTACTTCCTTATGAAAGTATGAGTATGAAAAATGAAATTTAGAGTTTTTGTTGAATAGGTTGATATATTTTTCTCAAAATTCTCGAGCATATTTTTAGTTACACTACATTTGAGAAGATTCGAAACACTCGTATTATTATAATTATTCATGAATTCAATCATATATTTATCATTAAAATAAAATCATGAATTTATACGGTTAATATTTTTCGACCATACATAAATACTTTCGCCAATTTTTTTCTTTTAATTTCAACCAGAAACGAAAATTATTTTTGGGCAAGTGTTAGTTCAGAAGAGTTATTTCGTGAACAAACTCAACTATTTTTATAAATTATGGAAGGAAAAGCAGAAAGTTATTTGATTGGAATACGTGATATATGTCTATTCGTATTTTTCTAATATAAAATAATTAAATGTTGAAAAATGTTAGGGTTTTTCATGACTTGGAGCAAAATTACATCAAAAATCTCTCCTATCAAAATAGCCATGAAAGTTGTTTTTGCATCAGCACTTGAATGATACGAGACATAATATCGATAGCTATTCGCACTATAAGACCTTCGGTATATCATTATCACGTCCAAACAAGATTCTACTGTTATAATTCTGCATAATGCTTCGTGAATCTTTGAAAATAATTAGCGATAAAAGTATAAAGCAGTTTGTTCAATATCGGTTCTAAGGCACGACCAGAAATAATTCTGCGGTTTTTACAATAAACATCACATAACAATTGCATTATGGAAGTATACACAAAGTAACAGACATTAAATTTCTCTTTTCTAATAAGAATAGTTCACCAAATAAGATAACGAAAACTGTTCTATGCGTCAACATCTCGAATGGATGTGGTGCAAGCCATTCAACCTAGCTATGAAAACTTATAGCTCTTTACAACAGAATGAATTCCCAGGCTGTTAACCAACATGGACGATAACAAATGAAACAACTGATGCTACACTCACAAGAAATGATACTGAAAAGAGGCAAACAATTTTGGACACTTCGAATACAAATGACCATATTATGATGTACCAAACCTTCAACAAAGAATACAGATATAGCAGAATATCTGCATGATCTAATTCGGGTTGATATAGGGTCAATTTATTCAAATGAAGTATGCAGTGGTATCTATTCTTCATGAAAATTTGTGGAAAACACCCGAAAGGAAAGTAACTTGTATTTATCACCTCAAGCCTTCTTTCTAGAAGTGATGGATGAAAATATGTTCATGTATTCTCAAAAAAAAACTCATGAGAAGTCAAACTTCGTTATTATTCGTTATCGTTGCATAGTTGAATTCCTAACTCATTGCTATCTTTCAATGTATACAGAAATTATAGCAGTTATTTGCAATAATGTATCAACCATTATTGTGCCATTGTCCATTGGCAATTATACACTTACTCCATAACAAAATGAACAGATTTTCCGGTAGTTATTTCATGATGACTTGAACATTTTCGAGAATGCATTGATAACTTGTACCATATTCGTATAGAAAGGGGGGCTTATTGTATCGAACTAACACTGTTAATAATTATGCAGGAAATTTGAGGTATGTAGTCATAAGAAATTCACAGTAACTGCAGTATTTACGGAAACTGTCTGAGTAAAGTTTGCCCTTTGTAGATTTACTAGAGGAGTTATCAAAAATTATAGTTGTATTTTCAGGTAACTCAACTGAATTCCACGTTCTGAATCCTTGAAAGGGCAAAAAAAAATTCAAAGCGGCTGCTTTGAAATTTTCAATAACTTTTGAGTGTTTTTCATAATTTGTGAAAAAAACAAGTTTGAGAAAAAATATTATCTAGAACTTCGAAACATGAATGGTATTGCATCAAGAGAGATCATTTTACGAATCAAGAATAAGAACTTTAATAATGAAATTCAAATACTTCACGATACTAATATATATTCAATAATACAATCAAGTGGAACACCAACCAATCTGAAAATGCATTAAAATAACGAAACATTATAATTATTATTATTGTTAATAATAATAAGTATTATTATTGTTATAGTATAATAAAATTTTAAGTTTTTCATTAGTTAATGATATTTTGATTTCCCCTTTGACCTCTACCGCTACTTGCTATAGCAGGGTTACGCAATTTTTGGCGATTAGGCCTAATAAAGGGTGATTCCAATTCATTTGTATATAGCGAAATATTGTTTCTGCATTTGAACTAATCGTCTGTTATTCCTATTCAATTTTGTGTTGACACTCCGCTTATGGTCGAATTGAATATAGCAGTGGCCCTAAGTACATACATAGTTTGTAATTTCCTTGATAATTCATTTGGAGTTTGTTCCTTCATCCAATTCGAAATTTCATTCATTTTCATACGACAATTTTCGAACCAGTTTCCGTAGATCATCCGTGAATTTGGAGTGAAAACTAATCGGATGTTCGTTACATTTTTCATTTCATTCTGGACTTTCGAATATATTTACCTCGGCAAAAGCTTAGATTTGTTTCGTTCTTCACCAACCTATAAAAAAAGATTTCTTCTTAAAAAATAGAGTTCTGTTTGACTCTATTCTGCTTGTTTTAGAAATTACTCTGAGATTGTCAGTTCCTTCTTTGGAAAAAATTATTTTAACCAATCCTCCTCATCTACAATCCTCCTCTACAAGCTAATTCATAGGAAAACAGAAAAAACTAATTCTTTGTAGTTCAAAATAACTGCAGATTATTTACGTTTGTCATCTCTACTGAATGTGGTAGAATTCTTCCTTTGGCTTTTTTGAAACTGAGTTTTCTCAAGCGAATCCAGATGATATAGCTGTTGAGATATTTTTCCATAACTGTTTGTGACGTAATATTTGGAATCATTTTTACTGTGCACTCTTTATAGTCTTCTTGTTATAAGCCAAACTTATGAAATTGAAGAAAGTTCAGATATGTAGGTATCTAAACCAAAACTGTACCCCTCTCTATCATCAAACTATGTAAATTGCTAAATACTTTTACCTTGAAGCTTGAATCTCAGCTAAATACTTCTTTTCGAGGATCGCATCAGCGATTCTGACGACTTCTGAGAGATATTACACGTAAAATACGAAGAAAACACATTTTTTGACATCAACATCATTTCATTGTCACAAATGACAATACCACGTCGCGTAGACAAAGTGCAATTTCCAGTGCAATTCCTTGAATACACCACAATTCTTATAGGAATACTTGTACACGAATGAATATACGAGTTAAAATCTCTCATTCCTTCAGAACTTCATGTTGCTACCTTCTTTGTGGCTATTTGCATGTAGGAACGAAAAGAGACAGACATATGAAAAATCCATATATATTTCATATTCTCTGTTAATGGAAGCGTCGGTGATAGATCAGGTCTAGACGTCGACGACATGTCGGGGTATTATCCAATTTCACGCTCGATTTATTTCTGTTCTGCTGATATGATTTACATCCGTTCGGAAGAACAATCGAACAATTGTGTATTGTTAGATATGTATGGACATCCTGTTAATAAACTGAAATCAATCTTTACATGCAATTTCCATTCTATGATCATCCCTTAGCATCAGGAAATAACCCGACTTGGAGATAAACACCAAGAATTTAGCATTTATGATTTATGAGGCCAATACTTGATTGAAGTTTATATTTAAAACGTTGAAACACTCATTGAGCCAATTTCTTTTTTTTTTGTCATATACAGCCTGAATAAATTCATGGTCTGTGTGTGTTCAATGTTGGAGAAACTGTGAAAATAAAACTACACGCCTAATACGAAGTGAATTCATTTTTATTCGATATCAACAAATGCGGATGTTATTTTTTGAGAACGATTGACTATGTAATTCTGGCAAATTATGTTCGGATATTCTCTTCAAATTGTTTCACAATGCTTGGATTGGTTTTGAAAACAATGAGTTTTAAATATTCTCATAAAAAAAGTTGCACAGGCTGAAATCAGGTGGTAGAGGTGTCGAAGTTATGGTTCTGTTTCGAAATATATCCTGAAAATCAACCTTCAACATATCAATCTTCTCAACAATAAAAACATATCTTCTCGGGAAACTTTTTCGTACTGATTGTGAAAACGAATGGAAGTTCAGATTGGAAAATGTATTTGAAGGGTTGCACTAATATTGGGCAGTTTTGCTATGCGCTCAAAGATATAAGTGAGACTGTAGGACTAGATGCAACGCTTTATGCTTACCACCCCTTAATTCTGTCAAAAATTAGATATGGTTCGGTGTTTTTGGAAAACTCATTGATAATGGAAAAAATTTTTGTGCTTCGAAAATAGTTAGCCGAGTATTCTCAAAATAAGATAACAAGAAGGTAGACATATTTCATGAACAGAAAAATAATGAACATGTTTTCACGAGCAGATAAATTTTGTTACAAGTTTAAATATTTTGGATTGTATTCATTTTGGTGGTGATAATAAATATCTATTTGTACTTTCATAACCAGATCATAAAACTTCACCGAGTTATTGAATGAGTTTAGTAACTTAAAAATATAATTTTGAATATCTACAGAGAAATATTCAAGGTTTAATCAGAAAAGTGTGCAGTAAATGTAAGATATCTGCCTAGAGTAAATTCACATTTGTTCTTGAACTGTTACTTGCTCGTAGCATTTTACTCAATGGAAATGTTTCTCGCATGTGACAAATCCAGAAAAGATGTTCGAAAATCCTAATGGAATTCGAATATTCGTAGTTATATGTATCATACTTTTTTTAATAGGACATATTGATGCCTTGAACAACTTCATATGTCATATTCAAGAATTCATACTTAGAAATTCACTACATTTTCGAGTTTATAGCGTATTCTGCATACGGTGAATATGTTATTATACGTAGGTAACATTTCCATACGACATATAGAGTATTTTTCATTCCGAAGAGAAAGAAAGGAAACGATTCTCGAGTTGTATTTTAGTTCTCATGTATCACCATGAAATTCAGAATACATTCGAAAGTGAGGACACATAGCCAGCTCTACTATGATATTCTTTTGATTAATTCAAAATTTTGGAATTTTATAATATTCGAACCTATGTATAAGATTTACTTCAAGAATAACTTAAGCTACGGTTTCTAAGAAATTTGATGCTGTCATATAGCGGACGTAAAGTAAGCTGACAAGCGGTTGATGAAAAAGACGGCTGTGATATGTGATGACCGCTGCATAAATGACGACGAGGAATGATTATAAAGGGTGTTTTCTTTGGAGGTATAGAACTTCAAGTTGGCATTACTGTTGAAGATGGCCACCGATTCAACAGCTGAGGAGTGATTTATTCTCAGTTTGGTTTGGCAATTCATCATGAATAGGCTCACGCTTGAACAACGCTTGCGAATAGTGCAATTTCATTTCGAAAATAATGGTTTTGTGCGGAATACGTATCGCGCGAATTTTGTTCAGCGATGAAGCGCACTTCTGGTTGAATGGCTACGTCAACAAACAGAACTGCCGCATTTGGAGTGAAGATAATCCTCAAGTGTATGTCAAAACACCGTTACATCCAGAAAAACTGACTGTTTGGTGCGCTTTATGGGCTGGTGGAATCATTGGTCCTTACTTCTTCAAAAACGATGATGGCCAGAACGTTACAGTCAATTGTGATCGTTATAGAGCCATGATTACTAACTTTTTCATTCCCAAATTGAACAACCATGATGTCTAGGAGCTGTGGTTTCAACAAGACGGCGCAATGTCACACAGCTCGTGTCATAATCGATTTATTGAAAGACACGTTTGGTGACCGCCTAATTTCATTTGTTGGACCTGTGAATTGGCCTCCAAGATCTTGTGATTTAACACCGCTAAACTACTTTCTGTGGAGCTATGTAAAGTCATTGGTCTATGCAGATAAGCCACAAACGCTTGACCATTTGGAAGACAATATTCGCCGTTCTATTGCCGATATACGGCCACCAATGTTGGAAAAAGTCATCGAAAATTGGACGTCCAGATTGAACTACATCCGAGCCAGCCATGGCGGTCATATACCAGAAATCATATTCAAAATATAATACCACAAGATAATCTTAAAATAAATAATAAAATTCTTGTCAATCGAATGTTCCATCGTTGTTTTATTGCAATTTAACGATTTTCAAGACGTCGTTTATCGTTAACATGACGAATTCCTAGCTTAGGGGCGAATAATTACCTATATTATGCGCTCGAATTGCTTGTAGCGGCTTCATAGACTCAATGATGTACCCCTCTCAAAGTGCCCACTTCACTCGTAACGGATATGGAGGTGTTATGATGCAAATTCATCAGAATGACTATTACAAATATGAATAAATTATACAAGAAGTATTTTTTGTTCAATTATTGGCATTTGTTGACAGTTTTTAGTTATTCTCAACACTAAATATGTTCGAAGAGACTGAACTGAAACATCTTTTCGTCAATTTCTCACAATGTATTCAAATTATGCGACCCTTTTCGACTATAACTTCATTGTCAAGTGAATAAGTTTTCAAGGAAATAGACAGACATACCAATTTTTGGATCTCTTAAATAATTTTTATAAAAACAAAAAATTCACTGTAGAAATAGAAGATAACATCAGAAAAACTTGATTAATTTTCTTATAACATATATAGAAAATGAATTCAATGGACGATGAATCAACTCTGTGATAGTTCATATTTAAATGAGAGGTAATAATAAATAATTGTCTAAAAATCACTGACTGAACAATTCTTTATTAGACTAGTTTCACCTTTTACGGCATTATCAATAATGTCAAGAATGTTGATGAAACTAGTCGAATAAAGAATAGTTCAGTCAGTGATTTTTCGACAAGGATTTATTATTACCTCTCATTTATCTATAGAAAAGACCCCTTCACAGATGCGATTATTTCAATGGAATCTTTCGACTATATATGTCACAAATTAACAGTGTATAATTCAATGACTCACCGTGCTTTTTCTATTCCTTTATCAGATAAGAATTTCAATATAGAAATTATTAGAATGAAACAAATAACTTCCAATAACAATATCCCTATTCTTCTCCGTCGTTCACTCTCGACAGAGTGGTCGTTGTCGTGTCTCGATCTTGTGCCACTGCGCCCCACGCAATACGGCGCCACACTTCTCTATGCTTAGCGGCTCTAGAGTTTTCATTGATGCTGGAATGCGTCACAGATTTTTTCAGATCTGTCCACCTTGTTGGAAAACGCCCACGCGATCTATTGCCCTCGACTTTCCCTTAGACCACCAATCGTTCGATAGAGTCTTCGTTTCGGGTTATATGTCCAAATAATTTGAGGATTCGCAGCTGCACAGTCGACGATAACCTCTCTTTGATGTTTAGCTCCTTCAGAATCGAGACGTTGGTTCGATGTGCAGTCCACGGGATTCTGAGCAAGCGTCTCTAGCACCACATTTATATTCCTATACATTCCTTAAATCGAGTCCACAAAAACAAGAACGAAGATATGATATTAGTTAAAGTGGCCCATTGTCAAACAGGATTCGCAACTATTTTTCAGAATTTAATATAACTACGTCCTTTCAAGGTGGGCTGAACTTACAAAACTTTTGTTGGCCAAACAAAAAACAGATAAATATGAAAAATCTGCGGTCTATAAAATTGAATGTGGGGAATGTCCAACAGCGTAACGTTGGACGAACTGAGCAAAATTTCAATTCACGTTTCAAAGAATATATTTCTTCCGATAGTAAATATGCAATATTCGAACATATCAAAAATACAAACGATAATATAACAATAGAAGTTCTCAAAGTTTTATATACCTGCTACAAGGGAATTACAATGATTCTGTTGGAAAATTTGGAAATAAATGAGCTAAGGAAAAACCGACGACTCCACACTGTGAATGAGCAATTAGACCTCAACCCCTCCCCACTTCTTAACCTAGAGAGCTAGATATATATATATATATATATATATATATATATATATATATATATATATATATATATATATATATATATACATATTACCCGTTGTTTCCATATTTACTTGACAATGACGTTATAGTCAGAACCGGTCGTATAATTTAAATATATTTATTGACGAGAAGCAATTTTAGTTCAGTCTGTTTGAAATGAATTTCCATGAAATAAATGGTTCATCAATGTCTTTAACGATATATATTAACAAAATTAAGATTCCTGAACGTATCAGGTATCGGAAAAATTTTTCCTGAAATACGTCATTGAAAATTTCGATCTTTGTATTCAGTTGATTCAATAAAACATAAAGCGTGATAAATTATTGAATTAAAAATTTCACCTGGTATTATTCAGAATGGATCACACATGATATAGTTTGTTGAAAAAGGGTGTCAGTAGCCGAACAGTATATGTTCATGCATGAACAGTAGGTTCAACTAAAACTGTGTTCTTTCGGAGTCGGCGTTATACTGTAGGTCCAACTTTCACACGAGCACGTAGTACCTCTGAAAGAAATAGTACTCATGCGAATGCTTCGGAATGAAAAATGAAAAGAATTAAATGGAATCGCATTGTTGAGTAGCGTTCAAAAATGAAACAATATATAGGATGTTACATTGAAAACGAAGAGTATGGATTATACTTGACGTTGTTGAATCATATTGTAGGTACATGAACTTATATTTAAAAAAGCACAACTGATTTCAGAAGTTTACCCGTCCCAGAGTTTTCTATTCGTCTTCAAAATGAGGTATGAACGGTGTGATTTAAAAGCAATCTTTTATATATGAATGATATTATAGTACCAAAAAGTAAGAAGTAATTGATCTATTCGATGAAATCTTAACGAAGAAATTGAGTCTTCAATTTATTAGTGTAATCCTCTCATTCTGGAAAATTTACAGAATAGTGCTCATCAAATTAAATTTTGATACTTACATACTGATCATAAAACTTACACGAGAAAAAGGACATATTAACTATGTTGAAATCAGTTCACCGGAGTCTCCTGGTATTAAAAAATCGATATAATCTGGCTTTGAATAAGAAAGATGACGATAGTTTTAATTAGTTCTTGGATTGTGCGTTCTAATTAGTGAAGTTAAACCGCTTTGTATGTGAGGAGTAATCAATCCTCTTTCGCAGACAAGTAGGTTATATGACATTATACATGGAAAGATCGAATTTTCTAGAGAACATCGCGAACAAATACAACGTAAGTCATGACTCGCTCTTCATCATCATGGTTCATTGGATTAAGTACATGAGGTAACCACAAAGATCAAACGATCTCTCTTATATTCTGGAGTGGAGTTTGTGAACTTAAATAAAAGAATTGTCGACTTTTCTAATATCTATCGAATTGATTTCTTACAGGTTCAATTGAATATAACCTAGTTTTTATTATAGAATTTTCTCTTTCAGATGTCGCATCAATATAAATGTCGAGTAGTCGACAAAATCTAAAATTGTAATTTTATTTGCAGCTCTTTGAAGCTGGTTTACATCTTTTCTGTGAATCCACACTTGGGACCACTGCAAGTTTCCTTGTCTAGAATGGTGATGGATATCATGAAGTTTTTCTTCCTCTACGTTCTAGTCTTGTTCGCCTTTTCATGTGGTAGGTTCTACAATTCATTAGAATGATTAAATTCAAAACGAATTGTTTTTCCATTGACTTTGATGAAAAGTAATATCTAGCTATTGAACGTAAAAAAGGAAATATTGTTAGTTGAAAAACTAGAGTTTTGGAATCAAAAGGCGTTCAAGATTTGCACTCACTTTAGATTACTATGATCAATGTAGAGAGGGTTGAATTGAAGAATAAATAACATACAAACATTTTCAAAGCTATGAAAAAAGCATGAAATATTCAAAGAGTAACATTTCTGATTTCTATCATAACTGCGATGTTCAAACAGAACTCATACCCAGGTAGCAAGCTGACTCAAAATGACGTCTTATTAGGGTCAATTTTCGGTCAATTTTGGTCAATGACGTTATTTGAACGTTGAATGACGTCTTTTCAACTTTAGATAATTGACGTTCATAGGATGACAGCAGATGACGTCAGCGTAAAGTACTATTTTTGTCAATTTATGACCGTTAATTTTTTTAAGAAACGAGAAATATTTTTTCACTTAGATAATAGTATCTTTCACACATTTGAACAATAATATTAATCCATGCATCAATTGTTAACACGAAAATTGTAGTATAGTCAAGTTATAAGTTGTCAATGGTTCTGTGAACTCAATTTTCATGTTCTGTGTCTGCCTTGTTTTGCAATCAACGTATTAAGATGGACGAGTTGTTTTCGTGTAATAATATATTTTGAAATATCTGTTATGAATTTGGGTGAATATGGAAATGGCCAGGACCTCGAAATGTGGCATCGATCTTCCAAGAAATTGACCTAGTATATGAATGCAATAAACTCTACGGAAAAAGCAGATGTAATGTGCATAGTAATAGAAACCAGATGTCAACCAAATACCACTTCGAATAGTGCGAAATCTTTATGCATAAGAGTCAAATTAAAATCTTGAATAAATTTTCCATTAAACGAAAAAAGGTAAGTTAATTAGATACATGTAATGCAGAGATACTTGTTACCTTAATTTTTTTTTCAATGCAAATTATTGACAATATTTTTTAAAGATGTGCTATAATTTTTAGAGGCACAGTTTAACGTTTTTCGACAGTAAATAATATAGAACATACAATAACAACGGTCAGTACTTCAACAGGCAATAATCCATTTTCATCATGAGTGAATAATTAATATACAACAACAGGTAAAATTCCTCACATACTACAATTGTTATTTGTTTATCAAGACAGTGTTTGGATACATTTAAAAAATTTTCAGCTTTTCGAGAGGGACTGATTCTATTACTGACACAAATTAGACAACAAAACTCAAAAATATTGCAATGTACAAAGAGAACAAAAGGACATCTTTGAGTATTCTAATGTTGGAACTGAAGAAAAACTGAGTGAATAAAATTTTCAAACACTCATTGTTAGAATCTATTGATTCTTTATTCAATTTCGATGGGAAAAGTCAGAGAAAAATAATTCTATTTGCTCCATTTAAGGACAGATATAACTACTGAGCTTTTTTACTTATGCAAAAAGTTTTTGTGAACACATCACATTATGATAATTAGTTGCTTCTTCATGTATTCATCAAAATTTACTAGCAATGTCTAGTTCTTCTATAAATAAGCATGGGCTTTTTCAAATTTTGGGTTTGTGATTCACTTTCATTTTTTGAATCTTATTGAAAGAATTATCTTTGTTTCTAATGAAGCTAGGTGAAAATTCTCTTCATTTTTTGAATAATACCTCATCAAAAAATTTTTGAGTAACCTATTTCAACTATATTATAATATTTCAGATAGTATTCATCTGACTTCATCAAGAACTTCTGCACATGATAAAATGAAAAGTGCGATCAGGGTTTGCCCCAAAACGCCCCAGAACAATTGAGAAAAACGGAATTAAGCAAGTTGATTGAAACTAATCTTTGAAATATAATATTTTAATAAATGTTTGATCATAAAAATTGTTTTATTCAAATTATGGAACGTGACGGATTTTTTAATAAATGTTTAATCATAAAAATTGTTTTATTTAAATGATGAAATTAGTGACGTCTTTTTAACGTAGTTTAATAACGTCTTAAGGCTGTGACATTTGGACGACACTGCATGGTCAGTGGGACCTCTCTGTCGACGTCTCTTCCGACATACTGAAACCAATATATGACGTCATATTACCGTCAGTCTGCTACCTGGGTAGTAATCGTAAAAACGGCTAAATTCCTCATAAATTGTTCTATGTTCTATGAATTGTTCTAGAAGCTAATAGGGCTAGAAGCTCGCAACATACAACAACTGTATAGGACATTTTTTGTGTATCTATCAATGAATACCTATACGAATTGTTCCATCCAAAATAACATATTTCAATGATTCGTTAAGTCTATACAGTTTTGATATTAAGTGGATTTTCAGTGATATTTTCAATTTCCACAAATAATTGTGTCAAACGCTTTGTTTCAGCATTGGATTTCATTTTAATTGGCATGTTTCAGGTTTAAATCAGCTTTTAGGGTATTACGCGAAAGCCGAAAAGCAGAAATGCGATGATACTGTCGAAAATTCCAAAACTGACTCCAATGCTTGTATGAACTGGAGAAGATTTTCCAAGTAAGTCAAATTGAATTCATGATTTAGTTGTTTGATTTGAGGACTTCACTCTTAGTCATTAGACATGAAAAATGAGTTGCAATTATGTACACAATCATTTCGTGAATTTCAGAAATTTATCTCAGTTGAATAAGCTATTGTTATAATTGTTCCGATAGTTGAATGGATTATTATCTGGCCAATCGGCCTATTATTTTGAGACCACGTAATTTTGTAGTTTCGGCACATGTTACAAACTAATGAATTTACATTTCAGTGTATTCGAAACGATACAAACGTTGTTTTGGGCAGTTTTTGGACTGATTGATTTAGATAATTTCGAACTGAACGAGATTAAGACTTTTACCAGATTCTGGGGTATGCTCATGTTTGGTACCTACTCCGTTATCAACATTGTGGTGCTTCTGAATCTTCTCATAGCGATGATGAATCATTCCTATCAACTTATTTCGGTGAGTATTGTTGAATTTATTCACATTTCGGGAATTCGAAGACATCATATATCATATGTCAGAAGAAGTTGAATTTGTATATTGAGTTCTTCAGGGCAGTGTATTGGGACCTCTGCTTTTCAATCTATATTTACATATTCTGAATAATTATCTAAAATATAGTTTGATAACTTTGTATGCAGACAACACATGTATCTCTGTATCTGGCAACGATTCTAATCTGCCGAAATAATGAAGGGAAAACTGAAAATTTTGAAGAAATATCTGGAGTTCAAGAAATTTCACTTAAATTCAATTAAAGCGAAGTTCATGGTTTTTGGTAGGCTCAATAATATCAATACATTCAAGTAAATCATGTTTGATATTGAAATAGACGATTTCACTGTTGAGAAGGTGTATGAAGTGATGTATATATCAATTGTTTCAGACCAGAACTTGAATCTCAGTCATCATGTAGATTCAATGTGTAAAAGAATGAAAAAAAAAACGGTTTTTTGAGGATACTATCGTATAAATTGAGAAGTTGACGATACATTTGTTCATTGAATAACAGAATAACTTTCTTCATCTTATATAGCCCCTCGACTGTTTTCCTTGTTGCCAGTAGAGCTGAAAAAAATGAAAAATTATAAGACGTTAAAAAAAAATTGAAGTGTGGGTGAAATATGAAAGTGATACCTTTGAGAAAATTTGGAATTGAAACCTTTTGCAAACCTTTCAAAAGTGGCTTTTGATATGATGAAACGTACCGAACTGATTTAAATGAAATTGTTACTTACCTGATGTGACGAAAACTACCCGATGTGACGTTTCTCAAACGGACGATATTACCGGCTATGACTATGTAATAACCCGATTGTGTCTTTCAATTATATTATTCTGTAGATGAAAATATGTTTGTGTACTGTAAACCACACACAAAAAACTATTCGCTATAAAGAATTGATTTTCTCAGTGGATTTGAGAGTTTATTGTACTGCATTGAAAATAATTCTATGAATAAACTCAATATTATTATTATTATTATTATTGATGCCCCAATCTATGCCTCTATTTGTCTCCATTTGTCTATCGAAATTAGATAGAAATATAGATATACGTAATTATCGAGTACTGGATGATAAATTATTGATGGAAATATTGAATTTCAATAGATACACTTCAAGATATCTCAAAATGACTTCATTTTCTCTGTGTCGACTGCATGATTTTAGAGACCAACTGAATATTATATATAAAATTGTATATAACTTAGCACAGAAATGCTTTCAAGCAGCATTGCTTTAAAAGTTCACTATACTATTATACATATTGAGGAACTATATTCAAAAAAACTCCTAAGACATTGTTTTTAATTGAGTTTATGACGAAACTTACATATAGGGACGTAATATTTGTCAACCTACCCAGTAAACAATGAGTATGAGTAGAAATAGAAAGAAGCTTGAGAAAATGCTATCAGTACTATTATATTTTCGATTGAGGATTGTGTAGCTACGATAATTGCTCTCCTTATTTTCGATCACAAACTGAAATAATTAATTCATAATTAGATGGTAATCATATATTTTTCTATTATAAAAGGATCATCTCAAATTTACTCAATTTTATATGATCAATTGTAAATAAAATATCGACGTTTGTATTCTAACTAAGAACACGCTGCTTCAGGAGTTGAAAGAGCAAATACCATCATTTATTCATCTATTTTGGAGACCAATAATACTTTAGAAATCCAGGTTTCTTGTTTTTGTGGATTCTTGACCTGTAGTGAAAATATCAAGTTTATACCTGAAAGAATCGCAAAAAGTTTCCGTTATAGAACAAGAAGTTCGAGTGACTTTCCGGAGAGTTTCAATTGACAAACAAACGAATTTCTTGAGTTCGCACGCTGAATGAAACCGATTACAATCTGGAAGAATAGTTTAAAGTTCACTTGAGCTGAAATCTTTCCTTCGCGACTCTACAACCGATAACAAGAACGCCAATCAGATCACGAAGTTTCGCGCATTCAAGTCCTTATTTGTTAGCTTTCGTTCAACAAAAGTCCCGAGTTTTTATCGAGAAATTTCCTCAAGGCTTTCCGTAAAACAAATTAGTGAAAATTAAAACGTCTTCGTAGTCATTGTGACTTCCAACACCTCACGTTTTCTCTGGAGAATTAGATTTGTGCCGTGGAGTTGAAGGGGAATGTCAATTAGCTTCATTCGTATACGAAACGTGTATAAAATTAGGTTACAGTTATGATCCAGAAATTATTATCTAGAGCATTGGGGATCATGGAATAATTATAAACCAGGTTCTGTAGTCTTTGTCTTCTGTGTTTAAGGGTGCTTGAGTGCATATAAACTAATTAGTAATGAAAGATAAAATATACTCATGATGAGACACATTCATCAGTTTAATTTTTCGATATTCTTTCGTTCGATAATCAGAATCTTCAAATTATAGATTTCAGATTTTAGTAGTCTTCTCCTTTGTCCAACGCATGTTTCCATTTCGTCTGGGGTCGGATCTCCATATAAATCACGCTAGAGAACTCTTTTTCTTAGTCTGAATAGTCAGCTTGTCTTAGTCCATCTCCTTCTTAATGTTGTTCAACCGAGTGTAAAGTGCCTGCATTTTCTACTGTTCGGATTTAGTTTGTTGATGACTTTCTTAAAAGCATAGTCATTTTAATGTCTTTGGCTATTACCTACTAGATTAAACAACTTTGTCCCACTTTTTTCTACGAGAAAAAAGTGGGAGAATCAAGCTCTCATGTACTCATTGTGTACTTTATCCACTTAAGGAACACCAGTTACTTAATGCAATTTGGGCTATGCATTATGTACAAAAATTGACATCTTTGTCAGTATCAGCATCATGTGAAATGAGGGGCCCAGAGTAGTTGAAGCTTTCTACTTGAGGCAAGTACTGCCTTCAGTAGGAAGCTTCTTCTCCTTCACTTCTTCCACTTCTTGGCAGTGGAGTACCTTTATGCATACTTCGATACCTAGGAAGGCTGTCCCTCCACAATTTGACATCAATCATTCCGTCTCAGTGCCGCTGGTACGTAGTGCTTGCCTTTTCTATTTTCTCTACCCATTGGATAAGCGATTCTTGAAGACCAATGGCGGTTTTGCTCAGTAGCGCATTGTATCCACATAGAGCAAGGTAGGTTCCTGTGTGTCATGTGTCATAGTTTATACATAAGTTAAATAGGAGGAGACTGAATCTTAGCCTTTATGCACATCTACTCGTAACTAAAATGGTCCGATCAATCCTGCCCGGCTTTTGAAGCAAGTTGTCGTACTGCTGTACATACTCTGGACAACTATCGTTCTGGAATCGTGTGTGTTCTCAACTATACTTTCAGATAATCTCAACAAAATTTGGAAGCGAAGGAAATTATAATTTTCATTATAATCACCTAGTGTTCATTCGTTGATATGAAATACTTTTTATTTCATTCAAATTCCGGTGGCATTAATTTGAATGAAGTTAAAATAGAGTTTGATTTGTAGTTGCTGATCAATCTAAATGGAAATGAAAATGTCATGAAAATTCAAAGTTCGCTATATTGCTGTTATGAATTTTTTTAATCAACCGTCATCAATTATGAAAAATACTCTGAATAAAAAACAAGTAGGGTTCCTTGAGTTTTGCTATCTATATACGTCTCTACAATCCTGTGAGAAGTTATTTTCTTGTCCAGTTCATCTATACATGAAGGGTTTCAACAAAAGTTCATGGCACTAACTTATCAGAGTTTATTCTGATTATTTTTCATGAATTTCATGATTTAAGCTATATCATATAGTACTCAGATACCTCAACAATCAAATATTTGCATAATTATAACCAAAGAATGATTATAAAGAGCAGCTATAGTGATATGCCAGATGCAATAGACTGAGATGTTATGGTCATGTTAAGCGACGTCCATATAATATAAGACCATATAATAAAAAAGTCCTTCGTAGTTGACGAATGTCCAGAGGGACATGAAAAGGTTATGGATATCGGATGACAATGCTAACCAGCGGAATGAATGACGCCTCAAGATCAAGAAAACCGATCCCTCGTAATGGACAAGGCGAGGCCAAAGAAGAAGAATAAGCTAAAGTGATATGCAAATCGTCAATCCCACCTCAGCATATCGAAAGACAAGTGATTCATATTGTTAGATTATAGAACAATTCATTCAAGCAATGAAATGTTGCGGTATACATCTGCTATTCCTCTACTGTATACACCGTACGCAGATATACCTACATTCATTTCATTATATTTTATTTTTGAACACTCTTATCGATTGTTAAGAAATCTTTTCTCATTTCTCTCATTTAGGAACGTGCAGATGTCGAATGGAAATTCGCCAGGAGTAAACTGTGGATCAGTTTTTTTGAAGAAGGAGGTACAGCACCTCCACCTTTTAATATAGTACCAACTCCAAAGAGCGTGTGGTATATTATACAATGGGCTCAGAGAAAAATGTTTGGGCATTCCAGAGCAGCTAAGAAGGAGCATATGAGGACAATACGGGTAAGTAGGTATAATTTTCCATACATATACACACATGTATAACCTCTCTCCCTCCTCTATATATTATCATTATCATAACGATTGTTCCCCATGAAGAGAGCGATTGAACTTGAATTTTCAATTCTTAAGACTCTTGCTTCATCTTTTTCGTTTCCCAAAAACGCTTCATTCTCTCTGAATGCTCTTTCTTCCGTTCATCTGTCCATTTCATTCCAGGTTGGCGATTTGATTTTTTTTTTGGAAACTTCGTATATGCGATTTTATAGCGACACTCCGTGCGATATTCGAGATTTGTTATATTGATCTGTTATAGATCTTTTTGGACCTCCTTTAGCCACTCTGCTCCTCATTTACTCTTCACAATTATATCGAGTTGTTTTTTCGGTATCCTGGACTGTTTCATTCTGTAGACATATGCATAGAACTTTGCTCGTCGTTTTCTCATTTCTTCCTTTATCGTATTTGTCTTTTGATGAACTGCATTTTGAGGTCTTTTCACCGTTTCTATTGATTGGCACGTAAATTTTTTCGTTCTTGTTTTCTATTTCTCTCTCTCTCTCTCTATATATATATATATATATATATAAAATTCCCAGAATTTGATTCGATCCGTTTTCTCATTCAATTAGTAGATATTGATTTATAAATATTTAATTATCCCCTTCTGTCGAGGTTGTTATACATTCATTCCCTGAATATTTTCCGGATGAAAAACTTTTCAACCAATCTCATCATCTCCCATTGAAAGAAAACTGAATAATAAAGATGAATATTGATTACTTTCATAATACTTGAATAAGAGAACATTGAAAGCGTAAAATCTTCGAGGTAAGCTGTGGAAGCATAAATTAACATCGTCAAGAATCTACTGAATATTTTCAAACAAAAACTTACCTTTAATGATCTGTTTCACTACACATAATCTCTCACGGTATGCGAATAAAAGGAAGAAAAAATAAAAATAACATTCTTAAATGAAGATTGATTGCAAAATTTTGTTTGATACGTTTTGTCCCAATTAAATTCCAAACTCAAAATGAGTTTGAAAAATTGATTGAACTTTTATGGGCCAGATAGGTAAACGTAAATCAATTGATAACTTTGGCTCTCGAAACTGAATATAAAATTTTTTTGGATATAAAACCAAAAGTAGCATTTTCACAACCGAAAAGTATTCGTAAATTGTAAGCGATTTTCCGAAGATAAATTCCTTTATGCCTCTCATAAATATAAAGCACTCCTCGTTCAATTTTGGTGATAAAAATGGTTACGTATATGTTATACATTGGGAACGAGAAAAGCAATTTGGTACATTGAGCTATAATTCCGTTCCATCATTCCAGCGGTTCTCAAACGGTAATACCGAATAAAACGTTATCAGTCTTATTTTTATGGAAAATATAAATGCTATACCTAGGTATTCAATCTTAAATCCAAGAGGCATGAATTGCATTGTACTGAAATAAATATTCGCATGATTTTTTGAAGTTCCATTATTTTTGACATATCTCAAGAAAATTCAAGAAAAAATCACTTTTCTATGAACATATTTGTTATTGAGGAATCACATGAATCAATTGTTCAGTTTCATCCATCAGTTAGAGTGAATCACAAACTGAACAAAACTATTGAAATAGCAGAAGTAAGTTATCTGGTTTTGTTGCCAGATAGGCCTTTTCCACTCCAAGTTTTCCAAAGAGTAAATAATCCAATTATGGGTGTTTACCGTTTTCTTACAAGTCTTTTCACTTGATCTATGAACTTGAACTGGAAAAAGTTAATGGGAATATATATAATTATTATTATTACGATTGTTCCCCATGAAGAGAGCGACTGAACTTGAATTCGCAATTATTAGGACTTTTACAACATCTTTTTTGCCTCCCAAAAACGCTTCATCCTCTCTGAATGCTCTTTCTTCCGTTCATCTGTCGATTTAACTCCAGGTTGACGATTTGATTCTTGCTCAAACTTCACATGTGCGATTCTATAGCGACATTCAGTGTGATCTTCGAGATTTTTTATATTGTTCTGTTGTAGATCCTTTTGGACCTCTTTTAGCCACTCTGTTCCGCATTTACTATTCATAATTATATCGAGTAGTTTCTTCGGTATTCTGGACTCTTTCATTCTGTAGACATGTGCATAGAACTTTGCTCGTCGTTTTCTGATTTCTTCCGTTATCGTATTTGTCTTTTGATACAGTCCACTCTGAGGTCTTTTCATCCAAATGCCGTTTCTATGGATGGCCCATAAATCTTCCTGAGAATTTTTCGTTCTTGTTTTTCTATTTCTCTAATTCTTGAATGACCGTCAATAACCATTATTTCAGATGCGTAGATTGCTTCTGGAAGAATCGTTGTGTTATAATGTCTCAATTTGGCTCCTCCCAAAATGCTCTTTTTGTTATAGTGAGCCCATGTTAGTTTGTAGGCCCTTTGGAGCTTGGTAATTCTCTGTTCATTAGCGATTCGGTTCAAACCTAAGGACTAGATAACTTCCCTGAGATATTTAAAATGGCCGACTTGCAGAATTTCACCATGTTTTGTGATAAGAGAGGATTTATTTTTTGGTTTTCTTTCCATGTATTTGGTTTTATCATAAGAAATTTGTGACCCGGTTTTCTTCGCAATTTCATGTAGTTTTTCTACGGCGAGAATGGCTTGAGTTCTGTTGTCTGTGATGACAGCAATATCGTCTGCAAAGGCGAGACATTTGACATTTAATTTTTTTTTTGAAACCCACTTGTATGCCCTTTACGTGAAGTTCCCATTCCCTAATTCTTCCGTTCATCTGTCCACTTTACTCCAGGTTGACGATTTACTTTTTGCTCAGATCTTGGGTATATATATATATATATATATATATATATATATATATATATATATATATATATGTATAAAATTTGGTTCTCGGAATGAGCCGCGTTCTAGATTTATATAATCTCGACGTTTCGACTTCCATTGTGAAGCCATCTTCAGGAGTTGGAATAAATTAGTAGGGAAAAGGGTTATTCGGTTACGTGGCCTCAATCTGCCTACTCCACGAACTGAATGAAGGAAAATGAGAAAAGGTTACCTGGTTACGTGGCCTCAATCTGCCTACTCCACAAACCAAATGAGGGAAACTAGGAACGATAAGAAATGATTCGGTTGCGTGGCCTCAATCTGCCTACTCCACGAGCCAAATCGTTTCTAATAGTCCTCTAATAATCCTTTTCCCTACTAATTTATTCCAACTCCTGAAGATGGCTTCACAATGGAAGCCGAAACGTCGAGATTATATAAATCTAGAACGCGGCTCATTCCGAGAACCAAGTTTTATACATACTTCTGACCGCGGAAACCTTTCTGAACATATATATATATATATATATATATATATATATATATATATATATATATATATTTAGGAAAGCCAAAACTCAACGACTATAAATTGCAGAATAGAGCTATGCGAAAATTTTTCAATAGATACGAGTATATTCAAATCGAAAAAATAATTAATTTTCTAGAACTATAGTCAGTTCTAGGTTCATTGCTTGAGGCCTATGTTGCTGAGTTCATTTTAGACAATGGTAAATGATAACAATGAATGTCGAAAGTAAATGTAAATTTTCAACATATGTGAATTTTATCATAGCTGAAGATTAATGAGTATAAGTATTATTATTATCATAAGAAACACTTAATTTTTCATTATTTTCTACGTTGTTATCGAAAAGTCTGTGACCCATAATGAGTAACTAACTCTTTTCAAATAGTTTCCTGTCCATGAAAGGTTAACGTCCACTGTTCGATATCCTTTTCAGAGGAAGGTGAAACAAGCGAGCGAGAGGGATTTTAGGTATCAAGTGAGTATATATGGGAGAGGCGCCAAGAGGCGTCCGTTTAATTTGGCTCAAATTTCGCAGAGCATAATGAGGAATTTAGTTCGCCGATACGTGACAGTCGAGCAGAGAAAGGCCGAGAATCAGGGCGTCACCGAAGACGACGTCAACGAAATAAAGCAGGATATATCAGCCTTCAGATTCGAACTAGTGGAAATATTGAAGAATTCAGGCATGAACATATCCACTTCGCATAGTGTTATGGGTGAGTATTCTGGAAGTTGTCTCCATAACATGAAGACTTAAAAAGTATGCTGAGTATAATCAAGCCTTAAATACTCCCGAAAATGATCAAAACTATATATTTACATCAATTCTAGGTTATCTCTTGATAAAACATTATTACAGATTCAAATTCAATACTAAATACCTGGCTTCATTCTATCGAAAGGATATTGGGTTCAATAAACAAGAAATACTTCTACGTAATGAAATGAAGTGATTTCTGACGTTGTTTGAGTTTACGGAGAAAGAAAAATAATATGGTCATCTTGATCAGTGGCTGGGAGTATAATACTTAGTTACTATTTATACTATTATAATACTAATACTATTTATATATAGTAACAAATCCAATTTGAAACATTCATGAATAATTCAATTCTAAACACAAGTAAAGTGAACTTTATCAATAAAATCAGGCCAATTGTTCGAAGTATTCGATTAAAACTTCTGAGTACTGTTGCATTCATAGAATAACTCTGGACCAGTGTCTCCAAACATAGGGCCCACGCCCAATTTGATTGTTAAGGGGGGCAATTCGAAAATGAACACCGCACGAGTTTAACTCTCTCGAACTTCATAATTTAATTTTTTCACCCTGTTTGGGGGTATAAGCACTTTAGGAAGGCGAACGTGGGGCTTGGCACTAGAAGGTTTGAAACAGTGCTCTAGACATTCATTCAAATTTTATTTCAAATTTCTAAAATCGTATAATGACCAATATTTAACGACTCTATAGGCTTACAAATCGAATAATTTTCACTACGAATAATAAATTGTTGATTGATTGCTCGCTGATCTCTTGGTTAAACACTGTTACCTATATTGAAGAAATGACACTTGGCTTGGTTTCACAAGAAAATTATTAAATTATTGCTTGATAATTTTTTTGGGTGGTTAGTCATGGTCCAGCTTTTGAAAATAATGTTTTGAAAATACACCGAAACAATTGTCAAGCAATAATTTCATGAAATATTTGGAAATCATCCAAGTGTTATTTAATCAACATGAAATTAGAACCATTCTCATTATATTCTTTACATTAAATGACATTGAAAAACTACTTGACACAACAAGTACTGCGTAAATGACGTACTTTTTGATCATTAAGGAGTTTAAAGAGCACATAAGATGAAGAAAAAACCCAAACTGACGTTTCCATAGACAAGAGGAAGATAAAATGGTGCTATAATTTCCGTTCTACTGTTTCAATTACCATGAAAAAAGGTCATGAAAAAAAGGCTCTTGTCTTAAAAGGAAACCCACTTTCCAAAAACGTGTTACTTGGCTCTTGAAATGATTAAATTGTAGAGAACGCTGGAGTCTATGGCCGATTTCGTACCATAGAAGTCCACAACGGAGGTCACAGAACGATTTGATATTTTCTTCTTTATGAGGAGTGTTGTTATGAATCTCTCTTCCTGAAAATTCTTTAATTGGTATTCTGTAGTCTATTTACTGCTCTACGTTCCACGAGGGCGCTATTTGCTTTGTACTTCTCGGTTCATTCTCCAGTGTCACATTCAAACTGGCATGAGATGGATGTTGATTTGAAACAGTTCATTTTTTGTTCTATTGGACCTTTGTGATAGAAACATATTGAATTTTTCCACAATTGTTTTCATATTGATTCACAATCAAGCTATAAATATCTCATGGTTGGAATATTTACATAACTGCAATTGTAATCCATATTTTCTTATCTAGTCTATATAAAAACACGTAAAAATGACTCTTTACAGGAAAAAGTACAACAGGCGCCTACATGGGCCATAATCTGCAGTTGGAATAACCAAAGCTACTGTAGCGTCATTAAATAGTTATATGACATATATCGTTTATTGAAATCGCAAGTACTCGTCAGAATCTTAGTGGAGTGGATAGAGAAAGAGACACAATGGAATTCAAATTCTATAACCAATATCTGCTAGAATTTCGTGTATTTTTTTCAAGGAAGTGTCATATGCTTCAACGTGAATGAAGAATGTGACTTGGAGACGCCCAAGAGACTTCTTTGTGACTTGATTATAAAGGGAACTCCGAAAAAAAAAAACAATTTCAATTAGTGTATTATCTCTGAGACGGTTTCACTAAGCGATATCTTTAATATGAACATCTTGATCCAAAGCCGCGTCGTGGAAACGCTCCAGTTCTTATATTTTCCGTGATCACATGAAAGAGATTCACCATTTTTTCTGACACCTTCAATTAAGGGCGCAAATGATTTAAAATCGTTGTCAGTTAGTATATTTTCAGCTTCGACCTGGTTCGTCCTCAAATCTTGCTATGGATGTTTGTATCTTAAGACTTTTCTTGAACGCTGTGTAGCTTGGCTGAAAGCGTAGGTACTAGATGAAAGACATCCAAATCGCGTTTGAATAGATGACTGAACGCTTGAGGGGACCATTTCACGCCTGAAATATACATATTAATGATCTCATTTCGAAGGCTTGCTTTTAGAATATAGTCTTTCGTAATTCAATTCCTTTGTCGTACTGGTAAGTAAATCAGTGCCAAAATGAAAATATTTCAGAGTATATGGATTGGGATAAATTGAGAATTCAACTGAATGAAATAATTCAGAAATTGAAGAAATGCTTGCAACACAAGTTTTGAAGATTTTTGATAGACCTAAGAGTAATATAATAATGAACTTATTTTTTAATGGAGTTGATTAAGAGAAAATGTCAGCAATGCCTGAATGTTATAGGTAAAATATGTCTTCAAGTTCGACATCAAAATTATTGAACTGATATTCGATGAATACAGAAATGAACAATTTTGCCAGTATTAATAAACCAATGAACCTAATCTCAAAATTTTCATGACTTCAAACATCTTGCAGAATCTTATAGTTCGAAACATTTATTTTCGATATTCGTTTTTGAGTAATCTGATCAAATGTAATTGAGCAAGTGTAATGAGTTATCTAAAACCTCTTAGTGATATCCCCAACAAAGAATGTTGTGAACAATAAATTGAGAATTAACACAATTGATTTAAGTTTCACAATATATTAAAAACTGTACATATGTTTCGGGTGGTTAAGACAGAATCAAAGAGTATACAATATTTCTACAAACTCTTGATAATGGATTAACTACCCGATAAATATGTAAGTATTTAATTAAATATTGTAAAACTTAAGTCAATTGTGTTAATTTTTATTTATTGTTTTTCAAAATAATGTTTCACTAAGAGATAAGAGAAACCTCCGTGTCATTTATTAAAGAATGTTGTCTTCTCTCAATCCATTTTATATCAAAAGCGTTGTTGTATATTTCGTAAATATTACGCAAGCGAGTTTCAATCGCTCATGTTTGCAGTTTTTAAGTCAAAAATGTCGTACTCCAAAGTTTATCGAATATTCAGGTCCTCATAAAATATCTCGCAAAGTATGGAGTTAAGAATTTCTTGCTGAAAATTTCAATTTTTTACCGGTTCATATAGGAAGATGGTGTGCATAGAAGGAAAATTCAAGGACGAAATAAATTATGTGGAAGTTGGAGTGTAAGCAGCATCGGCATCTAAGGCAATATATCGAAACTGGCAGTCAAGTTTCCAGGAAGATTTATTATTGTCCAAGGCAGGAAATTTATGGAAGACGATATATCACCTGAATACTTTTCGCTTAATAGCAGTCTCAATTAGTATTTTACGCACATAGTTTTTTATATTTTTTTAACCACACATGAAGTACTCCGATTCATTTTCTAAACTGATGAACAGGAAATATTTGTAATCTATGAGGATCATTAAGGGTTGAATGAAGAAAATTGCTTCTCATAATATCCTATTGGCTTTATAACTCTTCACAGAGAATAACTACCCTAAACCTCAAAAATATATTCACGACGACTTGGTCCCTCTTATATATTCACAAAATATTTCCTCATTTGGAACCAATTTTTCAATAAATATTTGGAAACTCGCAGTCAATTATCCCGAAAGATTTATTATTGTACAAGGCAGCAAATTTATGAAAGACGATATATCAACATGAACACTTTTCGCTAGTTAATACCAGAGTCTCAATTAGTATTTTACGCACATAGTTTTCATATTTTTTCAACCACACATGTACATGAAGAGAATTTGTATTCTATGAGGATCATAATTTGCTATTGGCTCGTATAACTCCTAGCGAAAAAAAACTATCCTTAACCGCAAAAATATATTTACGACGACTTGGTCCCTCCAAGTATTACCCTTATTTACAAATGTACCCTTAATTATTCACAAAATATGTCCTCATTTGAAACCAATTTCAATAAATATTTGAATCTATCTTTGATTTTACAAGAACAATTTGTATTTGTGTACACTTGTAGTGTACATAAATACAAATAGCATGCATGGGACTACATAGCATGCTATGTAGTCAATAAAGTGTAAATCATAAATTCAAGTGTTTGAATTTAAGTTTATATTCGAAAACACATAACTCAATTTCACAAAATTGTATAGTACACTCGACATATCCTTTGTACAAATCCATGCTAATCCTTTATCATAAATTTAATAACATGAATTTTCGTATTAAACTCTTTATAATACGTTAGAATTCTGGGGTATTTACCGAATATATCAGATAAATTCTGTGAAAATAACAAATTCTTCTGAATTATATGATACCTCTAACAATCTTTCACTGAGTCTTCTGCGAGGAATTGATTGACATTGTGTCCATACTCTGCAAAATAATTCAACCTGAAATTTTGTTTTGAATTGGTCAAAGAAGCTTCGTATGCTCCAATTGCTTATTGTTGACATACTTCTATGGGGAACTATAGCCTGGATTAAATATATCCAACAAATAGATAAAAAAATGATAACTTAAAATAGCGAACTTGAGAACTTCATTCTGTTGCTGTTTACGATATTTAGATATCATATTGCTTTTATCGATCACTATTCAAGTGAATCACTAATCAAGTAAAGATTAGGAGAATATGTAAATTGATAATGATCATGTCATTCGAATATGTCCCTACAAGCATCTTTTTCAAAACGAATGACCATACAGAGCGTGGTCTGAAAGAAATTTTCAACATTCGACTTCACCCATAAATCATTTTTTTCTCATCAGTTTCAGGTAATGTCGATATTTTATCTTTTTCGTTCACTTGTCAATTGACTAAAAATCAGACGAGTATGTTATACTACATATTGTACATGTCCACATTGTATTTATTCCGGAACTTGTATTGAGTTGCTGATTTCAGTTAACACTTTCATTTGAGTAATATCCATAAATATTATGACCTTCGCATTCTAATATTTGTTAACTGTCATCCCTACCATCTTGACAAGCCCATTGCATAGATTGGAGTGTTTTAAGGCCGAGGCACCACCTATGGCCACATTGAGACTTTTCAACTTTTCGTCCAATATAAAAATGCACGATTTGAAGAAGACATTCGTATTAAATGTCACCTTTTATGGTGTTAAGGGTACTCAGAATTCTCCGAAAATCGATGTTTTTTGCATTTCCTTGAAGTATAATATCTCAAAAATATTCTGTAAACGTGGATACGACAAATTTTTTTTGACTTTTGAACACATTCAAATCCTGTGACCATTTTAACTCGAAAACCGCTAACCAGATTTCAATAGAGTTCATATAGCTTTCAGAAAACATAGAAAAGTGGTCCGTAATCCAAGGGTTTTTTGTTCTTCATAAGTTCGGATTTTTTATGAACAATTAACTGTTAGTTTTTATTCGGAAATCAGAAAAAAAATTTCCATAGGCTGAAATTTTTTAATTTTGGAGAAAAAGTCGATCAGACACTATATCATCTATTCATAACAGATAAATAATATGAGATTGAGTTCTCGCTTAACTCTTGGTGAAACATAATTGAATATTAAAATGAATTAAACTCTTGGCTTAATGTTTAACGATTTATTTAACAATATGTATAGTCAGTCTTGAAGATGAGCTAACGCTCGAAACATGTTGACTATACATATTGTTGAATAAATCGTGAAACATTAAGCCAAGAGTTTAATTCATTTTAATATTTAAAATAATATGAATTTACAAGGATTTATGATGGTCACTGTTGGACCTCGTTTCAAACAAACAGCCATAACTTTCTGAATTATCAATTATTTTTCTTGAAATTTTGAAGAAGTCAAGTCAAACCATTATGTAATGATACGAATTTTTTACTTCTGTGAAATCAATACATTACTGACAAACAAAATATTTCAAAAATATAAGTTTTCAATATTCTTGACCACCCCTAACCCCTTATGCTTCAAGATTTTTTTTTTTGAGAATCTAGTGTTATAACAGATTAGGTACATATTGACTGAAATTATTACCGAACTTCAAATTTTCCTACTTTCTTTTATATTCTTTAATGCCATGCTTTTTCAGTAGTTTTAGTCTATCGAATGATAATTCCATAACGAAGAATTGATATTCAATATTGTTCATCGAAATAAAGAAGGAAAATTCATTATTTTATCAATTCAAGTAGTGTAGGCTGTGCCCCTTCATGAGCTCTGCTCCTTGGTGCTCAGGTATTTTTACCTGAATATTCATATGGAGTGCAAAAACTAACATACAAGTGACTGCAATTGGTCCATTTTAAAAGTGTTATTTTCCACGAATGCTAAGTCCCCGAGTTTTCGGCAACTCGCCAAAAGTTGATTGATATCGGTTTGGAATCAATCTCAGACCCGGTCCCCAAATCCCTGAGCAATACTTTTCGTGGCAAATTTTCATTGATGATGACACTGTGAAATCTTACTCAAGTCAATTGTGGGCCAAAAAGTATGAAATTTTTGAAAGTGTGGAAGTTTCAAGTTATTGAAAGTGATGACAAAAAACATCGCACAAAATGGAAAATACGTTATAGATTAAACTCCATATCAAATTAAAAAATATCTTCCATTTCATCGAACGAATTGTAGGCTCATTGGTCGAGCGGTATAGGTATTACGTTCTCGGCTTACCGGTGTTGGTGGGTTTGATTCCTCCGTAATCTTCTGGAACCGGCGTTAAACTCTAGGTCCAACGAAGATACATAGCTGTGACCTGCGCTCTTAGAACAATGATTATCATAATAACTTCGATAATAACTACTGGGACAACGATGTTTGAATAAATCGGAAATCACTTAGTTGCCCATTGTTTTACATATTACAATTGGTCATTTGGAAATTCTATGTTTTTCAAATATATTCCTACAGGTACTGGAGGCAAGAAAAATCGTCAAAAAGAGCGCCGTCTAATGAAGGGCTTCAACATTGGACCCCAACCTTCCACTGTGTCCTTGCCACCGGTGGCCGAATTTATAGCTTCTCTTCAGCAACACAACGGACAACATCAAGACTTCTTTGGATCAACTCTATCGAACATATTCAACGCAACGCCAAGAAAACTTCACCATAGCAGTACAGTTTCCTCATCTCAAGGAAGCATTAACGATGGCCATCATTCTCACAGAGTTACTAGTCGGTACGTGTTTATTTTTAGAATTTCGAACATAGTTGAAAAATAAAATCACTAAAATACCTTCGAAGGATGTTATCTTACAAAATTGATCAGTTCGGATCTCAATTCATACAACTTTATACGATTTTATACTTAGGGTGACAATAATCTTGCTCTGTTTTTCTATTAAACGCAATTATTTGAGTATAATCTAATATTCATGGGGTTCTTATGAACCACACATGGCAAAAATTGAATATAACATAGAATTTTATCGACATCTACTTGGGAAACGTTCATATTCCCAAAAACTAAACAAATGAAAACACTTTTTTCAGATTGTTACGGAACATTTAACAGTTGCGCAGCAGTTAATAGTCAGGTTTAAATAACAAGGCAATTACTATTTGAAACCAATAATTCAAGTTGTTGAGATAAATGCAATGGTGCTTAAGCATGTAAACATTATAATGAATTTTATTTGTAGGTCGTATAATTGAAATTTGAAAACTGGAACAATGTAGTCATATTCAATATGAAAGAGATCTAAATCACACTTGCTATATAATTCAAGGAAATAATTTATCTGGATATAAAATTTTATTATCCCTTCAAAATATAATATGAAATTATGTTTGAAATGGAATATTAATGCACTATAAACTTCACAAGTCTTTTCATCTATTCACACGGCAATGAACAGAATGCTGCTATCAACGTCTGTGTCTCCATTTTATTGTAAACAGTATTCAGGACAACCCATGACAGATAAATTATGGTTATGAGTAACTTGAAGCAAGCCAATCCATTTTTGAAGAGTTTAGGATGTTATATTTCCGACAAAGATGCCCCTGATGGGACATGGAAGACATGGAAGTCTTTATCTGAACTACATTATTACAGTGCTGTCGTTATAATAAAATTCTCACCTTTGATTTTTCTTGTAATTGTTTCTGTTGGTTTATATGAGGTCATACCGTATACATTGTGTTAGTATATTTGAAGACTGTTTATCATTTCAGATTTCAATTCAAACGAACACACTCTCATAAACGTCGCTGGGGTACTCTAATAGAGGCTGCGAAAACCGGAAAAGTCTCACGTCTTATTGGGCGTTCCAAATCGGAAGATTCTGTCTGCAACAACTGCAGAGAAAACGGGCACAATCATTCCCACAGCAACAGCCCAGCGTCTGAAGATAACGGTTCGATAAGTGGATCAGAGTCCAACCACAGCCTCGATACCATGCCAGAGCAAGATCACCATACCCGCAATGCATCTGAACATCATTACAGCATCGCGCACGGTTTAGCGTTACTCAAGAAAAAGAGGAAGAAGTTCTCTGCCTCTAGAAATACTAGTCCTATAGTTCCTCCTTCTTGCGTGAATGATAGTACGGGTAGCGTTAATAAAAAAATGCTAAAATGTTCCAAAAATAATAAAAAGGTAAGAACTAAAAAACATATATCAATGAGAATATTTTTATCATTACACTTTCAACCATAAGTAAAATAGTCTGATTTCCTATGAATTACAGCTTCCTCCGTTCATTTGGCTAACTCTGTAACTTCCCAAAGAAGAAATAC
>JARQZJ010000004.1:1245000-1645000 GCA_030704895.1 Henosepilachna vigintioctopunctata
AGATAATATATTAATGAAATACATAATTTAAATAAAACTAAATAGTGTTTTGATTTTCACTATAGGGGCATTTCACGTGAAATGGACAGGAAAAAAAAGTGAGGTTCTGAAAATCGATCATATTTGGCCCATTTATACTTTTAGTACGTATGAATGTGAACACAAAATATTTTTTTTGTATAATGTATATTTCACAAGTTATGGTTTCTAAAGAATTGTCGTAATTATAATATCAATGTCATGAAAGTATTTTTTCGAATTTAACAAAAATACTCTAAAATATTTAACATAGCGATACATATTGGAAAAATACCGTTCTTGTTAACAATAAAAGTAAATTCAGGTCCAAACTCAGAAGTATACTTTTCAAACCTGAATTTCAGTCACTTTGATCAATTTTTTTTCACAATATAGCTTACAGAATATTGAAAATACCCTAGAAAATTCAAAAATCTCTATCAGTTTAGTAGTTAGATTGATTAATATACATTCGCGTAGCAAAGGGCGTGATGTCTGACCCTTGCACAGGTCGAGTAGTGTTCTGATGTCTTAGCTACATTACTGCGAAGTTTCATCGAAATCCTTTCAGCAGTTTTTACGTGAAAGAGTAACAAACATACATACATACATACATCCATACATTCTTATAAATGTTCCGAGTTTATAATATTAGTAGGAATTAATATATATATATATATATATATATATATATATATATATATATATATATATATATATATATATATATATATATATATATATATATTATATATATATTAATCCTTAACCTAAATATAAATTAATAAAATATTATAAAGAACAAAAACACTTTTAGGGGCCAGTAGGAATGTATTATTATTTGCTAAACGTGACTAATAACATTTAGTGTTGGCGGTTACTTGATGTAAATCCATTATAATTGCTAAACGTGACTAATAACATTTAATGCTAACAGATTATTCTGTAAGCATCTGAAGAAGTCGTTTGTAACGACGAAACGCGTCATGCTATGTAGTCAATAAAGTGTAAATCATAAGTTCAAGTGTTTGAATTTAAGTTATATTCAGTGACTAATAACGCCATCTGTTATCAGCCTGAAGTATACTTAGTCTTTAAATAGAGACAAGCTATGTATAAGAAAGAGATAGAAATATGACGCCAAGCGGAACACTTGGCGCGGTTTCGTATTTTAGTGTTGCTTTAACCTCTCGGTGACTTGTGCGCATTTTAGGATAGTTGTTATTATAATGGCGCCCTACAGTGGTCGATGTTTTAACCAATTTCGCTTGGTACTTAACCGAAAATATAAAAATTTTACGAAAATATCTGAATGTTTAGCTCAAGAGTGGGGCTTTTTACGAGATATTTACGTATGTGCCTACTGTAGTAAACGACATTTAAATGAAACACCTCCAGTAGCTAATGAAGATATTGTGCAATGTAGTCAAACATCTAGTTAACCTTGGCGAAACATTCAAGATGAGTCGTTCATTCCCGACGATCAGTTTAAACATAATTTAGCCCAAACCGAGACAACCATTGAAATACAAGAGGTTTTCTATGGTTGAGAAAGGGAAAATCAAAACAACTTTTCAATTAGTTCGGCATCTTGTCATTTTCTAACCCACGCGGTGGCCGTAAACTACCAGCCGAGAACGAAAACTTGGTGAAAGGTTTTTATCTACTAGAAGATATTATCCGACTAATGCGCTGTAAAAAGGGGCTTTATATCCCTTAAATTAGATGATAGAAAAAGAACGCACAAAAAAACTTCTGCTCTGAAGCATTGATGAACTTTATCAGAGGTTCAAAGATGATTATCCGAACGTCAAGGTAGGCTTAACAAAGTTTTTACACTAAGCCCCAAACAATGTATCCTCGCAGGCGACTCTGGAACTCATATGGTACGTGTTTGTATTTACCATCAAAACGTAAAGTTAATGTTCAATGGAGGAGATATTGCCGATCTTACAGCTGGAACTGTCATCCAAATTTCATCATATAAGGATTGCCTTCGCAAGATGATGTGTCCCAATCCAACACTGTCGTGTCATTTAATGACTATAAAGACTACGCCAAACGAACGCTGTATCTCTTGTCTAGGCTTGAGTGCAATTCGAGAACATTTAAAAATCATATTTGTTAACAATCAAGTGAAAGATGTGCAGTATGAAAAATGGATTGGCACAGACCGCTTCACGATATCTACACAACTTCTATCTTCTGATGATTTTGTAGATGAGTTATGCGACGTTTTTTGGACCTTTTGAAACCTCATTCTGACATTGCAGAGGCACAGGCGCTTTATTTTAAACTCTTTAGGAGACTGTCGATGAAGGTCAAATTCTCGTACAATGTGATTTAGCAGAAAATTTTATCTTTGTTGTCCAAGATGCTGCTCAATATTTTCATTGGAATACAGAACAGGCATCGCTTCTAACGTCGGTTTTTACTACAGAGACGGTAGTGAAGTAAAGCACGGCAGCATTGTTATGATTTCTGACTACTTGAAACATGACACAGCCACCTCCTATACTTTCTAAAAGGTACTAAACAAGCATTTACCTTTTAGAAAAACCAATAGGATCTAATTTTAAAGAAATAATGGATCTAAAATTATATACATAACCGACGGGGCTTCCCAACATTTCAAAAACAGATTCAACTTTGTGAATCTATTATATTACAAAGAAGATCTTAATGCTGATGCAGAGTTGCATTTTCATGCAATGTCTCACCGAAAGGGACCATGCGATGGTTTAAAAGAGGAACTCTCAAACATTCAGCTGCGCGTCAAGTCTACAGTTACTTTCAAGTAAAGCAATTGTAACACAAATACCATTACACGAGTGGGCAAAATCATCTTTGATAAAGACGATATAGAACGCCAGAGAATTTTTTGCAACCACGGTTTGCGTCTACACTCACCATTCCAGGAACCAAAAAGTTTCACAGCTCTATTCCAACAACCAATCCACAGTAATAATCCAATCTCGTGAAAAGGGCCAGTTCTAGCATACATTCCCATTGTAAAGTTGTAAAAATTACAAAATAAACTAGTTCTTGCGATGTTACAATGTTGTTTTATTATGTTCTCTACCGATCTAAGCTAGCGCCAGATATCACGGCTATATGTACGCGACGCGTATGTAGATTAATCAATCTATCTCCCAAACTAATACAGATCCCATTTTGAATTTTCTATGGTGTTTTCAGTATACTTTAAGCAATCTTTTAAAAAATTGGTCAAAGTGACTGAAATTCGGGTTTGAAAAGTTTACATCCGGTTTGCGTCATGAAAATTTTTTCTTCAATTTCATTTTATTGATAAAAAGAACAATATTTTTCAATATGTATCGCTATGTTAAATATTTTATTGTAAATTTGTTAAATTTAAAAAATACTTTCATAAAATTGATATTACAATTACGACAATTCTTTAGAAACTCATAACATGTGAAATATACATTATGCAAAAAAGATATTTTGTGTTCACACTCATACGTACTAGAAGTATAAATGGGACGAATATGATAAATTTTCAGAACCTCATTTTTTTCAGTCCACTTCACGTGAAAGGCCCTTATAACTATATCATTAGTTAATTATTTCAGTGAAAATCAAAAAACCACTCAGTTTTATTTAAGTTAATGATATATTGCTTTATTTATTGCTATTATTTACTAAATTTAGTTTCGTTGAAGTCTAATGATTTCTAACAGATTCTGTACCGAAGATTTAATTAAGTTAGTGTTTTTACTTTTATCTTGTTTTTTTTTTATTTTAACTCTTTTTCTACTTCGACTTCTGATATGATATTATGTGATATGGTATTATATAATATTCAATATTTCCATATGTAAGTTCTGTAAGTCGCCTCCTTGGCTTAGTCGGTGGACACACCCGACTATGGTGCGGTAGTATTCGGGTTCGAGTCCCAGGGAAGATATGGGTGTTTGTGTTTTTCTGTGATTTAAATAATTTAATGATGATAATTGTTGGGTATTGTACATTGATTACACTCCAATTGCCCGTTCGGAACTGGCGTTTAACTGTAGGCCCCTTAATTAAAAAAATTGTAATATCCTGTGCCAAAAATGTTACAACTTGAATGCATCGATAAATATCTAAAAAAATAAAAACTGATTCTGATTGAATACAGTTGCCAGAGTTGTTAAATGCTTAAATTTTACATATTTTATGACTACATGACCGTGAATATTTTGTGCATCTTTGTAGTAAGGGACCGAAATAAAAAAGTAATAATTTAAAAGCGGTTTCAAGGTCCTCTCCAAATGTGTATTCTTTCTTACATGGTCTTCGATAGCCTGCTAGTCGATTGTTGCCAAATTTCGAGTTCTGCGAACAGCGTTAACCTTCACTGAAGATTTCATCGTTAGCAAAACTTCACAGAATATTTTCCTAATTATGCGGTCTCTTATTGATTTTAGTATTCAGTTTCTATAAATAATTGACTTGAAACATAACAATTTTATTTCGCCAACACAGTGGCTTCATCAGATGTTGATAATAAACTGTAGTACACTGCAATATTGTTAAACATAACAATATTTTTATGTTTTAACTTAATCATAGTGAAAATCGAAAAACTACTCAGTTTCATTGAAAATATGTATTCAGATAGTCATCAAGTATCGGCTTAATCGATTAATGATTATTAAGTTTCTGTTATTTTTCCAGATTTTGCAAATTTATGTTATTTATAATTTATGAGTTTGTGTCGAAATGAGAGAAATTTTAATCTAATTTTTTTGATGGGATATGATTTTTCCAATAACTTATCGTTAATTACTTAACGATAAATCAATTAATTAATCAAAATATAGGCAACTGGAACATCAGATTCCTGTAACCAAACTAAATTGATGACCAAACCGAAACAAGTTGCTAATATTTAATAATCATTTTCAAGTTCACTAGATAGTAATAGCATCCTTCAGATATTCAGGATGTGTAAAAATTATAGACTTTGATCATAACTGTGTATTGCGGAGTCTGTAGATTTTGTTTTATACAGAGAAAAAGTGTTAGAACCAGTTTGTGAACATCTTCAAATTTTATGATGTGCTAAAATCCACATTTTAAATCTAAAGTTCACATATGCAAACCGTTGCATTGTATACTAGGAATTTTAATAAGAGGATGTCAGTGCAATAATTCTTCATTACATTTTTGAAATTATCACTCATAAAAAGAACAATACTTATTCATAAATATTTCTAGCTTCAAATTAGGAAATTAAAAATTTTTAAATATTTAATATCTACAGAATGCTATTGCAATTTCATATTAGCTATTTTTAAGCAACTTCTTAAAACAGTTAATATCAATGATAAAGAAAGTTTTTTTGTTGTAATAATTTAAAACGAGTTTCGAGAGTCCACAATGATTATTTAATTTAGTCGGCATATATTTCGAGTTATTGTTAAGAGTAAATACTACTTCAACACTACTAGAAAATTCATTATTATTACCTAAACTATAGACAACATAATAACGACCAT
Source organism: Henosepilachna vigintioctopunctata (assembly GCA_030704895.1). NCBI lineage: Eukaryota > Metazoa > Arthropoda > Insecta > Coleoptera > Coccinellidae > Henosepilachna > Henosepilachna vigintioctopunctata. The sequence continues at coordinate 1,250,526 of JARQZJ010000004.1, forward strand.
TTCCAAATTTTTCTTTTTGGGGATAACAAGCTATTTCAAAAGAATATTGGCAACGTCGCTCTTCCTGAGGACGGTTTTTCTAGAGAAATAGCGCCACTCAGACTGGTCGCCTGAGTTCCAAAACGGAGATACAAAGATTACGGGTATACAAGTCACATACTATTTAACAGTATTATTATATAAAATAAACAAAGAAAGATAGAAGATGCAGTTCACAACATGAGGCGGTTCTTAGAATCAAAATTGCATCCAGGCAGTTTTACCCAATGTGATTTCAAGGTGAACTTGATATCTTGTATTTTCGGTCAAATCGTCCTATAGAAGCTTAAGGTAATTCTAAGGTGTTCTCTCTTTTTTAGTGAAATCGATTTAGCTGGTCAAATTGAGGTGTGATTGATTTTGGTTTTTGTCCCGCCCTGTTTTTTTTAATAGTAATTTGCAGAATATGTAAATTCACACGCACGTATATATATATATATATATATATATATATATATATATATATATACATTGTGGAAATCACTTTTAAAAAATCATGAAAAATGCTGGACCTCGTGAACGTTTGAAGTAAATTCGTTTTCGTTAATTAAAAACATATCTTTAAATGGTGGTTCACCAAGTTTGCCGTGATATATATTCTTAATTTTTATGGAATATCCTGTATATTTTTATATCCTTAAAAGGTCCTTAACCTCCAGATTTCAACGAACTTAGATATACCTGGTGTAAATAATATCAAAACCTTAGACTCTAAGGCTTAGAGGAAATGCTTTAAATATTATCCACCTTGTTGGCAATAACACACTGTATTATTAAACTCATCCGGAACTTGTGTGGTATATCTTTTCTTTGAGTTCTGCAGTGCTATTGCTGTATGTCTTTAAAAATAATACGTTTTCCTCCAAGTCATTTTAATGGTGAATATTTGGTTCGAGTACCTATTTCTTTCAATAGAAACTGAATGGGGTGCTTTTTCTTTTAATTCGATAGATTTACATGCATGGCGTTAGAATAAGAATATAATTTTGTCATTATGCTTGAATTCCTGTTTATGCTTGAAGTCTGATTTAGCTAATTCAAAAAAAAATTGTTCTAGTGTAATAAATTACCAATTTCAAAATTTAAGGAGCTCATATAGTTGGTGGAGATCCGATTGTAAAGAGGCTTTCAGAAATATGGAAATATACAGCGCATATCATCGAAAATAAAGGCTACGGACTATCCAGACTTGCATGAATCACACTGAAATTTTAAATTTGTATTCAGAAAATGCACATTCGACTTTAGAAGTTGAAGTGTCCTACAGTGTTTTTTTAATCAATTCAATTCTAAAGAGATTTTCAACAATATGTGTGTGCACACATATCAACACAACAGTGTACAGTTAATACTTCAATATAAAACATAGACTAACTGAAATCTCGAACAACGAATTCTACAGAAAGATGACATGATGGAATTATACAACCGAATGTGGACCTGACAATTGCTGTAAGTATAACAATGAGTCCAATTTTTTTTATTTTTTAGCGTCTGAAAAATCTGTAAATTTTAAATCTACCCTCAACAGTTTAAAATTGAAGTGGGTATAAATCTGTATGAGATTGTAATCAACTAGTTCCAGTTTCCTTTCGTAAAAGTACACGTCATTGAAGTCGCAATTATTTTATTAAATTCATCCGCTTCTGGCTGATCTGGAAAATATCAACGTAAATGATGATTCACAGGAATTATGTCTGTATCTACGTAGTATAATTTGTATTATCATTGCCTTGGGTGTATTTGTTGCAGTACGTCAATTAAAACTGATAGGTGTTTTAACGAAATATGATACTTGTCTTTATTGTACTCATCAGTACAAAACCAGTAACCGTATCTATAAGATATTAATATTTTTCAAAAATTGTTTTGCAATATTAATAACACAATTAAAAATGTGTGTTATGTATATGTGGGTTTTTCTCTTGTAATCAAAATAATCTATTTATTTTACACAATGGCGAATTTCTCCAATTCTGAAATCAAAAAATGAAGGAATCTTCCGTAATATCTTCTTTTTAGTATTTCAAATGCCATGGCATTTTGCAAATAATACATCATCAAACCCTCGTAATTCATGCAAAATTTCGTGCGATATTAATAAGACAGATATCTGCTTTTTTGGAAAATAAATTTTCTTCGAATTTCTGTTATATTTTTCACTGTGTTAGGTAGCTTATAAAGTATTAATTTGAATTTTTTGGAACGTCGATTCTAATTAGCGGTTTGTGTACTCTCAGATAAAAATATTTTTGGACTATATTTCGTCAATTTGGTCGATATACGATATGATAGAAATGAATAGTGAATTAAGTTAATATGTTATATTTGGATTTTTGATTCAGGCTAATAACCCTTCGAAAATAAAAAGAAAAATATAATGAATGGAAACAACTAGTGTATAAAAACGTGAGAACGCATTTAATATTATTGATTTAAATTCTATAGTGAGGAAAGTGAACTGAAGTGTGTAAAGTTTTATCGACTCTTGATAATGAGATACCATCATGAAACATATTGATGTCGATTGAACTAAATAATTCTTGTGAAACTTAGCGAACCTATTAATTATATTATACTTTTTAACAATATTTCACGAAGTATTGCGTGAGTAATCAATAAACAATAGATTCAATAAAATTTGGATAAGTAATAGTACTTTCCAGTCTTTTACGCTTAAATTAATTTCAAGTAAATTTTGAGAGGTGGCTTGAATAATAGTTATAAAGCTGGTTAAGTTATACTTGTACAGCCTGACTATAAAAAAATGTCCGTTTCTAATATTAAATATTCTTTTTCATAAGTTTGCTCTCCGAGACATATCCAAGGAAGTTAGTAATATTTATTGATTCTATTTTAAATATATGCAATAAAAAACCGGTTAGCTTTTGAAAAAAGGCTAACTACCCTCAAGCAACAAAATAATTCTGTGAAACTAAGTGTTCATCATACAATATATTAAGCAATGTTTCACCAAGATAGCAGCCAATATTCAATCAATTCCGGTTTTAAAATTAAAATGATTATTGATGAAAATATTTTAAAAGTTAATAAAAATGAAATGAAATCGTGTAAACTTGTTCATTGTGAAACATGGTGAAATAATCTTCTCTTCCAGACGTTTCGTCTCTAACTGCGAGAGACATTTTTAGTGCCGGCGAGTGCAATTTGTTTAGATACCTATATCTAAATACATTTATTCTTCTTGCAGTAATTTTTACTTCAAATCTGGTCCCTTAAATGTTGTCAAATTTTCCAGGGGGGCACCCATACCTAGACTAGGGATGAACGATATCAGAAAAACATCGATGTCATAATCGAAAGCCCAATAGCGATGTTCTATATTTATCGAATAACAAACATCGATGTAAAAACATCGATGTTCTTGCTTTCAAAATCCATGTTCATCGAGCATCCCTATTGGTAGTGCGTGAGGCCATGAGTTAACATCGATATCGACTCCGTTAACATCAATGTTACCATATTTTTCCTATAGCAACATCGGTGTAAAAATATCGATGTTCTTGCTTTCAACATCGATGATCATCGCGCATCCCTATTGGTAGTGCGTGAGGCCATGAGTTAACACCTATATCGATTCCGTTAACATCGATATTACGATATTTTTCCTATAGCAACATCGATGTCAAAAATATCGATGTTCTTGCTTTCAACATCGATGATCATCGCGCATCCCTATTGGTAGTGCGTGAGGCCATGAGTTAACATCGATATCGATTCCGTTAACATCGATGGGACGATATTTTTCCTATAGCAATATCGATGTCAAAAACATCGATGTTCTTCCTTTCAACATCGATGATCATCGAGCATTCCTAACCTAGACCTCCACAGCTCCACCGATGCATATGATATTGAGTTAATAAAACTATTTCTTCATCTCCAATAAATAATTATCGATATTTGTCGACCGTCACTTCATTTGGTGCCATAATTTCTCTACCGTAATCAACGTATAATCTCATGTCAATGATTTGAATGAGAAAGTCAATTTCACTTTAGATTGATTGACACAAAGAAGAAAATCCGCCAACTCATGCCTCACCTCTCGTCAACCTTGTTCATACATTTATCCTAAGGAGTGACGTGACACGCCGGGTAAAACTTGCCAGTGTTGTGCCACTTCATTCACGAAGGTGCGACATTCGATTATTTGAAATCATAATCGTTAACAGTGGTATTGTAAATTATCATCACAATACCTCAGTGATACGCGAATAACACGAAACGGCAATACCTCGTATTCTGGAATTATGATAATCGCAAAGAAACGAGAAAAATTTCATAGAAAACGATTATCATTTTCAAAGTGGTAAAAATTATGAAAATATAGAAAAGTGGTTTTGTTGTTGGTTACGGATCTAATGAATAATTTATTTACTGTATGACAGAATGTGAATAATCCGCTAAACAATTTAAATTTATTATTTCCGTCATTTTATAATTCATGTTGCTTATTATGATGTTTTTAATTTCTAGAAATTTCAAGAAAGAAATAATAATAAGGTATGAAGTACGCATTTAAAACTCAAGGTATTTTGCAATGATTTGTATGAACTTAATAGGAGTGGAAGTACTATATTAACGTTAATATTGAATGTGGCTATTAATTAATTATAGATTTTACTTAAAATACCTTTCAGTCAATTCTAATTAATATTGCAATTCTTGGTAACTACGGTTTAAAAATTTGAAGAGTGATTTATTGATTATAAAATCCTTTCCCAATATATCTATATATCATCATGTAATTAGTAATTAGCATAGTAATTTTGAATTTTTTCGTAGATTTAATAAAATTGCTCTTTGGGAACATACCTTACTCACGTGAGGTTCGAAAGGGGAGTAGATTCAGAAAAATCACGAAACTTAACAACAGGAGGGGTGTAGGGAGAAAAATCACTTGATTAGTGCCCTTTTGCGAATTTCGCAGGCGAATTGTAAGCAAGTAGTATTCTCCACAGTTAAAAAAATGTGAAAATGGTCAAGACGACGAGTGCCAAAACACTCGCAATAAACAATTATATTACATATTTTTTTGCGGTTTAAATGTATTTCAATGTGAAACGAAGAGGCACAGTCAAAACAATGTTTGCAATGTAGCCTGTAGAGCTAAAAAGATTGTATTTATATAAATTAAATTACATAATATCCTAAAATAATTTATCAATACCTGGTTATGATTAAAATGTTTTTCACGAGAGGTAAATTTTAAAAGTTATTATCGTATCGTTCAAAATTGTTGAATTGAAAAAATTGTTTAATTTATATTCAAACTACGAACATATTGTCAAAATAAACAACTGGTTTGAAAAATGGGAATCTTTCTTTTTATTTTATTGAATTGAATTCTTAATATAATTAATGAATGAGAAATGCGGTTCGAAATTTTGCAGATGTTCGAATCAGTTTGCTTTGTGAGCGTATTAATTTTTGGAAGTCCATAATTTTGTTGCTTCAATATTTATCTGATTCTACTGCTGATTCGATTTTAGTAGTAAGTTGTGATTTCTACAGAACCTTCAAGTTAGCACGAGTGTATTATCAGCAATATTATTCATTATTATCAAACCCCCTTTTTGAAGAATACAACAAATTGCACAATTTAGGATTCATATTCATCTTCAGCAAAAGTTAATGATACCTTTCTGGAAATGAATGTGAACTCACAAATGAGCCATGTACTGTCTTAAGAGAAGTTTTTAATTCTAACATAGTGGAATTTGGTGGATCATCTTTATATAATGATTCATTTCGAACTCAAAAATGATTCATGTTGTGTCTCAATAAGAGTTTATAGTAGTAACATAGTAATATTTTTGCGAACTCTTTTTTCATAAAGATTAATTTTATTTTTCAATTCAGTGGACCTACCGGTTCCGAACGGCCATTGGGCTTGTAACCGATATACATTACCCAGCATATTTCATTATTTTAACTGTTTAAATACTAGACGGAATACGGAGACGAAAAATAAACGGAATCCCAATAAACAATAAACGTTATGCTGATGACACTGCTATCTTAACAAAATATTTGGAAGATCTACAGCAATTTCTAAACAAAATCAATAACGATAGGTAAGGAATATGGACTCAAAATCAACACCGAAAAGACAAAATTCATGATCATCAGCAGAGAACAGCATAATCAGGCCCAAATAATGATTGAGGATAAAACCATAGAAAGGGTCAATTAATTCAAGTACCTTGGTTGTAGCGTTAATGGCAAATTGGATAGCGATATGGAAATAAAAATACGGACGGCGATGGCAAGAACTACATTTATTAAATTTCAAAGATATCGATGTCGAAGAGAAGAATCATTAGACATAAGACTTCGTATGGTAAAATGCTATATTTGGCCGCCCACAATAACATATGGGGCCGAAACATGGTCACTCAAAATAAAATCCATGAACCGTATAGAGCCTTTTGAGATGTGGACACTCCGCAGGTTATTAAAGATTCCTTGGGTGGACCGAATAACGAATGAGGAAGTACTTAGAACAGCCGGCGTCGAGCGTGTGTTATTAAAAAATATAAAGCAACGCAAGATCTCTTATTTGGGCCACATACTCCGAGGCAATAAATATGAGATCCTAAGACTAATATTAATGGGTAAAATAGAAGCTAAAAGAGGTCGAGACTGAAAACGGCATTCATGGTTGTGCGATATCAAGAACTGGTGTGGAGTGAAAAACGTGGGTGATATATTCGCACTATAGAATGGATTAATTATAGAATCCACTCATTCTATAATACAATTACGTATTATAGAATGAGTGGATGATCGCCTACACGCCGTAAGCGTTGGCACGAGAAGAAGAAGAAGAAATACTAGACAAACACACACATGCCTTCAGCGGGGTTCGAGCCCGAGTTCTACCGCACCATAGTCGGGAGTTCTACCAACTAAGCTACGTAGACCGGCTATGAACAATCATAATCTTGTACAAATGTCCCAGCGATTGAATGCTTTACGAATATAACTGCATTTAGAATGGTCAGAAAAAGATTTATCTTTTGGCAGATTTCAAAGATTTTAACCAAAACATTGTAATTTGTTATAATTATACCTTATAATAAGTCTGCAAAAGAATAATACCTCAAATTGCGATTAAATTCTTTCTTTAGTAAATTCTCATAAGTGAAATTTTTGTCCTTAATTCAAGCAGAAGTAATAATTCTGCTTGAATCATATAAATGAAATTATTTTTGCTGATAGTTATCAGAGAGTCTGCTATCAATGATCTATGAACGTCACTGATCAGCTATGCTGTGATCAGTGACGTCTTGTGTAGAATGTTTGTTTGCATTCTTCTATTTTTGAGTACATATTATCTAGTTTGTTCTATATACAACCTATTTTATAATTGAATGTCAATTCTAGTATTTAAAGAGATTGGGCCCATTTTAGAAAGAAAACTTCATATGCACTTATCCTTAACATCTTAATTTGAGAAATACAGGGCAGTAAACTCTTCAAGAATGAATAATTTTTTAATATTTAATTCTAGTCTAGATATTTCAATAAAATTTTGTATACAGGTTGTATGCATCAAGAGGCATTTTTCGTGTGAAAAGTGACCTATATATTTTAACAGACATTGATGCCATTGACTTTTCATGAAATAACTAATATAATCATTTGAAATCCCTTCTATGCAAATTTGATGGAATAATTCTTTGCACCCTAATGTTTGGTTTTTTGGTTTTTGTTTTTGCTATAAAATCAAATTAATTGATTATTTGATTAGGTATTCCGTCCATATGAATTTATCCCTCAAAATTTTAGCCCAAATGTCAACCTCTCAATTATGTACATTCTAATAGAAAACATTTCTTCTATATCTCGTACCTTTAGCAATAAAGAAAGGTAGGTACTCAAATAAGAACGAAATTATGGACACTACGTTGAACGATAGAATTCATTTAAATCAATATTTCAAATAATTACATTTTAACTACTTCTTTCAAAACGAAAGAATGGCATAGTCAGTCAATTAAACAAGTTTTATGAATTTCAGCTGATTTTTTGAATAATATTTCTCTTTTCAACTATGTTTGAAAAATTTTTGTGCTATAAGTTGAATGATAGCTTTTTACATTGTTATAATTTTCAACCTCCTTCAATAAAACTGTCTGCTATCCACAAGCTCTAATGGAAATCATACTTGTTCAATTCCGAAAGGTTTTCTTGTTTACTTTAAAAAAAAGAGTTTAGTTGTAGAAAATTAAGAATATTACCATACTGCTTTTGAAGTAGTCGCTTCTAGAAAAAAAAACCAACGCCAACGACGTTTAAAATTAACTACATCCTTCGCATTACTAAATTAACTCTGTTGAATGATTTGCTAACAAAGAAGTTCATCTGTGTTGTAAGATCAATGTTCAAATCTTCACTCCATCCTATTATAATGATATAAACGTTGTTCAAGAGAAGTGTTTGTATTTAATAGAACATTATAGTTAGATTATCTGTGTTAATTCTATTGCCTAATTGTTGACTAAATAATACCCATAGAATGTTAATTGTAGAACACCCAGAAATTATTCTTCCCCACAAATTGTTAGCTTTCTAACAAGCTTGGAGATTCAAGGTTCACAAAAGATTACCATTAATAATTTTCGAAACTAATTGCTACCTCCGTAGTCTCTTCCGCATTATTATTCAACAACCAGTATCTGAGTTGGTCGTATGGACATAAAAATTTCATACCTAGAGGAAGTGTTGAATAAACGCCAAGTTTTAGGTGAAAGTGGCTGTTATGTAATCATTTCAGTCAGGCATCGCTCCGATAATGTCAAGGAAACCAACTGGAAGTAAAAGGAAATTGATGCCTCTTGTAGATTTTTGAAGAAATATTATTTTGTAATCAATACTGTGCCTTTAAAAGTCTTTGAAAGTAGCAGTATAAAAAATTAGTTATTGAAATTAATTCATTTTTTATTAAATAAATGTAATCACTTTTATTCCGGAAAAAGAATAATTATTTTTTTTTCATCTTGGACAGGCAGCCAGGGGTCTACCCTAATTTGGCCTTAACTAGAGTCATTAGCCAGCGAAATTTCAGAGTTTTATAACCAATATAAATTGTACAGGGACATTACATTACAAGACAGGGACACACTACGCCAAGGGGCTCTTCAGGCCGATTTTATTCTTCATACACATACAACAATCAGTCCACGGTAGGACGGGAGAATATAAAACACAGGGTGAGACAAAAGGATAAGCAAACGATTGTGATTGTTCATTTCATCTTTTCAGACCAATGGATTATATATGAGCGTAGACAGTTTCATATACTCTCGCATTGGTCAAACTCAAGATGAAATTTGAAGAATATGGTTGTTGATATTTTATATGCAAGTTTAATTTGTACAAAACTCCGAAATTTTATGTCTGAAGTTTCTGCATGCCATACTAAGATGGTCAGCTGAACCATATTCACTATTATTTCTATAGGATATGCAAGCACTTGAATTTGATTTACACTTTGATTGTCATAAAGTGACGCGTTTCGTCGGGACAACCGGCTTCTTCAGACCCTAACAAATATAATTAACCTTATCATATTCTGTAAACTCATATTACTAATTTCTATAACTCTCAACTATATTAAAAAAATAGATGCGATGAATATAATTACATTTCAGTACCTAAGTACAAAACATTGGAAAAATTTTTAAACTTTATTATTTTGTAATAGCACATTCCGCACAAAATGAAATCAAACACCAAGTACACAATACACAAAATACAAAGTTGAAAAGCAAAACAATAACTCACAGAAATTCTCATACATTCATAAAATACATTAGAATAATTGTAATAAATGCTATATTAAACATTACGAAATGTAGAATAACGAGTGAAAGCCTATAAATATACCAAAGCCCAAATCACACCTCTACATAAACACGAAATAACTGAAAAAACACGATTTTAATTAAAACAACACAAAGATTTTTGAGAAAGACAAAAAAATCTAGAAAATTTCTAGAAATGTTACACATTCGTCAAAATTCAGAGAATACTATAAATGAAAGAACAGATATAAGAAATCTCAATTCGATCTAGAACGATTTGATAAACCTTACAAATAACACTAATAGAAGAATCAACACACAACAATCATCGAACAATATATGTCAAAACTAATTTTTTTCTGATCTGCCATCAGGAAATTTTTCAATTTCACACACATCAAGTTAAAAAAAATATTGAAAATATATAATTTTCCATAAAATAAAAATCAAATATGTAAAATCAAATTTAAATGAAGATATTACACTCATTTGAATCAATTTATTCATCATGAGTTTTTCAGAGGTGAAAAACTTCCTCATGGAGAAGAAGACGCTTCCGAACCTGATACTGAGCCAGAAACATTCCTCTGCATAATGAAGAATTATGATTCTTCATTATGCAGAGGAAAATTTCAGAGCCAAGTTGATTTTTTTGAAAACTTGCAATAGACCTCTGATATCCATTGTAATTTATGAAATTCAATTATTTAATAGCTTTGACAAAGCTGCAATTTACAACGAAACGTCAACAAAAATATAAAGATTTTTTCGATCAAAAAGCCTGTTATTGCTAAAAATATTAATCTCTCTAAATAACGAATATATATATATATATATATATATATATATATATATATATATATATATATATATATATATATATATATATATATATATATCAACAAAATACATGTTTTAAATGATGAAATAACCTGGCTGCCAAAGTTGATGGGCGAGGATTGTGAAACTGGTTTTAAGATTACGGATTTAAATTCTCTCAATCAGAAACACAGGCATCCGGAAAATCAACTTTGGTTTAATTTTAGGGCATAATTATTGATCCATTCGGCTTCACTCGTTTTTAATTGGCTTGAAAGAACAAGATGATGATTGATGGATGAAAAATTAGAATAATCATTGTTGCTGATGATTTAATAAGAAGTAGCCAAAAGAAAAATAGCAGTAATGAGCTGCATTCGAGAGAAAATATAATGTAAATAATATCTGGAGTCCAAATTAATTGCAAGTACGACTTGATCGAACTGTCCGCACTGTGATCATGTAGTTTTCTGAAGTGTTCGAATGAAATACTTACACACTCGGACTACTGTTGTCATGAGTAGGAATCTAGAACGCTAGGAAGAGTTTAAACGTCTTTTCTCCGATAGAGGGAACTCATGTGAATTTTCACTAAGAACTATTCTCGTCATTCTGGTATAGGACCTATGGGCGTTTTGAAAATCATCGATTCTCTATTCATAGATTAAATATGGACTGATGATTCATAATAACGATGAAACAATTGTATCTTATTATCATTACAAGATGATGAATTTTTCAAAACACTCTTAATATTCACTCTAGAAAGTGATGGGTTCGTTCTCGTTGACAACATTTGTGTATACAGCTACCTGAGAGTTTTATTTAAAATATTTTGATATTTCGATTAAGAATGTCAGTATTTACTGAATAATATATATATTTATATATATATATATATATATATATATATATATATATATATATATATATATATATATATATATATATATATATAATTGATAATGATTTTGTCGTCTCTTTAATCTAGTTATGTTTTATAATAATTTTGAAAATAACAGGCTCTTCAGAATGGAATGGAAAAATCTTTATTTTTGTTGACGCTTAGTTGACGATTTCAACTTTATCAAAGCTATTCAATAATTGAATTTTATAAATTACTGGATATCAGTGTTATTTCATATTATCATATCACATTTGATATGTAGATATCAAACAAGTATCAATCGTAATGTTTCAAGAAAATTAATTAGTCTTTTTGCCTCTTTAGTATTAAGAGGAATATTTCTGGCTCTGCTCTACTACTATTTTTAGTAATAGTAATTTCATTTCAGAAATTCTTGATGAACTCTGTCACTTTCATTTTTTTTTCAGTTCTCTTAAACAGTAAGTTAAATAGGTTGAAGTGGCAATGATGTAAATATTTTAATTTTTTGAGTTTATGTATCGTAGGTTCTGAAAACAAACCGTACTTCTTGGGAAATAGAAACTATATAATAACAAAATTTATTAACTTATAGTCTACATTTTCTTACTTTACTCAATAAGTCCCTATGCAAAGATATATTATTACTGTCAGAGTTAGAGTGAGAAAAAATTTAACATGTATAAACAAATTTAAAAAACTGAAATATATAATATATGATAGATATTAAATATTACGTAATTATATATAATATTCAATACATTATAAATAATAATGAGCATATAATGAAAAAGATATATAATAAATAATAAAAATATATGTGTTAGCTGTGCTTATGTATTATTTATTATTAAATATTTCAGTAACTAGTAGGTATATAATTTAACCTCATTATTTCAATAATGACTAGGATTGAATTCTCGCTTAACTCTTGGTAAAACATAATTGAATATTAAATTAAATTAAAATCTTGGCTTAATGTTTCACGATTAATTTAACAATATGAAATAGTCAACATGTTTCGATCGTTAGCTCATTTTCAAGACTTGAAAATGAGAATTTTCAAGTCTTGAAAATGAGCAAACGCTCGAAACATGAAGACTATTTCATATTGTTAAATAAATCGTGAAACATTAAGCCAAGAGTTTGATTTAATTTAATATTTCAATAATGTCCTATTTTCGTCACTTTTTTATGCAGAAATATGTAATCGATTGAAAATATTTCATATCTCAGTGAATGCCTCACATAAAATTTCCAACAATATATTCGTGCAACATTCATCATTCAATTTTTCAAATCTACTACTCGGAATAAAGTTGATCCAGAAGTTATTTTTGCATAAAAAATACAAAATAAATTAATTTCTTATAGTGGGTATCTATATCTATTCCGTGTCTCTTTCTGCGAGTGTAAGAAGTTAGATATTTCCTACTATTTTTAAAAGTTATTTTACAGCACAAAATACGCTTTTTAAATCTTCTTGGGACACATTAAAATCTTCACTAAAGATTTGTTGACAGTTAAAATGTTTGTCTGACATTATCGTAACGTCTAAATCACTATAAAAACGTTTCTTGGCGGAAATAAGTCTCACCGAAACTAAACAGAACATCGTCAATGGGCATCCAACATCTGCTGCAAATATGTGCAGATAAAACGAATGAGTTGTTTGGAATATTATAGGAGGAACACTTGCCGTTTTGCTATTCACAACCACTTGTCACGTTCACCTTGAAAACGAAATGAGAAGTACAGGCTCTATCCTGTGTTGCCGAAATGTTTTCAATATTTCTTCATTTTGCATATGTCTGATTTTTTTTATTTCTTTTTTTATTTTCGAGGAAAAGGGTTGCGATACACGATCGGAAACCTGCATGAATTTACAATTATATTTTATGCTTGAAAATTATCCGTACCATAATAAATGCCAGAAATATTACAAACAAAATGGTAAAAAAAAGTTATTTTTTTTTACTTTTTTTATTTTTTTTTCAAGAGAATTTAAGTGTTGTTATATTAACAATTTAATGGTAGGTAATTGTTATAAATAAAGTCTCCTAGCATCTGAAGAACCTTTACTCATTCCACTAGGATATAGACACGACAAAAAAATAATAATGAAAACAGATTATATCGATATTATCGTATTACTGAAGGGGGTGAATGCGAAAAACTTTGGGAAACTTGAAGTATGGCATTGCATAAAATGAGCATTTGTCAAATACTAGACAATTCGTAATTAATTTTTTATGATTTTTCTATATTTTTATAGTTTGAAAATCACACATTTATATAAGCACTTATAAAGTAATGAAAATAAAATCTCCACACATTTTCTGCCTGGAACCTAGATATAGATTTCCTTTAAATATCGTTTCAAACATAGTATCATTCAGAGAAAAATAGAAAGGGTGCTTCAAAAGTTCACGGAAACAGAATAACTTCATGGCAGAAAAACCTTTGGTTTAGCAAAAACCCAACTTCATTTCTCAGATGAGCAGCTAATGATAATAGCCAATATTCAATAGAAGTGGCAAGAATTGAAGGTATGTCAAACTCATGTGATATTGCAGGACATGGTTGCAATGTACAAAAACTTCATAGTATATAATTTTTTGGAATAATTGTCATGCTGAATGGTTCTGACTTGTGCTTGTACAACCATAGTTATTTTTATATTGTTTTTAATGTAAAAATATTTTCAATCTCATTATACAATAAATGAAAGGAAACTTCACACGATTGAAGACAGTTTAAACTGTCTTCAGTTCTACTTTAAAGAAAGGGGAAACACCCGGAACAATTGTTGAGCAATTAATATAATTTTGTGAAATAAGAATTGCACTACAATTTTTATATGATTTCGTGAAAAGAAAAACAGATAGCTACTAAAAACAAAATTTTATGATGTTATTTTATTAATTTAGAAAACGTTTGACAATGTTTTTCATCAACCAAAACATCAAAATTTGGTCGAATATGCTGACCAATTTTGACTTGATGCAAACTTCGAAATAGAAGATAAATTACAATCGGTTCGTCTTGATCTGAATTTGTATTGTTTTTTCTCAGATAATATAGCTCTCCACATAAATAAGTAGGTCCAATTTATGTGAAAGTAAATTTATGTTTTAGCGGTTTGTGGAACCGATCTATATGTGAATATATATAAAAATCTTGATCAATTCCCATACTTCTCTTTCGGAGAATCAAATCGTACTTCGATCAACCTCGTTTGTAAGCTTTCATCAATAATAATTTCATTATCGATAGCTAGAGGTGAAGTAGAGAGATCAAACTTTAATTTACTTCTTTTTTCTTAACATTCAAAAAAAAAAAAAACTCAATAAACCATTAAATTTGTTCAGAAAATTCTGAAGATTTCAAATCATGCAATTTGAGTGTTTGATACTGGCAGCTTTCAATGTGAGACAAGTTTTCTTTTCTCATTTGCTTTCACGAATATGTTATTTTTTTGCTTTGATAGCACATGGAAAGTGTTAATTTTTTTCAACAATAAATGATATTAACGAAGAGAAAAATTTATAAACAATTCTTTAACAAAATTGCAGCAACGCATCTTTTGAAGGAACCATATGTTTGACATATATTGGTATCAGTATTCAAGACATGTGTGCTATAAGAAGAATACTATAATATAATATATTATTATCAAGATTCAATATATATATATATATATTTATACACTCGGGCATAAATATTTCCGAACTAACGTTCTTAAACATACAAAGAGGAATTTTAAAAACGCTTCTAGCGATTAGTCAAAATTACACAAACTTTTTCGTGCGTTCAAAACAAGATTAATTCAATATATAGATGTGCAATGTTGAGCAACAATTCCTTTTTCGGTGCCAATCAGAGGCAAGTTAACACGTCGCAATACTATGACGACATAAATGTGAAATTTAAATTCATTGAGCGTTTTACATAATTTCTGATTATTCGATAGACTTTTCCTATCAGTTATTCTCGACAAATCACTGGGTGTTGCATATAAAACAACGGAAATTACACACATTCAATCAGCTGCGACCACTGCAAGTTTACTGGCTCGACTACCGAGTATTGCGACTCAAACAACTTTCTGCTGGAAAAATTTCATTGAATTGCAAACGGGAAAATTATTATGAAATTTATAACTTATAACCAGTATGTTTTGATTTATTCGCTTTAAGTCATTTCAGATCGATCTGGAATGGGCGTGCATTAAAGCGTTCCAGAGGTGAAATCTATCTTGAACTTTCTGATGAAATTAATTCACTTCTAATTGAATCAAACCAATCGATGACATTTTAGTGAAGAAATGAAGAAATTCAATAAAAAACGGCGCTTCGGCTTAATGTTTGTCATTATTTATGGTGGTATTTCCACGGAAATAATATAAGATTACACTTAATCTTGATTGCATCAAAATTCTAGCAAAAGGGTAAAGATGGTTTCAATTGATATACCTAGCTCAATTTATGGTAGGTTTGCTTATTCACAAAATGCTAAGCGGACCTATTGCATCATTCATACGGAAGCTCTGAACTGAAGCAAGTAATAATAATAATAATAAAAAGTTCTTTATTTTCAACAGATATAATACCCAATTACAGAAAATAATATCTATAATTCTATAATAATATCTATATGTTGAATAATAACTAAATAAATAAAATGAAAGAAATATAACAAAGAGCTCAATCTAATCTGAAAAAAAAACTGAAAAAGTAACTAATAACTAAATAATAGAATTGAATGAAATATCACAAAAGAATTCAACCTAAATCAATTCATTTTAGTCAATTTCCATTGTTCACATAACTTCAAATAATAACTTCTATGAAGTCAAAGTGAATGTCACAATCATTAGAAACTATATTGAATGTAGACTGCATAAACCAAATGCGGGATTGTATTAACGAGTTGGTCCTGGGAGTCTCTAGGTGGAATAAACGAGAATTTTGCCTAGGAACACGAAATTTGAAGTGGACAAGAGAGGAGGACAGTGAATCTGGTAGTCCAGTAATTTGTACAAAAATTTGAGTGATAAAGTTTCCATATATTTTCGAGACAGATGAAATGAGTTGGGTGATGTGTGAAACGAAGGAAAGCTTCTGATCGAAGACTATACCAAGATCTCTCTCCTTATTACAACGAGAAAGAACCTGATCACCGTCGCTATAATTACACTCAATTCAATCTTCCTTCCTCGTGAAAGAGACAAGATTACACTTTGACACATTCAAACACAAATAATTATTCTCACACCAACTGGCAACATGGTCCAGCGCGAGCTGAAGTTGCACACAGTTGTCCTGTGATCTAATTTGATGATATAGTTTCAAATCGTCCGAGAACATCAAATGTGGAGAGTCAATATCATCATCAGATCATTTACAAACAGAATAAATAACAGTGATCCAAGATTAGGCCCTTGAGGTATTCCAGAGGTAGGTATGAACTCAGTCGACTGTATACCGTCCGGCTGTACGAATTGACGTCGGTCAACCAGGTAAGAATGAAAAAAGTTGGTGAGGATATCACAGAATCCAAATTTGTTGCGTAATTTCTGTATAAATAGCGCATGAGCAACTTTATCAAAGGCTTTTTGAAAATCATTCAATTTGGATGATGAAAGATGAAAAAAATGAATATTTTAGGAAAAGTTGCTTTGATTATTATATCAAATATGTGTTAATGGACCCGGAAGCGCATAAATTGAATTATTCACAATAAAACTTGGTATTTCATCAGAACCAGAAGTAAGTTTATTAGAGAGTTTCTAGTAAGTATTAGAAGGTGCAATAACTTTAATAAAAACTATGCAAACTTATGGAAGCTGAACATACGATCCTGTTGTATTATTACAATTCACGATGGCTTTCACATGGAAATGTACTATTTCTTATGTTCGACTTATATGAAGAAATTTGCTCTTTTTCGAATGCCATAAACGTCAGGAATCGGCCAGACACTTTACTGAAACAGAAACTGTCATATTTGTGAGACGTATTTGAAAAACTGAATAAAATTAATCTGTCATTATAAGGCAACACATTCTGAAACTTTTAGTGAAGATTGCAAAGTTCAGAAAGAAACTGTTGCTGTGGATAAAATAATTAATAAAGATGCCGATCAAGATTGCTTGATCTCATGTAGGTTCTCATGTAGGATATTAGGTGTGAAGAAAAGGTTACTCAACCTGCTGGTTGTCTTACAAGACTTGATGGTCCTTTTCACAGAACTCCTTCCGGAGATCACCGAATGACTTACGAAATGCATTGCAGTATTTCATTGAATGAAGGAATTCCATGATATAGTTGATATTATATTGAACTTAAGGGTATTAAAATATAGATCAAAACTAATCAATCCCTCAGAGACTATCAATCTTGACTTGAAATCTATCATTAAATAACTTAGATGATAACTGGACGCATTTACGGAACTTCTGTTGGTGCTGATGTGCCAGTAAGGTCATTTGACTTATTCATAATCGCCACACCACGAATCATTCAAGTGTTAGTTTCAGAGTCGTCTTAGGGCTTTCTTGTTTCGTCCTACTTTAGAGCCTACTTTTTTCGTTCGTGTATATTTACGTAAAGTCTTTTTTCTTTATTTATCATCGTGTAATTTTTAAAAATATTTTTGTAGTTTTATAGTGTTTACCATATATTTCTTCACAATCAATCTATTCAGAGATTGAAAAAAAAGTGATTAACTTGAAGTCGACGGTATCTCTTTTGTCAATAGATTTATACACATTTAATTCAACGTCTTCGCCCATATGCTCCTCGTTCTTTTTGAGGTTTCACCGCCCATTAACAGTCAAATTTATGAGGACATATGAGGATTTTAACTTGAATGTACCACCAATCAGTCGATATTTGACGAAAATTTATGTGTATTTTTCAACCTATGAATAAATTTGATTTTTACAGTACTTATAGTAATATAGTTAAAAAATATGGTTATTTTCACTGAATAATTTATACTCCTCCGGTTGGGAATGAATGCTCATTATATTACTATTATTATTATTATTATTCTGAACCTACTCACGGCTAAATAGATAGATAATTAGAAATAGGCAGCTATTATTGATATATTGATATTAACTTACATCAAATGATCTTCACACACATATTTAGAGTCTTGAGGGACAATCAAATCTTGCTTATTTGTTAGCACCACTTTTTCCTTGTTATTTCATTTGGTAGACGAAAAAAATTTTAGATTTTTAACTGTTTTCTAACAATGTTCAACTATTGTCACATAGGAACAATACAAAAT
This sequence comes from Henosepilachna vigintioctopunctata, assembly GCA_030704895.1. Lineage (NCBI taxonomy): Eukaryota > Metazoa > Arthropoda > Insecta > Coleoptera > Coccinellidae > Henosepilachna > Henosepilachna vigintioctopunctata. The sequence goes on from JARQZJ010000004.1 coordinate 1,269,408, forward strand.
TTGTATGCACATTTTTTTTTTTTGAACTACTGCCATTTAGAAATAAAGAAACACGAATAAAATCCGTAAGCAACAATCTTTTCAATAAAATCTGCTACAATTGTGATAAAGCAACAATTAATAAATGACATGGAGGTTTCGCTTATCCCTTGGTGAAACATTATGTTAAAAACTTTAAAATTAAAAATTAACATACTTGACAAGTTTCACTGAATATATTGAAAATTATACATATGTTTCCGGTGGTTAACCCATTATCAAGAGTATACAATATTACTGAAGAGTATACTCAAGAGTATACATGTAATATTGTATACTCTTGATAATGGGTTAACTACCCGAAACATATGTAGAGTTTTTAATATATTCAGTGAAACTTGTCAAGTGTGTTAATTTTTAATTTTATAGTTTTTGAAGCAACAATTTTTAACGAAATGTCATCTAAAATTCGAATGTTTCTCTTTTAAGTTGAGTTATTGCTAAATAACTTATTATCTATTTTATAGTTTATATAACTTAATTATCTGAAATTTGATTGCATATCTTCTAAAGTTTTTGTAAGTAACAAAGAAGAACCATCAAGATGGGAATATATTTCTAAATAAGAAACTGTAAAATAATTTCAACACTCAATCTATATCTACATAGAGTACAAAAATGTTATGATGTAACTGATGATTAATTTCTAAAATTTGCTAAATATTCTCTACAACTGATGCTTTGATTGTCATTAAATAAAGCGAATAAGAGAGTGAAATATTCCTTTTACTTTTCCGACTCTGATGTGTAGAAATGATGTATGAAGAAAGTGGAAACACTTGTAAATAAATATATATACTCAAGTACACAGTGATATCAAAATTAATGAGCCTTGTAACTAAGTAGCCAAGTCGTTGGTTAAGTGAACGAACATTAACAGTTTGCACAATCAACTTTCGCTTTTATCAAAGCAGTTCTTTCTCTGCGAGTGAAAAATAATTCCGTTGTAGGCAACATCGACGGTGAAAGTGGCAAAGAAGAGTGAAATCATCGTTATGACCATAACCTGAATTGAACCTGACTGGCTCTTCAATTGTCCTGAGGATATACGGCATTATTCCATAATAGATCATAATAACGAGACGTAATTAAATAGTTTGTATCCGCGGTTTCTTCTAGTCATAGATTGATTCGAATGTTTATGTAACTTTGACATTTATGTCATTGGAAAAATTGATATTCTGTGGTAATGGTAATGTTAGGTTTTCGCCAAGATAGGACAATGCGAATATTAATGAAAATATTTTGAAAAACTTTGAAAAACCTTTTTACGAATCGTTTTGTAGAGAACAATAAAGAGGCAGGCTGCAAATGTGCAGGATATCTTGAGTCAATGTTACAATTCGAGACTTATTTCTTTTTACCTTCGTCCTTTTTCCTTTATCCTTCGAAAGGCTTCGACCATTCCATCCTAACCGATAGTCTGGGAATTGAATTACTGAATTGAATATAAACTTAAATTCAAACACTTGAACTTATGATTTCTTCATTGACTACATAGCATGACGCGTTTCGTCGTTACAAACGACTTTCTTATTATTCTGTAAGCATCTGAAGAAGTCTGTAACGACGAAACGCGTCATGCTATGTAACCAATAAAGTGTAAATCATAAGTTCAAGTGTTCGAATTTAAGTTTATATTCGCTCACAGAATAATTATTCTGTAAGCATCTGAAGAAGTCGTTTGTAACGACGAAACGCGTCATGCTATGTAGTCAATAAAGTGTAAATCGTAAATTCAAGTGTTTGAATTTAAGTTTATATTCAATTATAATGGATTTACATCATGTAAACGCCAACACTATCAAATAAAAAAAAATTGTTAATTATTGAAGTTGAGGCGTGAACGTTAGTCTAACGCTAGTCTTCAAAATCTTGCACAATTCGGTCGATTAGCCATTTCTTCACAGCAGAATAAATATTTCTGCTGACCCAGAGATTTTTTGGGCAAGTTATATTTTTTTCCACAGTTTTGAAAAGCTCTTATAGAGATATTTTCCTCTCGGTTTTTGTAGATATTTTAGTTGGTTTAGTAGCGATAGCATAAACTGTGAAATGAAGTTCTGAATTTATTTTGAAAATATTATTTTAAAAATTGAAATTTCATCTAAATAGGGAATTAGAAGTAGGATAATGCAATATACGAACAATTAGGAACGAATGCAATTACCAGTTATAGATTCTCGCTCACTAAACCTGTGAATTCTCTCAGCATTTAATGTTACACGTTATCATTCCCTGCCTACAATAATTGATCCATTTTATATTATCAAGAACAATGAATTTTCAAGGGGAGCTCATATATCCACCCGCATTCGCTCCAGTCGATCATTTAGTTAAGCTGACTCCAACCCCTTTATATGGCTTGCATTACTGGCGTGATAAAACACTTCACTTGCATATGGTCGTTATCCCTCTTCTGGATTATATAAACATATGTCAAAAATTGAGCCCTTTTATTTATTAACGACAGATAGCTAATGGGGGTTGTTCTGGATAATCGTTGCATTACGCAAAGACAGCCCTATGGTTAAATTGAAATAAACGCTGAACAAACACTGACATATTGGGTAGCAAAAATTGAGAGGATATCGTTTTTCGGTGTTGAAGGGTTAAAAGAGGGGCAAGAATTGATTTCATGTCGATGGTGATAATATTTTAATCAACTTACAAATAGTTGAATTATTTTTTCATTTTAATGGAAACCTTATTAATGGAAAATTAGCTCTGATATATTTCCAGATATACAGAGATAAATGTTATATTCCTATATTTCTACATATAGGAATATAAGAATTCAAATATTTATTTCTTATTATTTTTTCACTTTTTCGAGAATTGTGTGAGTGTAATTTACCTGTGTATACATTCAATTGTTTACTATTATATCTATATGACACGTACATGGTCATTGTAGCCTGAGTACGAATAAAATTATTATTATTATTATGTATAAACATCATTTCCGAAAATTTTGAAAAGCTGAAATTCTATCTAACAGATGTAACTGAATTAACGTAGTAGTAGTGTCTTTATTGTAGAGAAAATAAATTTCTTACAAATAGTAGGAGTTTGAAAAATCATTCTTTCACTCTTCCAAAAATAACATGAACATAAATTAGAAAATAATACAAAATAGTAGATAAAAATACAAAATTAAATCAAGATGAAACTAATGAGAGAATTGAAGTCTAATAAGTATGAACTTCGTAAACTTAGTGATTAATTCACCATAAAACTGAAAAAAATTTATATAATGCACAAAAATAAGTCATAAAAAGTAACACATAAAAAGATGTGGTGAGCATGTTCATATTAAAGACTTTGCCTTGAAATGCTTCGAATACTCGCTGACAGAATAGAAGTAAATCTCAGAAAATATTTCTTGATGTTTATTTTGAAGTTCTTGAAAGAAAGTTCTTGAAATGGGAAGGTAAGATATTGTATAAATTATAATCTATCGAGTTTTTTTTTGACTTACTTAGACGATACTTCAGTTGTTAATAATAATAATAATATTTATTTAGCTGAAGCTTTACAAAAAATCTACATATTTTGAACTGTCAATTTTTTATTATATATCTATCTCATTATTTAAAATATACTCTCTAAGATCACGTTTAAATATCTCAATACTAGTACTAGTTTTCAATATACATATTTGGTAAATTATTGAAAGCCTTAAATCCGTCATAGTACATGATATTTTTAGATTTAGAAAGCTTACAACTTTGGATATAAAAACTATCACTATTTCTAGTATTATACCCATGCACATCACTGACATATGCATTTTTTATTACATTACATGGAAGCATATTGTTTGGATAATATTTGCGTCTCTTGTATTATAATTATGTAGATCAGACTGTTTTTATCAATGTATCTACATCCTTAAGTATTTCTAAAAGAACGTTATATATCCATAATATATGCAAGGGCATTATTTCATATTTTATAAATAATGGTCTGCATGGCGTACAACGCCATCTATTAGCCATTCATTGATTTAACCTATGAACACATAATTATCGTACGATAATTATTATGTTGCAACAACAAAATATATTGTGGTCAATAATTGAGATCAAATTATCCTCCCTTTCAAGTTGTACCAATATATACACATAGTTACGGAATTTAATCTATTAAATCTATTCAGTATTTTCAGAATTTATCCCGAACTGAAAACTATTCTTAGATTGAAACTATTCGAATAATAGTAAATTAAAATTGAAAAACTGCAATTTTCACTAAGAACAACTGTACATATGTTTCGGGTTGTTGGCCCATTATCAAGAGTAATAACAAGATCAGAGATAAATGATCAGTTAATATTGTTCTTGCTCTTGATAATGGTTTAACCACCCGAAATATATGGAGAGTTGTTCATATATATAGTAAAGCTTCAGCCAAGTGTTTTAATTTTAAATTAATATTATTTAACATAATGTTTCACGCAGTGATAAACGAAACCTTTATGTCATTAACTGAAACTATTCTTTTCAAAGTTTTGACTGAGCAATAATTTGGAGGCAAACTTTGACTAGGAATAAATTTTTTTTTCTAAGGTCTCTTGTTTGCTAAGAATATTAATTTTCAAATTAAATATAAAGAGACAAGAAAAATAAATTTAAACAATTTAATTTGAATTTTTGTCGTTAGTATTAAAGAAGAGAGTTAAATTCGAGTTAATTACTTGATACATTCTGTATATTGAATAAAAATACGAAAAAAATTTGGTTGATTTTCACAAAATTTTATTGATTGCTTGACAATTGTTTCGAGGTGTTACCTCATTTGAAATACCAATTTGAAAGTTTTAAACAATGTTTCACAAATCAGCAAACAATCAATCAACTTTATTAATACTTTTTGACTCCGATTCACGGATTTTTTTGAGACTGAAGCAGTGAGAGCGACAAGAATTAAATTGTTTCCAAAATAGTATCTATAAAACAATTCTGTTTCGAAAACGACGTTTCTTCATACTTGCTCAAACAACGTGCCCAATTCCTTCGACTTTCATGTAATAATTGTGAAAGGTTATACAAGAAGAAGAAATTGTTCGCACAGTGGACGAAATATTTCGTAATGAAATCAAGTATAAGGAATCAATAAACAGATATTTGCCGGTAGTTGGCTTTCAGACCTCGAAATCCATCTTTTTTCCGTTATATAATCGCCCAGGCCACAAATGGGCAGAAATTGAATGATTGACATTTAACGAAATGAATGGACATTCGAACCAAAATATTTCATTGATTGACCAGTTACGAAAAAGTCGATTTCTTAAATTTGCTGTGAAGTTATGAATGCAAACTATAAATAGGACGTGATGTACATTTTTATCTGTCAGTGATTTTGACATGCCACTTACAGAACAGCTTATACAGGTGAAAATTACAGATGCAGGAAATATTTCAAAATATATACTAGTATAACATTTTGTATTATATCGGATACAATAGTTAATAATAGGTAAGGGAGAAAAAATTAAATTACAAAAGAAATAATATTAAATGTGAGACATGAGAATAAATTTTCTATGACTTACATGTAACGATTCTGAAAGATTATACAAGAGGAACAAATTGTTAGCACACTGGACGAAATATTTCGTAATAAAATAAACTATAAGGAATCAATAAAACAGATCATTAATTTACAATTTCGGTCAATTAATAATTTACTATAATTAAAATTATTAACTCCAGATTTTTCATTCGGAGTAATAATATAGTAGTGATAGTAGTAGTAATCTTACACCGATTTTTTGTTAAATTGGCCCAAGATTTTTTAATGCCATATATGTTGGTTTTTGTACTTCAGTATGTGAGTAAAATTATTTGAAGGTTACTTCTTCTTTATAGAAGAATCTAAAGTTTTGTTATCATAAGCATTATTCCTAGAGATCTATTTATGATAATAATAATAATAATGAGTTCTTTTTTTCAACATAATGTTGAATAATAACTGAATAAATAAAATAAAAAAATGATAACAAAGAGCTCAATCTAATCTAAAAAAAAACTAAAATAGTATCTAAGAACTAAAGAATAGAATTTAATAATATATTACAAAGAACTCAATCTAAATCAATTCCTCTTAGTTAATTTTCTTTGTTCACATAACTCCTAATAATAACTTCTATGGAGTCAAAGTGAATGTTACAATTATTAACAACTCTATTGAATGTAGCCTCCATAAACCAAATGGGGGATTGTATTATCGAGTTGGTCTTTGGAATCTCTAGGTGGAATAATTCTGTATTACGGGAATTTTGCCTAGGAACACGAAACTTCAAAGCGGACAAGAGAGGAGGACAATCAATAATGTTATGCATTAATTTGTTCAAAAATTTGAGTGATAAAGTTTCTCTACTGCTCTGCAAGAGATTAAACTAAATCATTCTCAATAATTCGTTATGATTGACTCCTCTCTGAGGATAAACTTTATCCTCCCTCCAAGCTAAGAATTTCAAGAACCTTCTCTGAATGGCCTCAAAATGGCTTTGATGGCAAATGTAAATAGAATACCAGATCATGCTGCCATACGGATTAAATAGTCCTATGAATGTTGAGAAATTATTTGAAATATTTGCCATTGTGTATAACGAATCCATATATAATAATTGATGAGGCCGATACTTGATGTAAATCGATAAACATAATAAAACAATTGTTAAACTGATTTACACATATATTAAAAATAATACTGCATGACGTACGTTTCGATGAGATTCACCTTTTTCAAATGCTACGTGCAGACTAATGACAATTTCTCGAATACATACAATATATAAACTTAAATACAGAGGAAACAGGTAGATAACAGGTGGAAGGGATGAATTCATACTGAACTACTATATAGTAAACTAAGTAATTTTGAAAAGATTGAGAAGGGGGCTTGAGGTATGATCGATTTGGCTGTTCAAAAGGTTGCCAGAATATTTGTATTTATTAATTTGAAGTGATTCTAACAAATTAAGCTTCATTCCCTTGTTTGCGGTATTCAAAATTTCAAAATCGGAATTAAATATATGATTTTCATTAATCAAATGATTTGCATAATGAGAATCTGTCTTCTGATTATCAAAGCTACGTTTATGTTCCGAAATTCTTATTTGAAAACTTCTAAACGTTCTACCAATATAAAACTTATCACAACTACCACAGTTAATTTTATATACACCGGATTTTTTATTTTTGTTGACTTTAGATTTGTTATTTTTGATATGTTTTCCTAAGTTATTTTCAGTACGGTAAGCAATGTGGATGTTATACTTAAAAGAAGAGATTTGAGTTTTTCACTGGACTTACCGATGTATGTAAGACTGTTATAGTTGATATTGTTTTTGACTAGGGGATAAACCAAACCAATCGCCTTTTTGAAGTTTTTCTTTAATATCATATTATCTATTATTTCAGGATTATAATTATTATTCACGGCTATTTGCTTGATTAAATTTTTCTCTGTGTTGAAATTGGTTCTAGAAAGAGGAATATTTACTAATCGATGTATCAAACTATTGAAATCCATATATTTTCGAATCCATATTATTTGCTGTTGTCGAGTTCAATATTACGCCTCTCTACTTCAAAAGGAAGTGATATAATCTAATATCTATAATAATACGAGTACCTTATATGTATAATTGTATATAAATTAAACGCGCGTCATTTTAAATCAACAAATTCACGTGAATTTTCTAATCTTTGTGGTTGAAAGTATTTGGAAGGGCACGACGAATGACATGAAAGATCCGTTTTTCAGTAAAAAGAACGCCATTTAAATATTTAGGTACCTTCATTTTGTAATCCGTTTATATACCGCTATATGATTAAGAAGGGCGCTATTTGCTTTGTACTCATTTTCTATTTCGGTGTACCAAACACATTTGCTGAAATTGGACATAAGTCGGGTAGTTGGATTAGCTTGGTTTCACAAAAATTATATTAATTGTTTGACAATTATTCCAGAGTGTTACCCCATTTTCAAAAGCTAAACTGAACAAATAAGTCATTGAGTTCAATTTTCGAAAAAGGGGTAACATCCCGAAATAATTGTCGAGGTATTAATATAATTTTTATGAATCCAAGCTAAGTGTTTTGTATACTATATACAAAATAATTACAATCTTAATCTTAAGCCTTGTTTATATTTGAGAGGTTCATTGTGCATTTTTATTAGAATCATTAGATGCGTTGCAACTGAAATACTCTGTTAGTCATTTCATTTAAAATAGATCTGAATTGTACGCACTCAACCTGGCCTTGCGAATAGTGATAGGAAATCCCCACAATTTCTTTATAACGTCTATTTTCATCAGGTATGACTAATATGGATTAAATTAGAGTGGTTAACCCATGCATACTAATTAGTAATAATTGTGTAATTCGAATACTTTCTAGCTTACAATAACTGACACATTTTGAATGTGTTAATTATCAGTAAAGAAAATATGTTACATGAGAAGGAAAAAATATATATTCATTTATGACGACCAAAACAAATTTGAAATGATGAAATTGCTTTGATTTATAGACTTTAATATGCTTTATGTATTCTCAATATAAAATTAATTAATATTCTGATGTTAATATCTTGTTGTATTAAAATAGAACTGTATTTTAATACAAATATGTATTCCAACCAAGTATCACACAAAAAACTTTTGTTAGGTATTCAAGAGATAATCAAATCTGAATTTTATACTCCTTCGTTTTACTCCTTCGTTTATACTCCTTCATACTTAGTCATCGGTTGTCAAACGGTACAAAAGTTGTCAACGAGAAATAACCTATCGCTTTCGAGAGTGGATATTAAGTGCGTTTCGAAAAATCATCGAACTTATTGAATGAAAATACCGTACAATTGTTTTATCCTTATTAAGAATCCTCAGAATTCATTCAAACAATTTATTCGAAACGTCAATTCACGAATGGATGCCTTTCAATCACCCCAACGTTTTATCTTCAGAATGAGAATATTAGTTCGTGAACTAATCATGTGAGCTCCCTCTATAGAAGAAATGATGTAATATTCTCTCGAGCATTCTGGATCCCGTCCTCGTGACAACATCAGTGAGAGTGCGTAGAGGCTTTGTAGACTTTTCATTCAAACACCTCAGAATTTTGTAGATGTGCAAGAATGGTCAAATAGATATTTAATTTAATAAAACCCTGCCTTATCGCCCCAATTCTAATCCGAGCGATTAATATTTGCCCCGTACGTCATGCAGTATTATTTTTAATCGTAAATCAGTTTAACAATTGGTTTATCAAAGTAGCCTCATCAATTATTAAGATAATTAATTTCCAGATTCATGGATCTATCATACCCCTAGTCAACACTAACACTCTTAATCGAAATATTTCCAATAAAACTCTCAAGGAGCTATCTACGTATATTCTCAACGACAACGCCTATCACTTGCTAAGAGTGAATATTAAGTACATTCACAAAAATCATCGAACTTGTTGAATGGAAATGCCATACTTGTTTCATCTTTATAAGGAATCCTCAGTAATGTTTATTCAAACAATGAAGTATTTATTATAATAATATTTATTTAGCAATAACTATTACAAAATCATATATACATTTAGGTTCAAAATATTTTATTTACAATTATATGTTTAAAACGAACTTAGCTAATTTACGCTTGAATACCTTAAGGTCACTAATTGTTTTTATGGAGATAGACATTATTAAATGCTTTGAATTCTTCATAAAATATACTATGCTTATGTTTAGAAAGCTTACAAACTTGCATGTAGAAATTGTCAGCATTTCTTGTATTATAACTGTGCACATCACGGGCACATGTTACATTTTTTATTACTATATATGGGAATAATTTGTTTTTAACTTTAAATATAAATATATATGTAGAAAAAATTATTCTCTGTTTAACTGACATTAGTTCTAAACAATTCACCATGCTTTGGATTGGAGTATATCTATTACATTTCAAAATTGTTCGCTTAGCTCTGTTCTGTAACTTTTGTAGCTGTTGAGTTTTTTCATTACTCAATCCCAATAACAGAGTGGAACAATATTCGAAGTGTGGCATTCGTTTTAACTTAAAGAGCAATAACTTCATATATATCGTTAGGTTTTTTCCAATTCTTTTGAGAAAGTTGATTTTCTGTGAGATTTTACACGATATGAAGTCGACATGATCATTGAAACTCAATTTCTCATCTAACATAACGCCTAAGTATTTAACAAGTTTTACCCTTTCAATGTTCTGGTTTTAAATTTCAATTTTCGTTACTATTTACCTTAAGAATTTCACTTGTACCAAAAACTATAAATTTAGACTTTGTTACATTTAGTGATAAACTGTTATCGCTTAGCCATTCATTTATTCCTGCCAAGTCTCTATTGATCCAATCTGTCATAGTATGGATATTTTTACCACTAACACAAATCATTGCGAACATAGATAATATAGATAGTATAGAGTATTTTTTTACATGCAAAACAATATAATTAATGTAAATATAAGGAGAAAAGCAGTGGACCTAAAACCATACCCTGAGGTACCCCACTAACAACCAACTCGAATCAACTTTTCGACTGCTGCCCGAAAGAACACCATTGAACTTAACTTTTTGAGATAGTAATAAGATGAGATAGAGAATGTAAATAAGAATTGAATAAATAAATTTTTACTAGTTATACAGTTCAGTGTGCCTACATATATTAATTTTCATGTACTACGCGGAAATTCCAAAGTGTTCAATTTACTAGATAATGCTATATATTAAAATTTTAACCTTGCTTCATAAGAACTATTTTTCAGAATTGAGGAACATTTTAATATTTTCCAACACTTGCAGATTTCTTCTTGAGATGTTGATTCCAAAGCCTTTTCAAATTAGCGAAATGCATTTTAATCTCAATATTCAAAGAGGTCTCAGTTTTGTAAAACTGAGACCTCAGTTTTGTAAAACTGAGACCTCTTTGAATATTGGAGATTTCAATGTTTATATTAACGTATTCATCATCAACGACAACTTGGCATTTTTCGATTAGACTTAAAAACGTGTTAATTAACTCTAGTTTGTATGCTACAACCTACAATTATAGTTATGTAAGAAATTAAAAATTTCATAGCAAATTATGTATTTGTTTTTTATGTAACTTCGATGATGTTGGGCTTGGTTAGTTTGATAATATATGAGTGATAGTTGCAAAACTTTTATCTGTCATTTTCATTCAGAACAAGAAGGAAATTCTTTACTTTCACCTCAAAATTATGCCATAAATTGTCTTTTAATTAATTTTAACCGAATATGGATCTCTCGAAAAATATCTAATGGTATTTCTAAAGGACATACCATCGGCCTAAAGAAAAAGAATTCTCTTCGAATTCTTTATATTTTGGTACGCATAAGATTAACTCTTAGAATTTGTAGCATTCGCCTTAATTCGCATTAGCAAGTTCAATAATTTTTTCATAATACCCGCCACAAGAGACAGTTAATTAAAATTCTACTTATGTGGAATTTTTGATATTTCGAAAAAAAATGCCGATCATTCAGTCCTTGAATGTATAGAATAATACGAATAAACAATGAATATTCATTACTTACAAAATTTCGTTATTCGAAGCAAAAATGAAACTTTTGAAATTTTGTTCAAATTCCAGCAGAACTTTTTGAAGCAGAACTATGAAAAATTAAGGAAAATTAGCAGCAAAGTAAATACTTTGAGTGAAATTACTTTATAGTCATCAAAATATGTTGGTATTATAAATTATCATAATATAATGATAACTATTAACAGGCTGCTTAAAATTATTTTAATAGAAATAACATGTAAACGTACAGCAAGCATATATAAAAACTAGGATAAAATAAATTGTTCATGAAGATTTAATAACAGATGATTTAAGACTTAATAAGAGAGGTTCCATAGCGGCATATATAGACTCCAAGGGGTGGATTTGATCTTGAAGAAATTTTGCAAGCGAATGTGTCTTTCATTTCTCAACGATTAAATCATAAAAAATATTTGCATATGAGATTGTTTTAACTATTATTGGAATAATTAATATTCTCTTTCAGTTTTCTCTGATTGCTATTTCGTTTTAACACAGTTTAGCAAAAGTTTTCATAATGAGCAAAAAGATTATTATCAAAATGTAAGATATACCGATACCTTTCAAATATACTAGGCATTACTGCAGACTGCAGACTTGCTTAAGAACCATAAGGTTCATTCTAAATATCAGTAGGGTATTTTGTACATTTATATCTTATAATAATAATAATAGATTATTTAATATTATTTAATAGATACTTTCTCTAAGAATAGAGAAAATCTTTTAAGATTACTGATCCATTTAATTATGCATCCAATTATTTTTTCATAATTTTTAATTTTATTAAATCGTTCAATAACTCTTCTTCACATTTTATTACATTTTATCAACAGTTTGATACCATTTGTATTCCACTATAACTGATAACAATAATAAAATTAAAATATAAATGTGAATAAAACTAAAAAATTTTGTAATTTTCACTATAATTTAGTGAAGCATGACAATATTGTTTCGCCAACACAGGTAGGTATTCATCAGATGTAAATGATAAACATTTTCATCAAAAGTATTTAAATTAAAAGTAATTAATCTAATTCCACAATTAACTCAGTTTAAAATTCGGCATAATTGTTTAGAAGCTCGTTTACTGTATTGAAGTGTTTAATTTTAAAGTTCACACAAAAATTAAGGTTTATCAAATCTTGTGGGACAGTTTTCAATTCAAGATTCATTATTACAGTTATATAAGCGGTTTCTTATATAAAAATTCTGAATTTGAATAAACAAATCTCTGTTAATCCCTGTTTTCTTCTACAAGAAAACGTTAATATATAAGCGGATGTTTGCTCTACGAGCTAACATTTTTATCGCCAGTGTTCACCCATCCTACCCCTTATCGTAATCGCTCATTTAAAATGGAAATTGTTCAGTCGACAAAGCAGGAAATTGCCATGCTTGATATTATCAAAATAGCTGAACCCCTATTTAGTCCACTGGAGGATCGTTATCGAAATTTTTATTAATAAATTATTAGGGTGTGTATTAAGTGCGGGTTGCAGAATAGAGAAGACCAAGGGTAAAGTTTTCGCTAACGGAATACCCGCATATTAAAATTTATTAGGGTGGTTGGTTTTTGTGCCATCGCCTAAAGTAACGTGTGTCACCCGCATACTTAAATGTAATTGAATCATGATGCTTTTGTGATTTTCATTGGCACGCGAGATTCAGGGCGATCGTCCATGGGAAAATTGTAAATAAATGCTTTCGAGAGCAAAATAAATGAAATCAATAAGCAAAATTTCTGCATGAAAAACTTTTAAAATTGGCAGGTATGAGGAAAGTCGATTAAAGTGAAAAAACTATTCACACTTCAATCAATATTTATATGCAAATTTATATGGTTTTTTTTATTCATACATTTTACAAGCTCAACGGGATCATTACAACATATAAATACAATTTAATTGAGATAATAATTAATATACCATCATATATATCATTATATAACGATAGTATTTGTATTTCTTATGGCATATCTTATGAACATGCTATTAGGCTATGATATGCCATAGTCTAAAATTAAACATATATATCAGGTGTTTTCAGGATAATTCATATTTTCCATTATCATTCATATTTTCATTATCATATCAGAATTATTCATTTACATTCAATTTTATTATTTTTCTAGAAAGAATTTTTGATTGTATGAATGATTTAGAAATTGTGATAAATATTACTCTTAATATTGCATATCATTTTAAGATTCTTTATGAAATAAAATTTTTTTATCATTCTGAAAAGCACTTTATTGATAAAAAAGTAATTTTAGGAAAATTATTTCAATAATCGCTACTGTTAGTTTTTGCTTTTATAAAAATTATCATTTTTGTCTTTTAGATAAGAATGTAGATGTTGTAGATGCAAAAATGTAGATGATGTATTACTTTTATAAAATGCTCATGTTGTAATATATACATACACAACTAAACGCGTAAGGCTACTTGAGTTACACCAAACGATGCGAGCGTTTGGGGTCCTCCATTAATCTTGTGATGTTTTTTTTTGGCATTTGTAAGCCCCCCCTTGGTGATACACGGTGAGGTTTAAGACTAACCCCCCTTACTCTATATTACGTGTATTTTTTAGTACCTACAGAGAATCTTAATTTTTTCAAAGTGTGTATTATAAAATACAGGTTTAAATATCATCAAATTCCATTATAGAAAATAAAAAAACTACTATAATAACCTTAAGAGGTAGACAGAAAAGTTGCGAGTTGTTTTGGATAAAAATAATTGGATTGGTAAAAATAATGAAAGAAAATGCGAAAATTTTTTTGTAATAATACATGAACATAATTTAATTTACAATGTCCTCAGACCACGGATTAGCAAGACTTTCCTCAACACCAATAACTGGATAAGCATCTTGCAAGTTAGCTGTAAGCACAGTGCTTTGTTGAAGATCAACATCGGTTTCATCAAGTGACTCGGCGTCTTCATTTTCGCTCACGCAGAGAATCTCTCTCGATCTACCATTCGTTCATTCAAAAAAATAATACACCTAACACAGCTTTTCGGTTCAATATTGCGCGTTTGCCGAAAAAATGAATACGCGTGATATATTGCTACACCCTTCCACCCCCTTGTGATATTTCGTGATTTTTAATGGCCCCTTCCTCCTTTCGAGCCCCACATGATTAATGGACGGCCCCTTTGCTGGAAGCTTCTACTTTCACGTGTATTTGCGTATGCTGTAACTTCTTGTAATTATAACACACGTCCTATGAGGAAGATTACTCATTAGATAATCAATCGTTCATAACTGCAATTTCAAACACTTTTACTCTTTCATTAAAATGACAATATGTATAGTTTCCCTACTATAGTAGTGAAAGTCAATCAAGAATGAAATTCGTACATCGATATGAAAAAGTGTTATCTGGTAGCCGCGTATATGCGGATGCTGTAAATTTTGCAATTAAAACACACGTCCTATAAGGAAGATTACTCAAAAGATACCCGATCGTTCTTAATTGTAATCTCAAATACTGTTTCATTAAAAACTTGCATTATTGTAGAACACTAAAATACTATGGTAGGGAAAGTCAATCAAGAATGAAATTCATACATCTATCAGATACGAAACGGTGCATCTGATAGCTATAAGTGAATATATTATGTTTTTATAGTAGTATACAATTATTTCTAAACTTTTTCATTTTTCCAAGAGATATTTCCGATATTATATACTTTATTGTAGACTTTTCAATATGTTACCTCTACTTGATATATTATACATCTGACAAAAACAGAAATTATTGTTATTCGATCTAAAATCCAGAAATAATCATTTATAATGTAATCCTCCATAATAATTCAGCAACTCATTATGTTCTGTCAGCGCCATCTGAACCGTAGAATCTAAACTATGCCATCAGTAAGTTACAACTTATAACTACGTTTCAGAATTCTGTTTCAAATAATCATCGAACAGAAATCTGAAACGTAGTTATAACATTGTAGTTCATCTTTTCTACTTCAGATGAACTTAACCCTGGTAACCCATTTAAGTGCAAACAGAAATCTGAAATAAAGTTATGAATTGTAACTTACGCATGCTTAGTGTTATAGTGCAGGTTCTGCGGTTTAGATGGCGCTAATAGGCTATTTAGATTAACTGAATTTTTCCAATTATACCTATGTTTCATTGGGAAGATGGGTATTATTGCTTTGATTATAGTCATAATTTCATTTCTTACATTCGATTTTTGTTTCAAATATAATTTCACATTATCCCTTTTTTTTAGATAGAAATGAATGGAAACTTTAATTTGGTTTCTTCGGAAACTTTAATTTGTTATTTACAAATCTGCCATTTTGAATGGATGTACATATGTTAGAATCAAGGGAACGCTCATTCGCTCATCTTAAAAAGTTTTTCATAAAAAGTAGGAACAATTGATTTTGGAATTAATATTAATATTTTTATATTAATATTGATATTGATATTAATATTTACTGTAGAAATTATAACTTTAATGTATTATAACCAGATAATGATGTTATTACCACAGAACATACCAAATAAGAAACAAATAATAATAAATAATATAAAAACAAAACCATAACCTTACTTTTAGTAATGAGCTTTGCCAACCAGCGAGAAGATGGCGCTGTAGCTGAAAAAATCAAGGGAAACTGTAATGGACTGGCCGTCAAATTATTTCATTCGTCATTCAAGATTCAAGTTTTTGGCGGTTGTTTGGCAATGCTTCCTAGGATTAATTAATTAAAAGTAATGTGTTAATTCATTCAAATATGTGAGTGAATAATTATTTTGAATATAGATAAATCTTACCAAATCTATATAGATTCGACAACACCTTACAATAGTAAGTTTAAACAAATGAAATTAGTTAATTACTTTTGTTTTAGATTTGGAGAAGTTCGCCATCAGAACAACAACAGCGAATGTAAGTATACTAACAAATATAACCGTATTTTTTAAGTAGTTCAGTGGAAAATGTTTCATAAACATTCCATTTGCATTTTTTGTTAAACTGACAAAATATAACACTGATTTTGTTATTTTATGAAATAACTCTTGATTGTAGGTTATTGGCATATACCACCATTGGAAGGAGTATAATTAACAAGGGTTAAAAAGATTTCACACGTTAGTTCACAACAAGATCTTTCAATCAGGATCCATTGGAAAATTTATTCTGTATTATAAGGCAGCATGGAATATCACATACAAATCCAACTTGTCATCAATTTGTTGCTGCATTGAAAACCTCTGTCATTAATGGACTAACATCTCCCATTAATAATGGAAACTGTGAGAAGGATGACTGTGAAGCTCTCAATAATTTGACCTTTTATTTTCAGACAAGCACAGATGAGGTTGGAGATAACATTCATCGCATTGGAGGGATGAGTTCTGAGATTGATAATGTTCCTCTTACTGAACCAATTAATGGTCCATATTATACCTCTCCAACTGATGTAGCTGATCTTCAACCTTTATCTGTGCAACAAATGTCACGTAAAAAGCAGTCAATACTTCATGACTTCCAATCAATGTTGCACTCTAATAACTTTAATTTTCCCAAAGAGGATAATAATGCAACAGCATATGTAGCTGGTTATATTCTTAAACAAATGACACTTCCTGAATGTGAAATTTGTAGCACAGATTGGATTTCCGAAGAACACTCACATGAACACACTTTCATTATGTTCAGAGAGTATTGTGAAAACAAAAGGAAATTGATATACCCATCTCATAAAGTTTCTAAATTTATAATGGATATTCATAATAAATTGTATGAGTTTTTGAATAACTATGGGCATAAAGGTGATTTACCCCAAAATTTTAAAATTTTATACAGAGATCACTACTCACAATATGATTTTTGCTCTAAACATGATATGAAAAAAGTGTTGTTTGATAAGACAGTTAGACTGATAATTTTTAAATATTTAAGTGACAAATAGAGGAATTTGTGTAATTCTGGCCAAAGCAACAAGAACAAAAAATTCAAAAGTCAGTAAATACTCACCTTTTATTTCTAAACTCTACAACAAATATTGTTTCAAATTTACATTTTCTGTGATATTGTTTTTGGAGGTCCTTTACAACCTACCAATTATAGAATTATATATTGAGTTTTATTCACTTTTAATTACTATGACTGAATGATTAAGTTGTGATAATGTTTGTGATTAAGTCTGTGATAATGTTTACTAGTTTGTATTGAACCTGTTTTAAAATTTATATTGGAATTTATTGGAGCTCTTTACACCCTTGACTTGATATTTTATGTTGACATTATTCATTCAGATCGTTTACAATCAACCATTTAGAAAACTTGTTCATCAAGTGTGAGGACTCTTTACAGCCTTTCACATGTTTTTAAAGAAAATCGCCATTAAGTAGAGTTTTTTTTACCATATAACATAACTGTATAAGATGACTACATATAACATATGTAGACGACTCTAATATTACTTCGAAAATTTTTTGGGAAATTCTGAAATTTGCTTTTCGTTCTAAAATTTTATCAGAGAAACCAAGAATGTTTTTATGAATGGAGTAAAGTAAAATTAATCATTTATAAACCTGGTGGTTTTCTATACAAACTACTCCGATCGTCATATTAATTGAACTGCAGAAAAGAATGAGAATGATGAAGTTTTAGACTGCAAAATTTTGAAATTTTCCACTTTGAGAGATGACGTTTGGATGGCATTACCAACCAGTGCCGCCAACCTGAAAAACTTAACTCTTAAAAAATCACTCGTTAGTTTTACTAAATAACTTCGAAAATATTTTGAAATATCAAAATTCTACTTCCATTTTTATTGTTTTCTAATGTTTAAGGTTATGACGTTAAAATGGCGTACACCTTGTTCGGGTAAAATAGCATACTATGTCATTTGACCCATCTTTTCTTTTTCCAGATAATCGAACATCACAATTTCAACAATGAAAAGAAGATGGCTGGCAAAGAATGGCTGGCTGGATTTCGACGTAGACAGCTGGATATATCATTGAGGAAACCAGAAGCGACTTCAGCTGCTAGAGCCTAAGCCTTCCACAAGCCTCAATTTCCAAGTTTTTTAACACTTACCAAGAGCAATAACATTAATTCGCATAGAATCTACAACGTCGATGAGCCAGCTTTATCAACAGTCCAGAGATCCCAAAAAGTTTTCGCTACTACTGGCCGTAAGCAGGCTGGGGCTTTGATTAGTGCTGAAAAGGGATCTCATGTGACAGTTGTTTGTTGCATGAGTGCAAATGGCCATTTTATCCCTCCGTGTCAAATTTGTCCTAGATAAATTATGAAACAAGAATTGATAGACTTGATTGAATATAGATTGAATATAAATATATGATATATGATATATATATTATATATATATATATATATATATATATATATATATATATATATATATATATATATATATATATATATATATATATATATATATATATATATATATATATATATATATATATATATATATATATATATACTGAGACTCTTAATCGAAATATCGAAATATTTCAAATAAAACTCTCAGGGAGCTGTCTACACAAATGTTGTCAACGAGAACGAACCCATCACTTTCGAGAGTGAATATTAAGAGAGTTTCGAAAAATTCATCGATCTTGTTGAATGATAATAGGATACAATTCGAATGAAATATCTACAAAGCCTTCCACTCGCACTCTTGTTGTCATGAGTAGGAATCTTGAACGCTAGGGAGTGTTTATACGTCCTTTCGCCGATAGAGGGAGCCTACGTGAGTATTTCACTCTCTAGAACTTCTCTTAATTTGGTATGGGACCTATGTTCGTTTTGAAAGTCATCGATTCTTGATTGATAGATTAAATATGGACTGATGATTCATAATAATGATGAAACAATTGTATCCTATTATCATTCAACAAGATCGATGAATTTTTCGAAACGCTCTTAATATCCACTCTCGAAAGTGATGGGTTCGTTCTCGTTGACAACATTTGTGTAGACAGCTCCCTGAGAGTTTTATTTGAAATATTTCGATTAAGAGTCTCAGTATTTACTAGTATTGAATTACCTGTGAATCTTTGAACTATATATATATATATTTACTAATTATATACAGAAATTCACTACAAGAAAAAGAATTCTGTACTTATCGTGCTACATTATCGCATATCGTGTAGATATTCGCTATCAAAGCATACTATCACTTTCTTTGGATAATTTTTTAATCGATGCCTACACTTATTGAAAGCGCGAGACAGTCACTGTTTCGTACAAGGTACTCACTAGAGATGAGCGATCCAGTGATTTTTAAGTATCGGTGATCACAGTGACTGTGATTTGTAAATCACAGTGATTTTTAGTAGTGACTGCGATCACAGTTTAGATTTCCATTGAAATAAACTAACCGTGTTTGAAGTCTTGAACTTTTTTATCTTCAAGACTTTCAATATATTAAATGTTCAGACAATATCAAATATACTGAAGGTATATTTGACCTAAAATATATATTTATCTCAAAATGAAAAGTTACAATTTATTCAAAAGTTCATTCAATAAATAATATAATTCTAATTTGAAATATTTTTCAATAATTTTTTTTCTCAATTTAATAAAATATAATCGTAGTATAATATAGCATGCTTCTTCTCTGAAAATATCATATTCAACATATAAATGTTATTTTTACCTGCAATGTGTTTTTAGGAGTAATATAAGTATTGAAAAATTATGATTTCACAAAAAAATAAAACAAAATATTATGGATAACGCCTATTAAAATTTTTAAATCATTCATATTTCATATACTTGAAAATTGTTAAATTATTGATTAAGTTAAGTGATTGAATGATAAGTAATGTACAAAGATAGTAACCCCATTCGTGTTCAAATCCATCGATAAAAAGTAGACCATTGAGCTAAACAAACAGTATAACTAATCAGCTTTTGTCGAAGGTATAATATATAAATGTATAAAGTAAATATATCATATCAGAAATAATTTTTGTGGAAGAATGAAAAAGTTTGAAAATCATTTAATATAGCATGTATTCTTTTAACACACTTGAAATAAATATTTTTCGCCTGCAAATGACTAAAATTTTGCTTTTCACATAAAATCAATAATTACCACCAATATTATCAGAAAACCAATATTAGCGAATAATACTCACAAATATAATTTTCCTTAATAATAATCTAATAATGTAATAAATCCTAATAACATTAATAAACTGTTTTCAGGAAAAAAATTTCTATAAAAAAATTATGATTTCACAAAGAGTAGAAAATTAAAAGAAATTACTGGGTGGAAATTACATCTAAAGTTTCTTCCGTTTATTCATATTCCCAAAAGTTATTTTATAATAGCAACTTGCGCGATCGCGACCTAAACTCAGATTGCCAGTCTCATTCACGGCGATTGTAAATCACTGCGATTATATTTCACGGTGATTCTGAATCGCCGCGATTTTTAATCACGGCGATTTTAAATCACAGCGATTTTCAATCACGGCGATTTTGAATCACAGCGATTTTAAATCACGGCGATTGTGATTCACGGTGATTTAGAATCACAGCGATTTTCAATCGCCGCGATTTTAAATCACGGCGACTTGACCCACGGCGATTCTGAATCAGTGTGATCTAAACTGTGAGTGAATTTAAACTGCGATTGCGATCGGTAATCGAGGTTATATATTATACAGAATTTATTCATTGAATCTCATATGCTAACTGTAGCACTATTTTAATTTTTATCCTTCCAAAGCAAATATTTTATTTTCGAAATGTTGAATATTTGAGTGGAGCTTATGAAATAGAATTTATTCGAAAAAAAAATTCAGAACAGGAAAATATACATATTTAAAAATAATATTCCTGAGAGTGCAATAAATTAACACAATATGAAATTTTTGTTTTTTGATTGAAAAATTGAATTATTTTCTCTACGATGTTCTGAAGAGAGCTGCTTCCGTCCGGATGTATTCCTTTGTTTGTATTTTCTTTTCATTTATATACATATAAATATCCAATAATCTCTTAATTAGATTATTTTTTTAGCATTATTTTTATCTGTCTCATAACATGAATGAAATCGTTTTTGTTTTTTTTTAATATGATGTTAATTAAATAAATTCAATCATTTCCTAATTCAATTTTTGCATTATATACTCAGATATTAAGAATAAACATTTTTTCATTGAAATAAAATTTCTCAAGTAATCCTCATCTAAATATTTTCAATTTTCGGAAGAGAAAGATTATTCTGAAATAAGATTGGAAATACATTCCAATCTTAGTTATCATAATTATTCAAAATTTTTTTATAACTGTTGAAATCAAATTTTAAAAGAGACAAAACTAGAATCATTATTTCTGAAGTAGAGATTAACGCCCTTTCCGAATATTGTATATCCAAAGAAGCTTTCTGTATGTAAATATTCCTATAGTTCTAACTAGATAATGTAGATGGCGGTAGCGATAAACCTCACGAACGTCCACGAAGCTACCTACCGCTTCATTTTTCACCCATATATTTACAACATAGCCGAAAATCACAGTCACAGTGATTTCAAATATGTAGTCACAGGTGTGATTCGTGATTTCCAAATCACAGTGATTAAATCACTGTGAAGTGAAATATCGCTCATCTCTAGTACTCACTGATCAGTCACATCACGTTCAACCAATGAAAAGCAACAATTTAAATCCGCACATACTCTCCTATAGATTGTAAGACCGAAATATAGAGTAAGTCGTATGCATATATGATCGTTAGATTAATGTACTATTCAAATCTTAGAATCAATGAGAGGCACATGAATACATCTACATTGAAAGTTTCACACCTCCTTATCCATTAGGATACTGCTTTTTTAGTCTAGTTTCTAATAATAATATATACATATAATATTACATTCATAATAATATCTACATTATGTAATAATAGATAATACTAACGCGTAAGGCTACTTTAGATACACCCAACGATGCTAGCGTTTGCTGGAAGCTTCTACTTTCACGCGTATTTGAGGATGCCGTAACTTCTTCTAATTAAAACACACGCCTTATAAAGAAGATTTACTCAAAAGATACCCAATCGTTCATAAATTGTAATCTCAAATACTGTTTCATTAAAAACCATTATCGTAGAACTCTAAAATACTATGGTAGGAAAAGTCAGTCAAGAATGAAATTCATACATCGATACGAAAAGTGTATCTTGTAGCCCTAAGTGAATATATGTTTTCATAAATTTAAATTGCCTGTAGATTTGGCCGGACCTATGTGATCTATGCGTTCCCTAGTATACAATTAATATTTCTAAACTTTTTCATTTTTCCAAGAGATATTTCTGATATTATATACGAGTACCTTATTGTATACTTTTCAATCTGTTACCTATACACTGATATATTATTCCTTTGACAAAAGCAGAAATTATTGCATTCGATTGTAACTAGCCATCTTCATAGTCAGACAATTTCATTCATAGACTTCAGAATATTCAGTAACTTAATATGTTCTGTCAGCGCCATCTGAACCGTAGAATCTAAACTATGACAGTATGTTACAACATAAATACGTTTCGGAATTCTGTTTCAAATATTAATCAAACAGAAATCTGGAATGTAGTTATAAGTTGTAACTTACTAGTTTAAGTAGTTCAAATTTTCTAGTTCAGATGGACTTAACCTTGATAATCCATCAAAGTGAAAACAGAAATCTGAAACGTAGTTATGAGTTGTAACTTACTAATGTTATAGTTCAGGCTCTGTGGCTTAGATGGCGCTAATAGGACATATCCAGTAATAACTGAATTTTTCTTGTTATAATTGTGTTCCATTGGGAAGACAAATTTATAGAACAAAAACGTTTATTTATAGTATAAATAAACGTTTTTGAATTTTCAGTATTAATTCCAAATAAATTATTGCTTTGATTAGTTATAAATTCAATTCTCGCATTTCATTTTTTTTATTTAATATTTCTTGTCTCTAAAATAATTTCACATTATCCCTACTTTTTATGATTGAAATGAATGGAATCTTTAATTTGAATGAGAGGTAATAATAAATACTTGTCTAAAAATCACTGACTGAACAATTCTTTATTCGACTAGTTTCGCTTTTTACGGCATTATCAAGAATGACATATCCATTCTTGAATCTGCGGCGACTAGTCACATCCTGCCACCGGATGCATCAACCGATAGACTAGTCACAGCAAGGAAAAAGAAGAAAAGACGACTACGCATGCTCGGGACGCAACCTCAGGAGAAGACAACAAGATCTCGTCGACTTCGGCGCTGGTCGCTAAGCAGTCAACATGACTGTCATCTACAAACATTATTAGTGCACTTCAATGTATTTAGTTGTAAATAGTAATGTTAAATAAAGTTGTTCATAATGAACAGAGTTTGAATATACATCCTAAGAAACCCCAACAAATCCATTCTTGATAATGCCGTAAAAGGCGAAAATAGTCGAATAAAGATTTTTTGTTCAGTCAGTGCTTTTTAGACAAGTATTTATTATTACCTCTCATTTAAATATGAACTATTACAGAGTTGATTAATTGTCCATTGAATATATCTTTAATTTGGATTACTTGGATTGTCCTGTGGAAATATATTCTTTATCAAATTTTAAACGAAATTAATGAACTTTTAATACACGAAAAAATGATTTACAGCATATTTCTAATTAGAATGGCGTTATGAAATGAACTTTAATTTGTGATTTACAAATTAAAGTAATTTGTCATTTTGAACGGCTATACATTTTTCAGAAACAAGAGATCGCTTGTCTTAAAAAGGTTTTCACAGAAAGTACGAACAACAATTAATTTTGGAATAAATAAATATTTATTGTAGAAATTATAACTTTAAGTATTATAACCAAATAATGATTTTATTACGCTTGTGATAATTTTTGATACAAAAGAGTAAAATATCTGAGGTTATATTATATTCAGATATTTTAAAAATATCTGAATATAAAATAATTAAGTAAATTCTGGTAAAATATCTGAGTGCATAAATAAATCTTCAAACAAATCTAAGGTCCTGGGCCTGGTTCTATAGTAGGATAACTTTTTCTATGAATGACAGCGAACTATAAATGGTATTAGTTGGAACTTACGACGAAGAAAAGCTCTATTTTCATTAAAAATATATGACAATCCGTTTAAAGGTAATTTGACAAAATATGCTTATAACTTGTAAGATTTCATATGATGGAATATATGTATATATATGACAATAATTCGGGGTAGGTGAAAATGAGAGCCTGATGTGGCTACTATGTTTATTCTATGCTAACATTTCTGATCCTATGGTTTTATAATTGACTGATATACCATAGACCATAATAGATTCTATAATAACACTGATCATTAATTTCTCCTATTATTGAAACTATGACAGATTATTTCTTCTATCATTGGAAAACCTCCTGAATATTGCAATTAGTCAAGAAAAACTGTGTGAATGAGAAATATTATGGAGTAATTGAAATGAACTCAACCGGTCTACAATTTCAACAGTCTAACCTTTCTCGACGTTATCAGTTTGTTAAAATGCTAGCTTTACAATGCGTAACTCTCAAAGAGTGAATATCTAATTGACAATTCAAAACAAAACATTGAATTGGATACAAGAAAGAGACAGATCAGTGACACGATTCTTTGTCCAGGCACCAAAGGAAGTTGAGTATGTAAAATATGTAGACCGGCAACTAAGCTCAGATTCGTTATACTGAGACCTCATAACAAAAAAACACATGTTGCCATCGCCTGAGCTAATCCATTTTTCTGTTATTGCTTC
This sequence comes from Henosepilachna vigintioctopunctata, assembly GCA_030704895.1. Classification (NCBI taxonomy): domain Eukaryota; kingdom Metazoa; phylum Arthropoda; class Insecta; order Coleoptera; family Coccinellidae; genus Henosepilachna; species Henosepilachna vigintioctopunctata. The sequence goes on from JARQZJ010000004.1 coordinate 1,294,884, forward strand.
ATAAGTTGATACTGAAGCTTATGAGCTTCAGTATCAACTTATTAATATGTGCATTCCATTTCAATCGGGAATCAAGAATGACACCCAAATATTTGGACTCGTAAGAACAATTAATTTCAAAATGTTTGCCATCGGTGTCTGTAATTCTTAGGATATCCGCAGCAGGTAAAGTTCTACTGTCTATTGCAAATGGCATATATTTTGTTTTTTCGTAATTAATAGTGAGAAGATGTTGATCTAGAAAGTGCTTAACCTCAATGAAATCAGTTTGAGCCAACTCTTGAGTTTTTTCATGAATAAAAAACAACTGTATCATCCGCAAGACTAATGTATGCCCTTCACTTTTTGTGTAAAATAAGCCGTTTTTATATATATATATATATATATATATATATATATATATATATATATATATATATATATATATATATATATATATATATATATATATAGTGAATAGAATTGGCCCTAGAACCGTTCCTTGAAGCACTCCATAGTCCAACACTCTAGCGTCACTAAAAGAGTCGCGAATCCTCACCAATTGCTTTCTTCCTTTTAAGTATCCAGCAATTAACCGCACACAGATATCTCCAAATCCCAATTCCTTCATCAACTTCAACAAAATACTATGTTCTACCGTATCAAAAGCTTTGGCCAAATCAACAAGAAAACATAGTGCTATTTTATCATCGTTAAATGCCTCGTGAATTTTACTGGTTAGCGCCAACAGAACGTCCTAACTTGATTTTCCTTATCTGAATCCGAACTGCATATCCGATATGACTTTATTTTGTTTAAGAAATGTTGTTAGCCTCAATTTTATTACCTTTTCTATTATTTTAGATACGTTCGATAATAAGGAAATTGGTCTGTATTCAGTGCATTGTGTTTTATCTCCACCTTTAATATATATATATATATATATATATATATATATATATATATATATATATATATATATATATTATTTTATTACATTAATTACCCTAATAAATGGTCGTAATCCAGGATCAGTAAAGGTAAAAAAGATATTCAACATATCGTTAAGTAATTTAATGCTTGCATCCCCACAAATTCTGAAGGTACCTTTTCGAAGAAAAGGAATTTTCATAAAATTTCCAAAATTGGAACAAGCTGTAGCAACAAATGATCACAAATATGCTACAAATACGCGATAAGATGTATTATTAGTTTGGCTTTCTGCGAAAATTATATCTATGACGCTTGTAAATCGAATTCAATGAAAAATTTTTAACACATCTGGCGATTTTGCTGAGGCAATCTTCGAAAGAATCAAAAATATGTTCTTGCAGTAAAATGTAAAATGAAAAGATATTGTGCTTGACAGATATGATATCTCGATAAAATAATTAGAGTAAACTTTACGGAGTACAGGCCGAACGATATTTCAAACCATCACACAAAAAATCCAACAGATAGCATATATTTATTTTCAAATACTGAAAATAAGTTATCTACTGTTGGTTCGGTTTCTCTATATATGTAGAGGACTTGATGATAAAACAAATTGATTCACGCGCAAAGATCTTCATTCATTCAAGTAGGTACTTGACTTCAATTGGAACTTATTAGAAGCCGATTCGAGGATATTTTACCTCATATTTCATTTTTGCAAAAGACAAGGACGTCTTAGTTGTTGATTTGTAAGAATCTACAGTTATTGCGAAAAGAAATACATTCCAGGATGCACTTTGACTGCTCCTAATCCCTCAAAGGCTTTCGCCTCTGTCGTATTTTTCCAGCATTACACTGAAAGGTTACGATGCAACTAGCAGATTGTGTTGAAGAAAAAGTTTAAAAGCTGAATGTTGGATTCTGCACGAAAAGGTTTAGTACATTTAACTAAGTATCGAAAAATTTGGAGAATTAAAAACCATGGCAGCTCTATTCTTTCAAAGAAACAATTAACATGTTATTCATCAGTTAACACTTCAGCATTATCAGGAATTAATAGTTGCTGATCAACTTCGGTATAAATAAATTTTTCCATTCATCGATTGTGCAAATGTATCTATGTGCGAATGTCTGTACAGAAATAGAGTAGCAATGACATATAAAAATTTGTATATACATATACAAATTTTTTATGAGTAATTTCATCGCTAACTTTTTTGTCTTCTTTAATTTTAATCTTTCTCTCTATCTTCCGAGCTATGGAGGTATTCCTCCATAGCTCGGAAGATAGAGAGAAAGATGGTGCAGAAGTAAACGACCTTCTTGAAAAAAAAATGCCCCAAAAAATTCTTTTGGGGCAGCCCATTTGCCATTTGAAAAAAACTAAAACTAGTTTTTTGGCCTTGTGGAGTTAAATTACTACTAAGATGTGCAATTATGTATTTACAATTATATAGGGATATTGTGGTAAATAATTGTGATATATTGTAATCTGTAATATGGTAATGCAATTGCATAAATACTTTTTTTTGGTTCGTCTTCTTTGGGCATTACCCATTCATACCATTTATTTATTTAACAACTGAAACTCATTTATATACACAAACGTACATGTCTCATCCGGGATTCGAACCCAGATATCCCTCGTGAGAGTCCGTAACTCTCCAACTACGCTACAGACGCGATTTATGTATAATTATTATTTGTAAAACTAAAGAATTGATTACTCATCACTCTTGTGTTGTGAAACCCTTTTTTTAGTTGTTTGAAGTTTCAGAACTGCGCCGTTAAAGGAGAGCCATTAGCTAGAAACACATGTCAACGGCTGTTACAAGTGCAGGTTCTTACCGTAAGTTTCTTTTTCTATTTATACAAATGTACCTGCTTAAACCTTTTTATATATATATATATATATATATATATATATATATATATATATATATATATATATATATATATATATATATAATAAGAAGTTTATTCGCATCAAACAAATTCAAACAAAATTAACAAAATCATTCATATCCTAGCATTCGCGAATTAACATATACATCAATACAATCGAAGAAAACACCACCAGCTCTCCTATAATATTATTCGTTAAGGATTTTTCAGATACCGACTAAAAATATTGAATAATTATTTGAATGCAAAAGGACAAAACGACTTAAACAGTTTAATTAACATTTATTAATAAGGTAAATACATCACAGAAACATATAATGATTTAATCATATCAACTTAAAACTAATTCAGTCTTAAAACGTGTTCTGAAGTAAAACTGAGAGTTTCTTTTCAAATTTTCATAAAAACTATGTACATATAAATAAAATTTTATGTGAATAAATTATTATAACTATTTTCTTCTCAAATAACACCTCATGGAACTAACGCCATGTTAAGAAAAGAATTTTGCATCGCCTCTAACCTTGCTACCCTTAACTTTAATTCTGTATTCTCATGTTTCATTTGACTATATTCTGCGTTTAACCGAATATTTTCCTGCTCTAAGAATGCACACCTTATGGCAATCTCATCTTCTTTTGCTCTTCGGGCATCTCGAGAGCGCTTTGCCGCTTCATTATTTTTTTTCCGTTTTTCCCTATATGAAGGATCGCTATTCTGTTCGCTTTGCTGCAATAAAGAGAAAACATTTATCAATAAATCAATCATATTAGTAAATACTGAGACTCTTAATCGATATTTTTTCTAAAATCAACGATTTTCGAAGTGCATTTAAAATTCACTCTCGAAAGTGAGGTTCGATAGATATTGATAGGTAATGATAGAACTTTTCATTATAAAATTAACAAATGAAAATATGTTGTCAATTCAATTTTTGAGAGTGAATGTTGAGAGTGTGAGCCTTTCGAAAAACAAACTTGTTGGATGGAAATACTCTCTTTCAGGAATCTCCAGTGATATATCCAATCAAAACTTGTATCAGGGGTGACCAACCGGTCGATCTCGACTGTAAATCCAGTCGATTGTGTCCAGGCAAAACATATAAATAATTAGACCAGACTGCGCAAAGTAATTATTAACTACTGCAGCTTCATCTTGTATCACTTTCAATCGCTCTTCCGAGACTTATCCTTCTCTATAAATACTCTACGGTATTTATCCTCTATTCTACGCAGTATAGTGTTTTGTTTTCAGATACAGATTTTGCAAACAGATACCAATAAGCTTGAAGCGTATGGGTTGCAGGGGAGGGGCAATCTGAAAAAATGTGATGCGCCGTATAGAAACAATAAATAAAAACTTAACGAACAACTACAAAAAGATATCATCCTATGCGTTGCTTATTCGCTTCAATTTATCGAGTCAGCAAATATCACTGATACTGCACTATTACTTTTTAATTTTTTTCGGATGGTCTTCGAAGATTTCTCGGCCAAAGAACTGCTAAGTATGATTTCCTTGAAAGGAACAACTCGCGGCCTTGATATATTCACGGAATTCAAATCATATATTTGCCAGATTAAGCTACCCTTGTAAAAATTATTATCAATGACAACTGGAGCTCCTGCAATGACAGCTACTCATAATGGTTTTATTGCTCTTTGTCACAAAGACGAAGATTTTCTAGCTATATTCATTAGCTATCACTTCATAACTCATCAACAAGTACTGGCTAGTAAGAGATTAAACACGAAACATGTGATTCTTTCAAAATTGTAAATTCCATACTACTCAGACAGGCCAATAAAAAATACATAATTGTGTACTAAACTATGCTGTTTCATTGAATTGAAGATTTCAAGAAGTATGTACTTGGTAGATTGCACAGGGTTTCGTTAGTAAACAGTAGATCTTAGGTCTAATCAAGTTGCCCACCCCATATATCATATGTCATATATATATGACATATGAATGGAAATACCGAAAGTACAGTAGTACTTTCAGTATTCATACGGAAGTATGATAACTTACCGAAGAATTAGTGGATCTTCTCATGTTCTTGTTTGTGGCACCAATATTTTGATTTTGTAATTGATGTAACATTTGAGATCTGAATTGAAAATAACCAGCATTACGTGTTACATCCAGACTTGTGGATTGCATATGTATTGGCACCGGATGGCTGGGGAAGGCTTTGAAAGGTCTTGTAACTTTACTTTTAGTTACAACAGGAGCCAATTTATTTGCTAATCCTGAAATGCATATTAATTCAGTACCTATTAACATTCAGTATAATAGAGAATACAATGTGAGCTTGGAAAAATTCTACATAAATTAATAATTTTATTCATTAGACATATATTTCGGGCTACTAACCAATTGTTAAGAGTTGATACAACTTGAGTTGTATTGACTGAATACTTTTTTGTAGAATTTTACCAAATATTTTGATTCATATTACTATATGACTATTGAATTATGCTATATAATTTGGTATAAATTATATTGTATCTTTCTATTTCCTTACCTTCGTATTGAACATAGGTCGGTGATGATACACAAGGGTGTTCTGGACTAGATATTGAGTTCAGTGACTGTGGACTCAGCTCCGACGGTGGCACTACGATTTGTTCCGACGGAAGCATTGTATATTCATTTCTCCTTTGTATATTTTGTAGAGCTCTTGTTTTATCCGTATTTATCGAATACATATTGTTGTTTTGTTCCGATAAATGAACCGGAATTTCAGTTCTTTGCATTTTGTATTCTGTATTCCTCAAACATAGATCGAGTGGGGAGTCAGGCGGTGTCAAGTGATCTTCCGATGGTTCCTCTTTCACTGTGATTGTCGAACTTGCCTCATATTGACTCATTCTTCTGTAAAATTTTTGATTGTTATTATAATTCTGTAATTTTTTTGATTGTTATTATAATATTGAAATGACTTTATGTGACATTATGATGATGCTTTAGATTATAATTTGTAATATAGACTTTTTCCTTTTTCTTGTACCAATACTCCTCCCAGTTTGTTTCCCTAAGTAAAACTTATAAAAATACGCTTGTTTCAATTTTAACTCGTTTTTAACATTTGTTCTTGTTATTATCGAAGAAGCAACATAAATTATTCTTATTTGATCGGACACTTCCGATTTGTTTTTCAAATAATTTCATTTTCCCTGTGATAATTTTATCCCTTCGATAGGCTATAGGGCCCCTGAACCGAACCCCTACTCTCTGGGTGGGGCGGAGGCGGTACCCCTCAGACCACTTCCTGGTAAGTCAGTATTTAGCGTTCCCACACTGAAAATTTTGCCACTACACTTCTGACTACGTCACATGAATTACATGTGACGTTTTGACGTGTCATATGAAGTGTCATTTTCATGACACTTTTCTAGTCGTTGTCACAGCTGATCACATTTGTAATCCCCCTCCCTCCAGTTTAATGTCATATAGTATGCATTTGTCTATCCAGAAGTTATTGAATTGAGACAGGTAACTATTTGAATAATTTTTTGATAAAATCAACATCAAGTGAAGCTTTTCAAAAATTTCTTTTTTTAAATACTCCTAATATCCTCATGCATGTGCTTTTAGTTATAATCTAATTCAGATCTAATTCAATCAATAAATAATGGCAAATTCAATGGGAAAATGATAACAGCAAGCTACACAAAATTCAATTGAAAATTCACAAGGCAACAAGATTAGCGTTGAACAGACAAGACAAAATAGTAGCTAGGAGAATAAGAATAGGTCAAACGAAACTGACGCACAGTTATTTGATGGCATCAGGCTAATAACCCAAGTGCGAATACTTTGATAATATCCCTCTTACAGTAGAACATATACTCATTTGGTGTCCAAAACATGACGCAGTTCGTAATCAACTAGGACTAAAACACAATATCTTGTGTAGTTTACACATCTAGAAATAAGAAATAATAAAATTTTACTATATCGTTAATTATATTTAAGTAGGTATCTGTAGCATTAACACTGTTACTACATGAAACTGTAAAAATTGTACCTAGTGTCAATGACCAAGTAGTCGACAGGTCATTAAAAAAAAATGTAGTTATACTACGAAACTGCAGCCACTAATAAATAGGCCGATGAACGTCGTAAAAGGTGTATTTTTTCTCTATAATACCATGCATTATCACAATGTAACTGACTAATCTTTCCAATGTTTGAATGCAATAGATTTGTTTCCAACTGTGAGAATTATATATGCAAAGCTATATTTTAAAAACTAAAATTTTTTGAGATTTTGTACATTTTACTCGTACAAACGATTTACGAATTAACTATTATTGCTAAATAAGACTAACATAAAACATATGTAAGGTTCTATTGCAAAAAAATTATTGAGTTTCAATTATAGAAATATTGACTATTGAAGAAAAAATTATTTCAAACACCCTGAATCAATAATTAATAACAAAGTTCGAAATAATCACTATTTTTATCATAAGCAATACTTATTAGGTATAAGTAAGATACACAAATACTGAGAAGAATTCGAACAAGTATTTCATATTTAGGATGTTTCATTTGAATGAGCAAGTTATCACCTACTTCCGCTATAACCGGGAGTATCATTAGCTCACAACTGAAAAATGAACGATTAAAGAATTGATACGAAGGAAAACGATTATCAAAATCAACGAAAACTTCAAAATATTGTAAAAGGTCTTACAGCAGGGATCGGCAACGTATGACATTACCCGTGCATTACATGATTTATCCATATTTCACTTCGGACCGCTTGATAATAATTATAACATATATACTTTGATTTGAAATTAAAATAAAAACATTAAAATTTTTGTGAAAACAAAATAATATAGCAAAATAAATAAAATCACAAAACATTAAATTGTATTTGGTAAATAAATTAGGCATTTTAATATAAATTTTAATTTGAATATATATATATATATATATATATATATATATATATATATATATATATATATATATATATATATTATATATAGATTATAATTTAAATTCATATTAAAAATTAATGGTATGAATAATTATGTATTAAAAAAAAATCGACTGTTTTATATATGCATTTTGACCTAGGTAAGTAGTTATATTTCTTCATAAATCTATCGAATTATCAGTTACAATTGAAGTAACTTTTTGACAAAATCTGAATAAATATTGTAAAATTTGACATATTTGAATTTCATATATTTTCATTAATCGATTGATCCAATACTTGATGAAGATCTAAATACATAATTTAAATAAAACTAAGTAGTTTTCTGATTTTCACTAAAATTAGGGTGAAACATATCAATATTGTTTCGCCAACTCAGTGGTTTATTCTAATGCAGTTTATTATCTATATCTGATGAAGCCACTGTGTTGGCGAAACAATATTGTTAGGTTTTAACTTAATTATAATAAAAAACCGAAAACTGTATAGTTTTATTTGAATTATTCATATATTTTATTAAAAAATATAAAACATAAGTATAAAAAACTGAATGCATGAATAATAGAAAGCTTTAATGAAGAAATAAATATAATTTATTTCCTTATTAAATAATAATATTATTTTCAGAAAAATTCTTTAGGAGATATATTCTTAAATGAGAGGTAATAATAAAAACTTGTCTAAAAATCACTGACTGAACAATTCTTTATTCGACTAGTTTCGCCTTTTACAGCATTATCAAGCATTCTTGATAATGCTGTAAAAGGCGAAACTAGTCGAATAAAGAATTGTTCAGTCAGTGATTTTTAGACAAGTTTTTATTATTACCTCTCATTTAATTACGAACTATCACAGAGTAGATTCATCGTCCATTGAATTTAGATATATTCTTATATATCTAGAATATATATTCTCAAATATATATTCTTATATATCTCTGAATATATATTCTGATATATTCTAATATATATTCTTCATATCAAATTCGAAATATTCAATAAAATTTACATTTAATGAAATTCTTCAGGCCGCTGTATTGAAATGATGATTACCTTCGTAATTAAATGGATCCAAAGTGACAAAAACTGACTAGACGCACAAAATTCACTTTCAAATACCACACCGGTACAATGTTGACACACTCAAGTCACAAGTAGAACTGATTTACTGTTTACCTACTTTTCGAAATTATATTGCAAATTCTTGAGTTTAACTTAAGGCAACCCTTTGATGGTTGACCAATAGGATCGACTAATAGTGGGGGTAGGCTTTGGGGTGGAGGACTTCTACAATGACCATTGCATTATATTAAGTGAGGCAATTCAAAAAAGTGACAGAGATAACTATTAGAATACTGTTAGACTTTACAATTGTTGGTTAAATTTTGTAGATTTATTTCCTAAACAAGGAAAACTTACCTACTTCACTACTTTGAATATATAGATTTTTCGCAATAATTACTAATATCGGTTTTCATGTTAATTACTATTAGAATATTAGTTATTATAATTCCTGAATGGTGTGGATATTATTTTGAATTTAGAATACACAATTTAGTTTTATTCAGTCGATACCTCACTGCGACATGAGTTAACCCCTACATGTACAATATTTGAAAACCCAATGTTTTAATATTAGAATTTTATATCTACCTCTAAGAAGAATCTATGTCAGTTTTCTAATAATTACCTGTGAAATCGAAATTTATTATTATTGGATCGTATTGAATTGTAGTTATTTAAATAGAAAAAATAAATAATCTCAAATTCAAATAGTATTGAAAAATAATACCATTTGAAGTTGGGAGTATAACAAAATATTGGGATAAGAATATTATTAAGAGAATTATCTGCCCTTATCAAATTCACTGAAAAAATATATTGAATTGAAAATTAAAATCGGACATTATAATACATTTTGAATTTTCGAACACGTTTTTGAATTTATAGCTGGAAGATTTTTCAATAACATTTCAAAAATAGTATTCTCATTTTAAAAGTGATGACGTTAGTCAAGTGTCGCATTCCTCATGAAATACTGAAAATTATCACAGTTGCGGAATACAAATTGTGTGAAATTTGAATTTTCATTCAAAAACTTTCACAATATTTATTGTTTAAAAAGGTAGTTTGGCAATCTGTTTTTTTTAAAGCACATAACATTTGAAGAAAATTTCGAGTGAATTATAGTTATTTAGTGGTTATGAAACGTTATTTATTAAATCTTTCGATTTAATAAGGAATTCGATTTAGATAAATCTATCGAATTATCAGTTACAATTAAAGTAACTTTTTGACAAAATCTGAATAAATATTGTAAAATTTTACATATTTGAATTTCATATATTTTCATTAATCGATTGATACGATACTTGATGAAAATCTAAATGCATAATTTAAATATAACTAAGCAGTTTTATGATTTTCACTAAAATTAGGTTAAAACATATCAAGATTGTTTCGCCAACACATTGATTTCATCTGATGCAGCTTATCATCTACATCTGATGAAGCCACTGTGTTGGCGAAACAATATTGTTAGGTTTTAACTTAATTATAGTGAAAAACCGAAAACTACATATTTCTATTTGAATTATTCATATATTTTATTAAAAAATATAAAACATAAGTAAAAAAAAAACTGAATGCATGAATAATGAAAAGCTTTAATAAAGAAATAACCCCAATTTATTTCTTTATTAAATAATAATATTATTTTCAGAAAAATTCTTTAGGAGATATATTCTTATATATCACCGAACATATATTCCGATATATATTCTTTATATCTAATTCGAAATATTCAATTAAATTTACATTTAATGAAATTCTTCAGGCCGCTGTATTGAAATGATGATTACCTTCGTATTTAAATGGATCCAAAGTGACAAAAACTGACTAGACGCACAAAATTCACTTTCAAATACCACACCGGTACAATGTTGACACACTCAAGTCACAAGTAGAACTGATTTACTGTTTACCTACTTTTCGAAATTATATTGCAAATTCTTGAGTTTAACTTAAGGCAACCCTTTGATGGTTGACCAATAGGATCGACTAATAGTGGGGGTAGGCTTTGGGGTGGAGGACTTCTACAATGACCATTGCATTATATTAAGTGAGGCAATTCAAAAAAGTGACAGAGATAACTATTAGAATACTGTTAGACTTTACAATTGTTGGTTAAATTTTGTAGATTTATTTCCTAAACAAGGAAAACTTACCTACTTCAATACTTTGAATATATAGATTTTTCGCAATAATTACTAATATCGGTTTCATGTTAATTACTATTAGAATATTAGTTATTATAATTCCTGAATGGTGTGGATATTATTTTGAATTTAGAATACACAATTTAGTTTTATTCAGTCGATACCTCACTGCGACATGAGTTAACCCCTACATGTACAATGTTTGAAAACCCAATGTTTTAATATTAGAATTTTATATCTACCTCTAAGAAGAAACTATCTCACTTTTCTAATAATTACCAGTGAAATCGAAAATTGTTATTATTGGATCGTATTGAATTGTAGTTATTTAAATAGAAAAAATAAATACTCCCAACCTCAAATACGAGTAGTATTGAAAAATAATACCATTTGAGTTTGGGAGTATAACAAAATATTGCGATAAGAATATTTATCAGCCCTTATCAAATTTACTGAAAAAATATATTGAATTGAAAATTAAAATCGGACATTATAATACATTTTGAATTTTCGAACACGTTTTTGAATTTATAGCTGGAAGATTTTTCAATAACATTTCAAAAATAGTATTCCCATTTTAGAAGTGCTGAGGTTAGTCAAGTGTCGAATTTCTCATGAAATACTGAAAATTATCACAGTTGCGGAATACAAATTGTGTGAAATTAGAATTTTTATTCAAAAACCTTCACAATATTTATTGTTTAAAAAGGTAGTTTGGCAATCTGTTTTTTTAAAGCACATAACATTTGAAGAAAATTTCGAGTGAATTATAGTTATTTAGTGGTTATAAAACGTTATTGTTTAACAGTTATAAAATGTTATCATTTAACTGACATAGTTTAGGCAAAAACGATATTCTTTTTATAGTAGTAGAGAAAATTTATTCTAATTTTTGGATTCGAGTTATTTGTACATTACCCATTTGATATTACTCAATTTTGTAACTGCTGAAAGGCATTTTTACATACACAAGCCGGGATTCGAACTCCGATATACCTAGTGAGGAATATTCACTTGCTCTAACAGTCTAAGAAGACTTTAGATTCACAGATTTATAAGTGAATATAAACTTAAATTCAAACACTTGAACTTATGATTTACACTTTATTATTATTTAGTATAAATCGTAAGTTCAAGTGTTTGAATTTAAGTTTATATTCAATTATAATGGATCTACATCAAGTAAACGCCATCACTATTAAAGATTTATAAGTGCACAGGATAAACTAGGGAAACTGGATAGAATTAGATTTATCGGAAAAATTATTTTCAAAGAGGAAGAAGTTGAAAGTCTTTCACAATATAATTCATAGCAGAAATATTAACAAATAGAATAAATAATTTGATAATCACAAGAAGAGTTCGGTGCACAGAAAAACTTGAATATTCACTTGAATATGAATTGAAGAAATTAGATATTTTAATTATATTAAAACGATTTAATTACATGTAGAGAATTATTTCCCTTCTGAATGAAGGAAAATATCAGAAAAAATTATTATTCTATATAAAAAAATAGAAATATATACAAAAAATTAATATATTTGATATTAGTTTGTCAAATAGTTCCTACGCAAAATCTCGGAACAATCGATCCAATTCTGAAATGAACCCTTTTTCAAAAATTCTTCACTTCTGTTTTTTGTATGAAAAATGAGAAAGTACTATAAAGCATAATATCTAAAACAAGAACAAAACACGACAAAATAAATAAAAATGACAGGTGTAGACAACAAACTTCAGGGTGGCCGAAAGTAACGGTACATTCTACGTAATATCTCAGATGCACGTTTCGCAAAAGTGCATGCAAATCCGGGTTTATGGATAGAAAGTTTAGGGCCTAACGTCTAACTGTACTTTGTGTTTTATGAGCTTAAAAAAGAACATTTACAGCTCTTAGGAAGCAGAGAAATATTCTAACGGTTCACGACAAGGGTCTCTTACGTTTAGGCCTGTCGCAAATTTGAATTTGTGCAAATCTTAGTTTTTTACAGCATTATATACTCGACCTTCCGGGAACATTTTTTATGGTCCATTTCGTAACAATGATGTATTTGTCATGGTGTTTTCTCTTTTTACAATTATATAGGAGATATATAGGAAGTGAAAAATTCAGAAATATTCATTCCAAATACGTATTTATATATATATATATATATATATATATTTATATATATATATATATATATATATATACGATAACGGAAGAAATCAGAAAACGACGAGCAAAGTTCTATGCACATGTCTACAGAATGAAACAGTCCAGAATACCGAAGAAACTACTCAATATAAGGGAGGCAAAAAAGATGAAGCAAAATTCCTAATGATTGCGAATTCAAGTTCAGTCGCTCTCCTCATGGGGAACAATCGAAATAATAATATATATATATATATATATATATATATATATATATATATAATGAGGGTTAAATGAAACACAATTCTCACAACTCCAGTTGTGAGAATTGTGTTGTTGTGTTGTGAGAGTTGGAGTTGTGAGAATTGTGTTTCATTTAACCCTCCTTATAAAAATGAACTCACACAGGGATAATACCATTTATATATATATATATATATATATATATATATATATATATATATATATATATATATATATATATATATAGTAAATACTGAGACTGTTAATCGAAATATCGAAATATTTCAAATAAAACTCTCAGGAAGCTGTCTACACAAATGTTGTCAACGAGAACGAACCCATCACTTTCGAGAGTGAATATTAAGAGCGTTTCGAAAAATTCATCGATCTTGTTGAATGATAATAGGATACAATTGTTTCATCATTATTATGAATCATCAGTCCATATTTAATCTATCAATCAAGAATCGATGACTTTCAAAACGAACATAGGTCCCATACCAAATTAAGAGAAGTCCTAGAGAGTGAAATACTCACACAGGCTCCCTCTATCGACGAAAGGATGTATAAATTTCGATTAAGAGTCTCAGTATTTACTAGTATTGAATTACCTGTGAATCTTTGAACTATTATATATATATATATATATATATATATATATATATATATATATATATATATATATATATATATATGATTTAAGTATATATGATTTTCTAGGTAACCAGTCAAAATAAAACTACTAGTGTACCTACTTTTTTTTTTTTTTTAATTCATTTCATGGATAAAAAAGGAAAAAAATTTAAGTGTCAACAAAATTCAATGCAAGGCATCATTCATATTCTTCTGAATTTGAAAACTAATTGCAAAAAAATATGCAGAGACCTACGATAATCTCAAGATTAATTCATGAACCATACAAGCAATGACGTTCACCATGAGGCATCGTTTTTCATCTTGACCTTGAAACAATTGTCAATCAAAATATGACACGTTCCGAAACTAATGGTATGTTGAAATTACTTCAAGGTTTACAGTTATTTCACTTTACCATGTAACTACCCCACATATTACTCAACATGTGTTATATAAATTTTATTGGAAAAATTTGTTGCCATGAAATATTGTGAACAAGCACAGATTTTTTTCAAAATATTTACTTTCAGTTTTCTTATTTTTTATTCTTTCGGTATGAAAGTTTGTTCCACATTGTACCAACTTTGAGTTATATAGTGAGTGGTATATATATTTTGTTATATATTTTAATTTTTATATTTATAAATATTTTTGGAATATATTTTGTTCAACAAAAATATGACAAAATCATATAATTTTACTTCAGTTTTATTTTAGTTATGTTAGTGGATTTTCTGCATGTACCTGTCTTCCTATGAATTATTGTATAGAAAATATGATCTACTAAGAGTCATAATAATTTTTCAAATTCATTTATAAATGCTTAAATATGCTTTAAAATGTCGAAATACTTTGTCATTTCATTGTAACAATAATTCTTTGTTGACAGAAAAACAAATTCCACCTGGTCATTTCGATTTTAGATGTCAAATTCATCTTTACTATGGTACCATAATATAAGTTAATATATAATGTACATAGTTTTGATATGTACTTTTTTAAAACGTAACGAATTAGTTTGTTGATGTCTACTGCTCATATTATTTGCGGATGTCTAATTCATTTTTACTATTGTAATTATAATATTCAATAATACATAATATACATACTTACATAGTGGCGATATATAACCTCATTTTATGAGGTTAAAATTGGCGAATTTTATAACCTCACGAATGACTTTGTTGTTGTCTGCTGTTCATGTTGTTTGCAGATGTCAAATTCATCTTCAATATCGTAACTATAATATACGATAATTATAACATGCCTCTATAGTTGCGATATATACTGTTTTATAACGTCACTAATGATCTTGTTGTTGTCTGCTATTCATGTTGTTTGTAGATGTCAAATTCCTCTTTACTACGAGTATCTTAATTATAATATATGATAATACATATTATACATAGTTGCGATATATACTGTTTTATAACCTCAACGAATGACTTTGTTTTTTTCTGCTGTTCATGTTGTTTGCAGATTTCAAATTCATCTTTAGTATCGTAATTATAATATACGATAATACTCGTACATAATATACCTATATAGTGGCGATATATACTGTTTTATAATGTCACGAATGATTTTGTTGTTGTCTGCTGTATTAATATCAAATGAAGTGAGGTACATCTGATTATATGAATGAATTCATAGGACTATAATATAACATATCAAATATTGCCAATATGAATGAGATTGAATTCTCGCTTAACTCTTGGTGAAACATCGTTGAATATTGAAATAAATTAAACTCTTGGCTTAATGTTTCACGATTTATTTAACAATTTGTATAGTCTACATGTTTCGAGAGTTTAGTCTTGAAAATGAGCTAACGCTCGAAACATGTTGACTATACAAATTGTTAAATAAATCGTGAAACATTAAGCCAAGAGTTTAATTTATTTTAATATTGCCAATATGTTTATGGAATATTCAGCTACTTCCTTCTACGTTATGCAGATCAATTAAACTATCGATATATTACTTTCTGGTTCCTTCAAAATGATATTTCTTGTGTAATCTAATGACAAAATCTTTAGAAATCCAACAGCGAATATTCCTATACACTTCTCCGGAATATATAATCAGAAGTTCCGACAATTCTAAAATCGGATGGCATCATGGATACGCAGGCCATGAACTTAATTTAATAAACAACGTCTACGATGAGATTGAGTTACGATCTCCAATAAAAAAAGTTACGAGCAGATCAGTTTGATATTCTTCAAGAAATCAGGTTGGGATAATCTATCGTACAATGATGATCGCTGTTTTATGCCTATAAAGAAAAAAGGCAGATAAATATCCCATAAACCTACGTTGTTTAGCTCCTATAGATATTGCAGTGTGTTATTCGATATGAGACTGCTGAATAAGAAGCTATTATTCCTTCGAAGGGTAGCAAACCTCTATTTTTGTTTGAATATCATCTTTGGTTCGATAATTTGACGTTGTGGAATTATATTACGTTTATTAGAATAGCATTGAGTCTCTCTCTGCATATCTAATCAACGCTGATTGAGTGTGCAGATATTTGTCATATTTTTATTACAAGGTAGCAAGTCTTTTTCCTATATGATCTAAAAAATAGTCGACAAACTGAGTTATATGAATTAATAATTGTTGATACGCAATTGATAGTAGAAGTAGTCGAATCAGGCATCTCTTTCGTTTTCTAAGAAAGTCCAGTCCAGCAACAGCTTGAAAACTATATTCAACTGTAATCTTAGAAGAGTATTTGATACTCGTAGTTGGTTCAAGAACTGTGGTTGCCATATTCGATCTTCTATTTGCTGCTTTTTTCGCATTAATCAACTTCGAGTTACGTTGTGCACTTGAAAACTACTTTTTCTCCTAGTTTAGTCTGCCGTTTAGCAATTTTGATTCTCATTTTTTAAACTGCTAATGAGCTAATATTTTGAACTTGCCACTTCGAAAGAGCAAACTTAGGCCTCCATCTTCAGAATATCTTAGAACTTCCATAAGTTTCAGTTTAATCTGTTTTGCTAGTTTTGTTATTCTTTGGTTCACTCTAACACTAGCTTCAATGAAACTATTAAATCGAATAATATGCACTTACTTAGAATTTTTGTATGAAATTGAAAAACTATTTTGGATTGTCACCACTCAAATTGAAATAAATTCATAACACTGATAGGCATAAGTCGTTCATAAATCAATTTATTATTATAATATATGACTGAAATTTTTTTTAGTTTTTTGTGTTTTACAATATCACTTGTCTACTTATTTTCATAATGGGTTAACCACCCGAAACATATGTATAGTTTTTAATCTATTTAGTGAAACTTAAGACAAGTGTGTTAATTTTAATTTATTTTTTTTAACATAATGTATCACCAAAAGATAAGCGAAATCTCCGTGTCATTTATTAAATATTAGCAACATAAATTTATTTACATGAACTAAAACATCATACCATATAATGGGTAATAAATCTTTAAGAAAACACAAAGAACAACTTTTTCTCTTTTACATGTATATTACAATGTTTTATAGAAAATTATGACTTTCATGATTTTAATATAATGACAAAAATTGAATGAATATTCCATTTTTGCAATTGGAGAATTTTAAGGAATACGTAATAACAGTTTTCAAGTAGGAAAAGTATTATTAAAGATTTCCCAGTAAAAATAAGTTTAAAACGATTTACGGCTGAAATTTGAAGCTGAAATTTTTTTAGTATTCACTATAAATTAAAAATTTGAGTATCTTATGTATATTTGAATTCTATAATATTTTTTAGTTACGATAACGAACTTGACAAATTACTTTATTATTAATTGAAAAGCAGTAATTTTCTGAGGGACATCGAATGTTTATTCCACAAAGAAATGCAACATTCCATCACCTTCATTTTTTGTAAAAAAATTACTTTCTGTTATTTGAATAACAAGTTATTATCCATTGACATAATCAGCAAATTATAAACATATTACAATATGCAGCTTAATTTAGCCCATCAAATTATCATTTAGTTACCATCTATTTTGACTGAAATCGGTCACACCAGAGGCAAACCCGTTTCACAAATTCGTGCCAAATGAATCGTTTGTATCTCTGTATTAACGGTCAAATCCGAAATTTATTCCTTAATTTCAAATCCGCGTTATTACTAATGAATATATTATGTACTAATTACTAGCGAGCACTTTGAAGTTGGGCGTTGAGGGAATTGAATCAAACGTGATATAATATTGAAATTCATCAGATTAGCTCTTGTTGTAAAGGGTGTTTTTTAGAGGTATAGAACTTTAAATTGCAATGAAACAACGATGGATCATTCGATTGACAATTATTTTTTTTTTATTCCAAAGATAATCTTGTGGCATTACATTTTAAATATGATTTCTGGCATATGGCCGCCACGGCTGGCACGGATGTAGTCCAATCTGGACGTCCAATTTTCGATGGCTCTTCCAACATTTGTAACCGTATATCGGCAATAACACGGCGAATATTGTCTTATAAATGGTCAAGCGTTTGTCGCTTATCCCAATAGACCAATGGCTTTACATAGCCCCACTGAAAGTAGTCTAGCGGTGTTAAATCACAAGATCTTGGAGGCCAATTGGCAGGTCCAAAACGTGAAATTGGGCGGTCACCAAACGCGTCTTTGAATAAATCGATTGTGGCACGAGCTGTGTGACATGTTGCGCCGTCTTGTTGAAACCACACCTCCTGGACATGATGGTTGTTCAATTCAGGAATGAAAAAGTTAGTAATCATGGCTCTATACCGATCACCATTGACTGTAACGTTCTGGCCATCATCGTTTTTGAAGAATTACGGACCAATGATTCCACCAGCCCATAAAGCGCACCAAACAGTTAGTTTTTCTGGATGTAACGGTGTTTTGACATACACTTAAGGATTATCTTCACTCCAAATGCGACAGTTTTGTTTGTTGACGTAGCCATTCAACCAGAAGTGCACTTCATCGCTGAACAAAATTCCCTTATGAAAATCGGAAACAACGGCAATCTCGTTTCGGGCTCATTCGACGAATCTACGCCTTGCTCGATGATCGTTTGGCTTCAATTATTGCACGAGTTGGATTTTGTAAGCACGCAAACCAAGATCCTTCAGCAAAATCTTCCATAAAGTGGATGGACACAGATCCAATTCCTGTGCTCGATGGCGGATGGACTCATTCGGGTCTCCTCAATGCTACGATCTACAGTAGCAATAGCTTCGTCTGTTCGCACCGTACGGCGCCTGTGGGGATGCGAGTTATCAATAAGAGTTAACGTCATGCGAAAACGTTCCATGGTTAATCGAATTAACTGCTCTGATGGACGATTTTGTCGACGATAAAATGGACGTAGTGTGCGATACATACGTATTCCGCACAGAACCATTATTTTCGAAATAAAATTGCACTCTTTGCAAGCGTTGTTCAGGTGTGAGTCTATTCATGATGAATTGCCAAACCAAATTGAGAATAAATCTTTTCTCAGATATTAAATCGGCCACCATCTTCAACAGTAACGCCAACTTAAAGTTCTATACCTCTAAAAAAAACTTGCTGAATTATTTTAATTAATTTGAGTTAGGGTTCCAAGCATTTTATACGAAACAAAACATTCATTCACATGTGGGCTAAGCTATCTAGAAACAAACTTTCAATGAGACACCTTTATACTCCTATTACAAAAACAAAATATTCTGGAAGAAGACGGTTGAAGCAATTTGTTATTAATTGAATCATATAATCTGTAGTTTTTGTCGTATTGTATTTGAATATGTTTGTGAAATACTGAATATAAAATAAAATGATTATAATAAAGATTTTAATCATAATTAAGAATTGGAATAAAGGAAAATGCATATTGGACGTAAGTCCCAATTATCAAAACAGAACATGCTTTTAGTTTAAAAGCAAATTCTTAAGTCTGTGTGCTCTTACGGCATACAGTTATGGGGATGTACCAAACAGATGAATCGCAATATCATCCAACAATATCAAAACTAAGTAAATATTCAAGAATATCACAAACTTCTCTTGATATGTTCGTAACAGCGACATACATAGTGGCTTAAAGATAGAAACTGTTATCCAGTACGCGATTTATTTTTTAGATAACATGAGCATTAAGAGAATACTTGAAAGGACAAAACCGTTAGTTAACCTTCATAAGGTCTTCGGGTCAATTCTGACCCATTCTTGTGAAGAATCCTGATTATTTCCATATATATCCGTTTTCTGTATCTGATATTTTATGACAATTAATGAAATGCTTAAATGAAATATATTTTAAAAGGTTTTATCAAATAAAAATTAGAACTTAGCGAGTTAAAAACTTCTTCACTATATAGGTCGTTGGGTCAAATTTGACCATGTGTATAAATGATGATAGTACTCAATATAACAGTACTGAAAGTGATACTGAAACAGCTCCAACTCAAGAACTAACATCAAAAAATGGCCAAATAAAATGCAGTAGAGAACCTGGGATAATACTTACGAAAGGACTTTGAGGGAAAATATAATTGATACGATTTCAGGTTTGACACGTTATGCTTTTTCCTTCTCTTCTGATGTATACTATATTGAAATATAAAAACATTGAGGGTAAACGTGTGTTCAATAATGATTGGATTGACATGGACAGTACACATATGCTCACTTTTATTGGATTGTTTTTGTTAACTGGTGTTTATATCGGCCAAACAATGAGAATACTGAAAGTTCTTTTCTAGAATTGAGGGAAAAGTAGACCTATTTTTGGGGCAGTGATGTCATTGAAAATATTCAAAAAAATATAAAGAAAATACAGATAATTTTTTACTTCATATCACCTAGGGTTGTTAGAACTACTGGAAATACAGGTAAATCGGTGTAAAAGAAGGTGGTGTAGATACATTGGATAAGGCTGTTTCATGCATACTTGCAAAAAAGGACAAAACGATGGCCTCAAGTCGTATTCAGTAACATGGTAGATAGATATATCTGCATATAATAGCAGCTTTCTCACAACAGGTTGAAATGAAAATACTTGGCTCAAACTGACCCGTCAATTACAGTAGAATAAGATTTGCCTTATTTGTAAGAAATATATTTGTAAACGTCATTCTCTAACTATTGTTTTGTGTTCTCAATGTAACGATATATAAGGTTTTAGATAATTAAATTCATAAAAGTTTTAATGGATTTTCGTTATATATAAATAATTATTTTTTATTCATAATAACCCATACTGACTGAAGAATTATCAGTTAATAATTTATGCAAAAATAAGTAACGTACTACTTCGGGTCAAATTTGACCCAAAGACCGTTACCGTTATCGACTTTCAGGTCCTTATGAAGGTTGTGAAAATAACTGCAAAAGGAATGCCCGTTTTACATATGAAGTTTAAGTGTAACTCTAATAGAGGAATACAATATGAGGAAGACTGATGAGTTAACCTCAGTTGAAGTTAGATAGTAGTATATAAGCTGAGAATAAAATTGCTCATTGGTGAACTGGACCAGATTGTAATGAAAAAATGCTTAGATTGAGTATTCAATAATGAAAAAATGAAAAAATAATAAATATTTTAGACCAACAACTCTATAACAATTAATGTTAATCTTCATGGACCGTCGTAAATAACCGTTGTAAGTAAAACCCTATGCTTAGGAGTTAAATTTAGCCTCTTGAAATTTAAGTGAGATAAAAGTTTTGGACTAAACTATCAGAAATTGTACCCGACCACATAAAATTTTATGTTACTTCATGTAATCCGTTGCAGGGATTTGAGACAACTTGAGAATGACCTGCTTTTGATCCTCTCAATCCTTTTTGTATGGAATAAAGTGATTTCTGCAGTCGAATCATTCAAAACGCCACTTTGAATTTTGTAATTTTCAATTGCTATAGACGAAGGAACTTCAGGTAATAATTCGAAAGGGGTGGATAAAAGAAAATGAAATAGGGTTCTTAAAATAAAATTAAAAATATTTCCATGAAAATTATTTCTTCTATGAAGATTTATCTACCCACATCGTGGAGTAGGTCATACTTAGAAGGGAAAACAAAGGTTCAACAGATTGAAGACGTTTTCAAACGGCGAATTTACTGTTATCTATCGAATCGTACATTACCCAAAAATTAACCATTTATATTTGAACTACTTAAATCATATTCAAACATAAACACCCATGACTTCACCGTGACTCGAACCACAATCAACCTCACAAAGAGCGGTGATTTCCGCACTGAACTACTTTGATTTAATATTTTTAATATATTAAAAATCTGAAAAAAGTTAGCTATCGGTTTATAAGACTAGGTTGAAGTGACATTCAAAAATAATATAAAATTAATTTTTTTGGAACATATTCTTAGTTTATTGGAAGTAAAAAAAATCTATGTAATTATACAAAAAATATTTGCGTTTCAGTTCATTCAAATCTTTCCATTCGAAATATTTGAATGAATGAATATTTTATTCCATTTGAAATATCTTCATTTATTGAAATGCAACATAAAAATCATTCACGCAAATATACAGAGTAGAAGGAGGTAAATTGTAGAATCGTTTTTTGAATAATTGGAAATGAAGAGATTAACAATAGAGAATTCAGAACTTATATGAACACTTCAGATAACAACAGAATATTTATTCACTTTTACAATGTATTTATTTTTAATAAATTCATTGAATTGCATTCTTGAACGAATTTAAGTTTTTTCGTATGTCGATTCTATTCGATTTTCGTCTTCAATCCATTCGGTGGAAATGGGCCCAGAAAAACTCATTGAAACAATAACAGTTCTCTGAATTTCATCTTCCAGTAGCTTTCATCTAACTAGGTATATACTAAAGGTGAAGCTCTATCGCAAGAAGAGTCAATTTTGTGCCAACCGTTCTTTATTACTGTCGTAGTATGGGCAACAATGTAGATACTTCTAGATGCTGTAAAAAATTCATTGGCTTTCTCTTGTACTGACAATGCGAGGCTTTAAAAAAAGTGCGCTATGAATATAAAAAGAATTCTATCTCAGAAGAATAATTGGAAGGGCTGGAGTAACTGTAAGCTATCGTGAAAAGGAAACTAGGTATTCTCTTATTATACTATTATTTATATAATGATTCTTCCAGGGTTTTATCGTCATTGTTCTGCGAAAGAAACATATTAGTTCCTTTATTTACATATCATTTTGAAAACTCGTAATAATGTGGGAATATGAATGAAGTTCTATGCTTCTATGAAATAGGAAATTTTCTCAAATCCGAAATAATATCTTCTCAGCTATTATTATCATTTACAATTATATATAGTTTTTAACGCCAATTTCTTTAAAGCAAATCTATAATATAAACATGAATCGCAAAATGTGTTGGTAAGCGCATAACTCAACAACTCCTGGACCAATTTGGCCAATTCTTTTTTTAAATGTTCGTTTAAGTCCAAGGGTGGTTTTTACGGCGAAACAAATTCTAATAATTGCCGGGAAAACCCTAAAAACAGCCCATTTCTTTTTCTTATATAAACGTTTTCTAACTAATATGTAGAGTCAATAGCTGGACCGATTTCACTATTTTTTTTGTTGTGTTTGTTAAAGCTAGACAAAAAATTCAAGAATACTTAATAGTCGTAATATGAGTAAGAAATAATTATTTATTCCCAAAAACAGGATGTAAAAAAAGTTGATATCTTATCACACATTCCGATTAGTTTAGAACTTTAGATCTATCACGACTAATATTAAAACTTCTCTTGAATATAAAATTTTGGTAAGTTTAAATAGACTAACATACACGTTACTAACATATTACGTGGTATATTTGATTATAAAGAAGAATACATAGTTTCTTAGATATATAGTTGAAATTTCGTTTTTAAAAATGATAGCTATTAGATGTACAAACTTAAGTCGCAGAACTCGCAATGCAGCAAGTCAAATATATAAAAGAGCAAGTCAAATTGACGAGCAACGCCAAGCTCGTGAATGAACTTGAACGGAACCGATAGAATCGAAATTAACAATATGAAAAGGTTGCGTTTAACTCCTATCGACCTGCTATAACGTTGAAATAGATTACAGTTCACAGCAAATCGTTGCTATTGGACCAATGAACGTTGTGTGTCAATATTTGAAGGCAAAGTTTAATTGTTATTCATAAGAAGGTACTACCAATGATGCAACAAAATATTGGGCGAAGAGTCAATTCAAATAGACGCTATTGTTACAGCCACCAGAGCCACTATATTCATTCGTTTTCGGGAATGGACTAAATTCTGAACATTTTTTGACTTATATCCAGCAAATATCTCAAATGATTAATGATGAGATATATGGGACAAGTACTTGATATGAAACTAGGAATATGCCGTTTAACTATAGAACGGACAGGTTAATAACTTTCAATACATGAAACGTCTTAATATTAAGACGTTTAATATATTATGTGATGTAATGTATAATAAATGCCTATATAGGCATTTTACGATAATTCGACTGATTTGAAATAAGAGGAAGTATTGCAGTTCTTTCGCAATTGAGTAAGTCCCTGGCTCTACACGGGATAATTATTAAAAACAAGAAAGTGTAGCACAAATAGTAGAATATGTCTTTCCGGCTTTTTGAAAAATATTCAGATGAAAATAAATGGGTGTAAGAAGTTCGTCCGGTCAGCTAGTACTTAAATAATAAAAAGCACTCTGTGTCTTCTAAAAATTTTCAGAGTTGAAAATTTGAAAATCTCTCCGTAGTGTAAGTCTATTGTATTTGTAAACTAAATATTTTAATATTTGAAAAGTTATCTAAAGTAACCTAACCTATCCTAAACTACAAATTCATATTAAAGTTTATGCAGAAAAAGTTACTAAAATTAAGGCAACTATATAAGTAAAAATGTCGAGGTCATATTAACACTAGGTACCACTAAATAATATCCACTATTTCTCTTGAAGAATATGATATATTTGAAAAAAAAATGAAAACAAAATATACTAAAACAATGGAGAAATGGTAATTGAATAATTGTAATCGAAGAATGTTAAGAATATTTCACAATGAAAATTATTATTATTATTATATGCTGGATTAAAAATAAATTGATAAGTACTACTATATGAAATAATATAACACAATGTCATATATAAAATAAGAAACTACCTAGGAATATTAGCTTTGTTCGCGGTAAGGATTCTGAACCGATTCAGAACTAATTCGGGATTGATTTAATACGCATGCTCGGTTATGAACTGGTTCGGAGTTATTTCGACCCTCGAACGATCTTAGAACTAGTTTAGAGAAATTTCAAATCACGGTTGTTCTCATCGAATAATATGCCGTATACCAAAACTAAAAGTCAAAAAAAGTAAAATTTTGCCAAACTATCGTGAATGCGCAAGTCCCGAACTTACAGTTCTAGATTGATCCTTCGAACCGGTAGAACCAATTCCGAATCGATTCCGAACCAGTCCCAGTTTATCCGCGAACACAGAACTTCAACTAAAAGTTCGGAACTGGGTGATCCGCGAACGCCAAAATTCAAACTGCGCATGCGAATAGTTCTGAATCGGTTCAGAATCCTTACCGCGAACAAAGCTATTAAAAACAAATTTCAAATTATAACTTCGAACTATAAGTAATTCGTTTTAGTTGCTTAGTTGCCATCCTTTTATATTCTCTTTCCATTTTGGTGAAGAATTCTAGCAGTTCAATAAATATAAAAGCTAGAGATCATCAATGAATGAATGCTAGTAGGGATAAACCCTAAACAATTCAGTTAATATTTTTAATATATAAGATTATTTCAAGACTTGAAAACCATTATTATTGTATAAAAGTTATGAGTTTTAGCATATTCTACCTGATCGAAAAACTTTCGGATAATACAGTTAAAGTTAAGATGCTATAAAGTACTTTCTTAGTGAACGAAGTTTTGAATTAGACTTTTCATTGAAATTTGCATGAAATAACACACATAAACACAACATTTTTTTCCCAAACTTTTTTTTGAGAAACTAGAGAAAAAGTCATATGAATTGGATGAAGTATTAAAGTAACTTTCTAGAGAACTCGATGTCAGTTTCAATTTATCCTTGTTATATTTGCTTTTTCCTGAAACTTCTAATTCCCACTTGTCTACCTTTGGCCAACGAACTGAATTTTTCATGAGGGGATATCTTATAAATTTATTACTCTGGTCGCTTTATGTTAGAAATACTGTAAAATCTTCTGCAACCCTTTAAATTTATACACATTATTTTTTCTCATCGAAAATGAAAATAGAATTTCTGCTCTAGATAAAATCCTAGATTAGTATTGAAGGTTTTCGTTTCTAAGTTTAGTGCTTGAATACAGAAGTAAAAATAATAATATAAGTTGACCAATACAGAATATAGCCCTTGCTTAGTTCGAATTTATTTCTCTTAAAATTTCGCATTCAAGAAATCAGTCTTTAAAGATGTGGCAGTATGAAATAAAGCACCAGCTGAAATTATAAAAAATTAGAAGAATTTCCAGTAAAAGATTTTGGGTAGTTCAAACTATTCCACTTAAATTTATAAAATATTTTGTAAAACAACATTTTGAGAGAAATTATTGTTCCTGCTAATTTCTGTTTTAAGTCAGGACTGTATAATTAGAACCATGCTGCTTCAAATCGATGAGATGTTTTTGAAACATTTTTGTGAAATAGAATTATTGAAATTTTGACAATATTATAAATTGTATGAGGGAGTAAATAACAATTTTTTTTTGTTTAATAGTGAGTTATTTCATTTCGCAAGCGTTGTGAATGAATTGAGCACTTTTTTACAGCGTAACTTGAAAGATTGAAGATTAATGAAAATAGTGAGAATTATTGATAGCTGTTGATTCCATTTTATTCTTCCAAGTTGATTGTCCACATTTATAACTAGACAAAGAGAACAGCGGCCATTATGTGAAAAACGAATTGATTGTAGCATCCTTATTGTAATATTGTGGGGAAACTATTGCTGGGGGTTGCATCCACCCCCGCGTTCATGTGGAGTTTTGCGGAAGCGGAAGGGTTAGAACCACTTAATATCTCTTCCTATTTTGAGTTTATATACGTGCGAAATAGGGTAGATTTCTGGTTGATTCAGGGCTGGGCTCGAAAGAAATAGGACGAAAAATTTTACAATAAAATCTACATATATATATATAT
The DNA here is from genome assembly GCA_030704895.1 of Henosepilachna vigintioctopunctata. Classification (NCBI taxonomy): domain Eukaryota; kingdom Metazoa; phylum Arthropoda; class Insecta; order Coleoptera; family Coccinellidae; genus Henosepilachna; species Henosepilachna vigintioctopunctata. The sequence continues at coordinate 1,322,051 of JARQZJ010000004.1, forward strand.
ATATATATATATATATATATATATATATATATATATATATATATATATATACGTATCTGAAATTTATTACCAATATTTGTAGAGATTTTGTGAATTTTTTATAACCCAATACAGTGAAGGTTATTCATTAACCTTAACTGTTTTTGTTAACCTTAATTGTTCAAATACAGTTTGCATTTCCGGCAATTATAAATGAAATGATATTTATTTTCAGCTCTATTGAAGTTTTTGTAAAAATGTTATAATTCCCTGATATTATATTCAAATGAACAGATAACTCTTTAGCATCTTCTTTGAGGTAGTAAGTAAATATTATTAGTGTTTCAGTAGTTGTTTTAGAAGTTTTTTTGTCTTTTTTATCAGGAGAAAACCTATGAATAAGCTAAATGATCTTTTACGGAAATTATGCAAATACCCTCAAACAATGAGTACAAACCAGAAATAATAAACAATTTAATAAAAAAAAATTTTTTCAAAAGAGCGGTTTCAGAAGTTTATCCTCTTATTAAAGAAAAGTCAATATTTAGTGTTCTAACATAAATGGGGACACCCAGTTTAAAATCAAAATCACTTTTAGCAAGCTATAAGAATAATATTTCTTTTCGGACCACTAATAATATTGGTAACATAATCAAAAATAATAAATCAGAAATTAATAAAAATTAAATGTGTATCTATATTTTATAAATTTTATGTATACAAAATTGAATGTGGTAGTTGTGAAAAGTTTTATATAGGAAGAACATTCAGTAACTTCCAAATTAGATTATCGGAACTTAAACGTAGTTTTGAGAAACAGAAAACAGATTCCCATTATGCTAACCATTCATCAAAGGAAAGTCAAATATTTAATTCAGAGTTTGAAATATTGAATAGAGAGAATAAAAGTTCCAAGCTAAATCTTCTAGAATCGTTACATATTAATAAATTTACAAATTCCGGACTTTTACTTAATAGCCAGTTAGAGGTTAACACTAGCCCTCTACTTAATATATTCAATAAGAATATTCCAGGTAGCAGATCAGATTGATTACCCAGTTTTTAGTTAATTTCCTTTATTTGTTCTTAGAAATCTTAGTTGTATATTATTTGCATCTTTTCCTACATTTAGTTGGTATATCAGAATTATATCTAAGAAATTGATTTTCTGTGTTCGTTTCCAGGTATACGTTATAATATAGGTATAAATTATAGGTTTCCAGGTATAATTTATATTTTGTTAAATATCAGTTGTATTCTACGGTCATCATTCCAAGTTAGTCATACAACATACCTGGTATGTTCTGTGAAAATATCTATAAGTGAATGTAAACTTAAATTCTTAATTTAAGTGAATGAACTTAAACAAAAATAAAGTGTAAATCATAAGTTCAAGTGTAAAATTGTATAAATGTATAAATTTAAGTTTATATTCAATTATAATGGATTTACATCAAGTAAACGCTAACACTATTAAATATATCTATAAGTAGTGAGTTTGTAAAATTACACCTAGTATTAATTCAGAATTTGATAAAGAGGTAGTACTTCTAAACCGTGTTCATCGTTATGCGTATTTGTATTGAATTATGAGAAAATTATAAATATTGTTTCATTATGGATATTAATTTTCTCCAAGTAACGGCCTCATCAATCATCAATTTTACGGAAACTTTATCTCTTGTAACAAAATGATACATGCATTCAAGTTCAACTCGCTATAACACTCTTTGCAGTTAATGATTGTGTTATTAATAATGATTTTCTCCTTTATTTTATAAATTCTTTGTTCAAGTTTTTTTTTTGGGTTTGTGTGTTAATGAATAAACACAAAGACTAGAATATCATGCATGATATATAAAATGAGTCACATATTTCACAAAACCCATATGACCACATTTTGGGCATATGGTGTTTCACTAAAAATTAAAACTTCTCAAGTTCTTTGCTATGCTTAAAATTCATAAAGCGAATCATCTTTAAAAACTTCGATACAATGAATACAATCATCCTCAAACTGTTTTTATATTCTAAGGACACGGGTTTCTCCTATCCACGATTCAAACCAGAGTTTCAAATTGGTTTCAGATGATCAAATTCTGATCAAGATCAGAAAATAAATCAGATTTTCGTAAAATACGGCTCTGCAGATTTGTGACGATGATTCACTATCGCCAGTAGGGTTGACATATATTTGCACGTTGTAACCTAGACTTGGATAAATTTACGTCTTTACCCCATTCGGTTTTAGGAGAACGATGGACGCTCTATGGTAACGGTAACTAAACACGTCAAATAGGCCTTACAAAACGGTAGTTTTGCAACTGCAGTAAATCATTGCAATATTGACCCACTGAAGCTTTCTGAATTTTGGAACAGCCGGTTCATCAGCAGAAAAGGGTTTAGACATTGGCGTAGAACGTTTACTTGCAGTGAGAATTTTTTCGAGGAAAATAGTTTCATAATATTAGGTCTGAAAATGTAATGAAAAAGTAATATAAAATGTTATTTAACGAGAATAAATAAATAAGATTAGTCGGACCTACATTTTTTTGGGCATACCTGATTAAATAATAGATGTTGAACTTAAATCTTTTCCTCTATTTTTTGTTACTCTTGTCATTCCTTTTTCAAGCCTTCTTTTTTAACATTATTTTCAGATTAAACTTGGTTATAAAAGGTCTTAGGTTCATTCTTATTCTCATTATATCAGTATTAACGATATAGTCGTTCATAAAAATATGCTTTATACGAATATTCGCAGATGATACAATACTTTACAATAGTGGTTAGAATATTTAGATCATGGCAAGATGGTGGATCAATAGAGACATGGCAGAAATGCAGTTTATCGCTGAACGCGCAAAAGTCTGCGTTTATTGTTTTGGTTTTAAGTGAAAGCCTGAATGTATAGACGAGGATATAAATACTAAAACTGGAAACATAGAAAATTAATATTAAATTAAAATAAACTCTTGGCTTTTTGTTTCACGATTATATTTAACTCATTTTATTTATTTAGCTCATTTTCAAGAGTGGTAGAGTCTTGAAAATGAACGCACGCTCAAAACATGTTGACAAATTCATATTGTTAAATATAATCGTGAAACATTAAGCCAAGAGTTTATTTTAATTTGATATTTAATTATGTTTCATCAATAGTTAAGCGAGAATTCAATCTCAATCAATGAAAATGAAAATATTGAGAAGCCAAAAGTTTCTTAATATTTGGTTATTAGGTATGTTAGATGAGATATTCAATCTCCAAGAAATCAACTTTATAAAACGAATTGGAAAATATGTTACGACATATATGAGGTTATTTCTGTTCAAGTCAATAATAATAAAACACCCTGAATATCGTTCCTCTCTGCTCTTCGGTTGGCAAAAGAAAAGCTGAAGTCGAGCTCCGTCGGCTATGCGAAAAATTTTGAAATGTAACAAATTTATCCCTTTTTCGAAACAATGTTGAATTGCTTAAAACTTATGACAGTTAATAGAGAATACTTTTTGCTACTCCTATATTTATATTTGAGTTTGAAAACTAATTGTTCCCATGTAAAGTAATGGAAAATATATATAAAAAACACATATTATATATAAAGTTATGCTCACGCTTACTCAACTCGAAATACTGATATCTTTTATATTCAAGTTTGTAGGATTTATAAATCTAGGAGTATATTTTATGTAGGAATTAATTCATACAATGAACTGCTGAGATCTATAAAGACTGTAGGTAGCCTCAAGTTATTGTTAAGTTCATTTTAGACAATCATAAATAATCAATAAATAGGTATCATATGAAAATGTTGACTTTCAAATAATATTTAATTTTGTAATAGCTGGAGCAGTAAAAGTAGAAAAATACATTTCTGATCTGAGTTTCGTTATAAACTGAAGTTTTCTCAAAACTTTGAAGAAGCTTATTTTTATGACAAAATCAATATTGAGGTTGAATTTTCACATAAGGATAGTAAAAGAAAAATATATAATACCGGCTGATATTGTAGAAAAATTATAAAAGTTCAACGCAACCACTCCTTTCTATAACATAATGAAGTAGTAGAGTTGTATATAGCAAGTATCAAATAGATGGTTACGTTAATCAGAAGTACATATGTACTAGTTATATGCCGGATTTCCGTATCCGTATCCGCGGATCTTCGAGACAGAAGAAAGATCAGTATCCGTGTCCGTATACGTTACCATTTGGCGGATCTTTTACGGATCTATTTACTTTAGTACTTTGAAATTTGTAGATCAAATTCTTTGAATAGGAGATTAGGTAGCAATAAAAAACTATTACATTCAATATATTTTTATTTCTTGAAATACTTGGCTCCTTTATGTTGCAAACTTAACAGTAGTAAGTTACCATATCAATAGAATATAACTCAAAGGTACTCAATCAACTATTTTCTCAATGAGATTAATATTATAAAATGTTACAAGATCGCCTTTAATTAAGAAAACAAAACTTAGATCTTCGTGATATTTCAAATTCGAATTCAATGATTTTTTCTGGTATGTACACCAAGATTTTAAAAATGTGAATGAAAATTCGATCATAATATAATCTTCAAGGATCTTCAAGGGATTGAATTTTGAGTTTGTATCATAGGTATCCATGTAATATTCTTGATATATGACATCTCATATTTCTTCTTCCTTCGATTTTGGCCGACTATGGACCACGTGAAATAACTTTCCATGAATATTTTTCTCCATTCTTTCTTTTCTTCCAATACTCCTTCATTCGTTCTCCATGCTTTCTTTTTTCTTTCTTCTGTCCATTTTGCTTCAGTCTTCTTTTTTGCCTTTTCTTGAAAACACCCGAATCCCTTGATCTTCTTCCTGAATTCTTCTCTCCTCCTCACATCCTCTCCATCGATTTCCATTTCTTCCATGTCTTTTCTGACCTCCTTGATCCATGTTATCTGAGTATTGGGGTTTCTGTCGAAGTAATTGGACAGTCTCTTGGTCAGTCTTCCTTCATTAATTCGTTTAATGTGTCCGTAGAAAGTCACTCTTCTTCTCCTCATTGTGTTATCTTCCCTTAGATCTCTTTATCGCTTCTCAGTTTTCATTTTCCATCTTCATACTTTGGTCCCAGGATTTTCCGTATAATTTTTCTTTCTTTTTTTCACCTCTTCTAACTGTCTTGCCATATTCAGTGCAAGACATTCTGAGACATAAAGACCCTCTGGCTTTATAAGTGTATTGTAGTGTCTTAGCTTTGCATTAATAGATATGGACTTCTTATTGTATATATTTTTTTGTCAACTGGAATGCTAGTTTCATTTTTCTTCATCTTGTATGGATAGCTTCTTTATCAAGGGCGTTTGATTGAATTAACTCTAAAGGTATTTGAACTTGTTAACCCCCTTAATTTTCCCTTGTTTTGTTGGAATCTTTCTTGGTGTATCTTTTTCATTGGTCATATATTCTGTCTTTTCATATGATATTCGCAGTCCAGCCTTTTCCGCTGTCTCTTTCAGCATATCTATCTGTCTTCTTGCATCTTCTAGGTTTTCTTCCAGTATTGGTAGATCGTCCGCAAAAGCTAGACAGTCAATTTCAAGGTTCTCCTTCTTTCTTCCAATTTTTATTTTAGGAAATCCTTTCTCTTCCATTCTTTTCCTCCACTCTCTCATTACCTTCTCCAGCACACAGTTGAAGAGCAATGGGGAGAGCCCATCTCCTTGTCTTACTCCTGTTTCAATTTCAAAGGGTTATGATATCTCTCCCAGAAATTTAACTTTTGACTTAGTGTTTGTTAGAGATTGTTTAGCGATTGCAATTGATTTTTCATCGGCACCAAATTCTTCCAAGGTGTTGAATAGTGTCTCTCTATCTATAGAGTCGTATGCCTTCTTTAAGTCCACAAATATCACATGTATGTCTTTGGCTCTGAGTCTCCTATACCTTATTATGAGTTTCAGGTTTAATATCTGTTCAGCACAGGATCTTTATACTATAGGTATATCATTTCACCTTTTAGCAATTTTATTGCAATTTACATCTGTATACACAAAATCTCGAAATTTCAATTGATAAGTTATCGAATCATTGAAAACGAAAATAAATTGAATATTCATCATAAAATTAAATGCAATACAAAGAATCATTATTTTTATATTTGAAAAATGTGTAATATTCACGAAATATGACCCTTTTAAAATACCAAATAGACGTCAATGGACCAACAATATGCAAAATCCCTACAACCCCTTACTTTCACACAGATTTGGGTAGTTGTGCGGCATTTTTATGACCCTATTCGGCGAAGGAACATCGCAAATTAAAAGAAAGTTGAAAGGATTGACCATAACAATTTCTAAGATTTATGAGGTAGAATTTATTGAGTCAAGGTCTTCGAAAAACTTTCCCAATTATGAGTTGTTGAAGATCATTAGTCTTATTTTATGGCATAATAGGCGTAAAAAGTTATTGTCAATAATGGACATTACTTTTTTCTCATATATTTTCACGATATTTCGTTTAGTAGAGCATAGCAATATTTGTTGTGATTAAGTTGATTGAAAAAATTTCAGAATGAATTTCTGAATAGTTTAATATTGATACGGAGGTTTCATTATGTCTTAGTGAAACATTTTGTTAAAAACAATAAATTAAATTAACACGCTTGGCTTAAGTTACACTAAATATATTAAAAACTCTACATACAGTAACAATCTACATTTAGTAATATTGTATATTCTTGAAACTGGGTTAACCACCCGAAACATATGTAGAGTTTTTAATATATTTAGTGAAACTTAAACCAAGTGTGTTAATTTTAATTTATTGTGTTCAATATTGATTGGATAGTTTTGTTATTTCTTAGAATGGGCTTGGAACAGTTTAACTTTTTTCTTTACATCCTGAATATATTCAATGATATATGAGAAAAAAGCATATTTCCACTACAATGGAAAGAGATATACTCTTTCCATTGCATTCCTCAAACCCAATAAGGACCCAAAGAATGCTGACACCTATAGGCCCATCTCTCTAAGTTCATGTTGTCTTAAAACACTAGAAAGGATGATAAAATTCAGGTTAGAGTGGTGGTTACAACATAATCATAAGTTCCCTACTACCCAATGTGGGTTCAGAAAGGGATATTCGGTACAAGATAATTTGGCAACTTTAATAGCAGACATAAATTTAGTATTCACACATTATAAACTTATTATGGCCCTATTTGCAGATATCATAGGTGCATATGACCATATTCGTTTAGAATCTTTAGTAGAAGAAATTATAGAGTTAGGGTTATCCGTTAAGTTCGCCAGATTAATTTTCAACTTGTATAAAGTCCGTAGAATATCCATTAGGATAAAAAATAGTTATACTGGGCCAAGATTAACCAGTCAAGGACTTCCACAAGGCGGAATTTTGTTTCCACTATTATATATCATCCTGTACAATAAATTAGATAAAGCGTTTCAAGGACTAGATGTTCGAGTGCTACAATATGTAGATAATGTTGTTATATATATATATATATATATATATATATATATATATATATATATATATATATATATATATATATAGAACAACGATTTTAACGTTTGTAACCATACTTTATCAACAGCTTTTTCTAGATTTAAAAAATTTTTGTCCGACAGAGGTCATGACGTATCTTACCAGAAATCATCAGTTTGCACATTTTCTAGAAAAACTGAATTCGATCCTCTTAATACAATTTCCTTGAACAATAAAAATATAGCACACAAAGATGTTGTTGAATTCCTGGGTATTATCTTGGATCTTGGATAGGAAATTGAGATGGGATAAATATATAGATAATATAGTAAAGAGTTCTACTAAATCGATGCAAGTTCTGAAATATATATGCAGAGTAAATTGGAGTGCTGATCAGAACATAGCACTTTTAATGTATTGTAGCTTTGATCGATCAAAGTTAGATTATGGATGTTATTTCTATGGAGATGCTGTAGAGAACTTGCTGAAAAGATTGGACGTGGTACAGCAAAGCTCAATTAGACTTTGTTAAGGTTTACTCAAAAGTACTCCGAGACACGTAGTGTTATCAGAAGCTGCAGAACTACCTCTGTCACAGAGAAGGAAAATATTAACACAGAGATTTCTCCTTAAGAAAATTACTTTCTCACCGCGGATAATAGAAAAAATTCACTGCTTATTTGCATTCTTAACTCATCGGTATTGGATAACAAAAAACGATCAGTTCCTAATTCACTGTTACAGCTCAATTGAAAATCTGTGTAATGTTATTGAGAAAAACCAGGGCCTATATTATCACTATATGAAGTTTGACATTCTTAACATGTATCTAAAAATACATATACCAACATATGAGCTAGGAAGAGGAAAAAGTGATTTTTTTAGGATAATTTATGAAAATTACAGGAACTTGGTCCATATATACACTGATGCATCTAAAGTCAATGATAATGTAGGAATTGCAGTTTACAGCAAAGAAGTTTTAAATATCAACATACCGCACTCGTTGGATTATAGGTACTCCGCATATTCAGCAGAGGTAATGGCCATATCAGAAGCCGTTTCATGTATAGCTTCAGCCACTCACATTGAAAATTGTAATATCGTTATTATAACTGATTGCAAAAGTGCCCTTCATTCTCTTAAACACGTAAATTATGATTCTACATTCTCGTTAGAAAAAAGTGCCACAATTGGGAACATTTTCAGAAATTTGAAATGCTAAAATATACATTTAAATTTATGTAATTTCTTTAATATCTAATGACAATAATACAGTTTATTCAATTGAAGTAATAATAATAGTAATAATTATTTAGCAATAGCTATTTCAAAATCATATATACATTTAGGTTCGAAATATATTATTTACAATTATATGTTTAAAAAGAACTTAGCTAATTTACGCTTGAATACTTGAAGGCCACTAATTGTTTTTATGGTGCTAGGTGATATATTAAATGCGTTGAATCCTTCATTAAATATACTATTCCTGATTGAAACTAAGAAATTGCAGAAAATTTTTCACATTACAACAAAACCTGATTTTTTACTACTAATTTTAAAATTTTCTCATACGGTGGTAGTAAATTTATAGCTCAAAATTGCTATATTTTAACAGTATTAAACATATATTGTAACAGTAACAAGTATTAACACAAGTGAAAACACAAAAATACTCTACAATTTATATAAAACTGCACACAATCAGAAACTAACTTTGGGAATTAGAACGTTGATGGGAAGAATGTTTGGTATTCTATTCTTATATCTTTGTTGTTTATTCTTATATTGTGTGCTCAAATTATTTGAATTTCAAAATAATAGAGTTATATCGTCTGTTAACCCTACATAATCCGTATACGTTATGCTTGAACTTTTGAAATCTGTTTTGGCACTGACATTAACATTTTAACATAACATTTTCTGAATATGTGTCATGTCCTTAATTTTCGTAAAACCCTGTTTTTTCGACATCTAGAAGTACAATATAATAAATAACAATTCGCTACTGTAATATTCAAACATTTCAGTGGAAATTTTGATATTGTATAATAGGAATTACAATCAGCTGATGGCTACATTGTAAATTAAATTTAAATTTTTTAACTAGTAAGAACAGAGAAAGCTCGAAGTGTATTCATTAGAATGAAAAAACTTTTCTGTAGTCGAAGTTCCAGTCTGAATCTTAGGATGAGGATGATTAGATGCTATGTTTTATCGGTATTGCTATACGATACGGAAGCATGGGCGATGAACAAACAATAGATGAAATAATTGAAAGCATTTGAAGTGTGGATGTATCGGAGAATATTAAGAATATCCTGGGTAGATAGAGTTACTAATGTAGAAGTACTGCGCAGGATGGGGACAACAAACCAATCAATACTAACAATTAAGTCCAGAAAATTGCAAAACTTGGGACATATTGTGAGAGGCAAAAAATATCAGCTACTGCAGCTCATAATGTAGGGAAAGATCCAGGGAAAACGAAGTGTTGAAATGAGAAGAATTTTTGTGGCTAAGAAATCTTAGGAAATGGTTTGGCTGCACATCAAACCAACTCTTTCGAGCAGCGGCTTCTACAATTAGAATTGCAAGGATGATAGCCAACCTACGTAGCGCAGATGGCACGTGAAGAAAAAGATGACTAGATTCTATAAAAATCCTGGTGAATTTCTAAAAATATGTAATGAAAAAATAACCCATATTAAAAAAATTTCATAGGTATGAGTTTGAGATTTGGTTCCTTCTTGAATTTTAATCTTCTGAAAATTGAAATATTATGTGTGATATAAACAAATGTAGTACTAAACAAGTAGTTCAGTGGGGAGGGGAAAAATATAAACTACAATGTTTATGTTATAATTTACGTAGGAAATATGCAAATATATGAGAAAAATTAAATATAATTAAAAAAAATTTCTACATGTGTTTGCAAATTGTTAAATTTTCGATATTTCAATTATCACGAAAGCAATATATTTCGTGATAATTCTACTAAAAATAAGCATGACTTATTGAGCATCTCAACAATCGTACATAATATTCAAATCAGCTTGCAGTAAATGTTATCTATATGATAATACTTACAATGTAGCAAACCATAAAAAGAGTTTTCTTTGCGAATTCAGTGCTATAAAACTCTGAAACCGTGTTTTCCCAAGTAAAACCGTATAAAAGATATTTATTGACACATTACCGATTTGTACGATAGTCAGACGTATACATTGAATCCATCATAAACAATAGCAATATTGAAAAATACATCTGCTCTTTGTATGATAGAGCGTTTGAATAACCAGTAACTAAAGTATTGAAGTAATCAAATTAAAAAAATATACTTTGAAACTACTTTGAGTATAATTTTTTGCTCGACAAAGGATTAAAATGGTAACTGAAATTAAATAAATCAAAGAGGACACCAAATAACCTTTCATTCCAGAATTCTCTGTCTATAAATTATCAGATGATTAGCAATACAAACTAATTAGTAATGATCATAATAGCTATATGAACAGTGATATTAAAAAAGGTTTAAATCTAGCTACCACCAAATGTAGTTGTTTCTCAATTTTTCTCAAAATATTAAAACTGAATCTACATTTCATAAATTCAGAATAATACAATAAAACTAGGTTTTAGTTATTTTTTATTGTTTTTATAAATAATTAATTTTTCATGTAGATAATCAAACTAAAAATTCACTTACATCGAACATAAGTCTGAAACAGTATCTTAGTAACATAAAATACTTAAATTGCGTTTCAAGAAAGAATGCAAATTCCTTTTAAGGACAGAAATCTTATGAAATCTTAAATCTTAATCTTAAATCTTAAGAAGCAGGTATGGTAAATTGGGCATCTCCCGGTATTTAAAATTAAACTAAACAAAATTACTACAATCGTTTTCTTACCTGTCGATAATGAAGTCAGGTCCAGTTATCTAACCAAACTTACCTTTTTCGAGTCAAATTTTGTTTGAAAGATATGAAAATTTTTAATCGCTTTATCCATAATTTAATCCCATTTAATCTATTTTTAAGCACATTATTCTGTAAAATTGCTGTCTATATTACTATATCCTAAGAAACTGCAGCCGCAATACTTATAAACAATTATAAACAATATTGAAAAGAATTGGCAAAAGTCCGTCCCCCTTCCGCACACCGGTTTTGATTTCAAAGGGATCTGATATTTCGCCCATAAATTTTATCTTGGAAGTTGTACCTGTAAGTGTCTGTTCTATAATTTTTCGGGTCTTTCGATCGTTTCCAAATTCTTTCATGATTTTAAAAAGGGTTTCACGGTCTACCGAATCATATGCTTTCCTAAAGTCAATGAATATAATCACTGTATTTCTACATTTCCTCATCTGTAATATCGTCTTCAAAGTCCAGATCTGTTCAGCACATGATCGGCCTTTTCTGAACCCAGCTTGGTATTCCGCAATTAGTGGATCCGCTTGGTGTTCTACTTTGTTAAGGAGTGCTTTAGAAAGTATTTTGTACGCAACCGGGAGTAAAGAAATTCCCTTGTAATTATTGATATCCATTTTGTCCCCCTTTTTGTGCAATGGATGCATCAACGCGCATTTCCAATCCTCTGGTATCTGTTCCGTTCTCCAGATTTCTGATATTAAACGATGAAGTTTTTGCGTCATAGTAGTATGGTTCAGTTTCCAGAGTTCCGCAATGATTCCATCTTCTCCTGCTGCTTTGTTGTTTTTGAGTTGCTTGATAATTGCCGTAATCTCTTTCATATCAGGAGCTTGCGAGTCTCGATGCGTAAACCCCGAAAAGTCGAACATAAGTTTTTCTTGGGGTGCATTGCAGTTGAGAAGGGTGTTGAAATATTCGGCTAAAATTTTGCAGTTATTTTTTGTGTTAGTTTCCAACGCGCCAACCGATTTTTTGAAGCAAAGACTGGGCGCTTGGTATCCTTGCAAGTTTTCTTTGAAAGTTTTGTAAAAATCTCTAGTATTATTATTGGTGAAATCCTCCTGTATTTCGTGACACCTATTATTATCATATCTGCGTTTTTTCTTCTAGTTACTTTGGAGGCCTGTTTTTGAGTTATAAGGAAGTTTTCCCAGTTTTTCTCATTTTTATGGCCGTAAAATTTTTTCCATACAGTTATTCTCTTGTCGACTGCTTGGTCGCAGATTAAGTTCCACCAGCGGTGTTTCCTGGTGCGAGTAGGTTGCCCTAGTGTAATGGCTTTCTGAATATTTTTTGTAAGGATTTCCCCATTCGTCGATTCTTCCTGATTGATTTGAGCAATGGATTGTATCCTTGTGAAGTTTCAGATATTCGGGATCTGACCTAACTTTTCTGGATGTAAATTTTTTATTTAACTATATATATATATATATATATATATATATATATATATATATATATATATACACATTTTTATAATAAATAAAATATATGTATGAGATATATGTATAAATAGATAACTTAGGCAAATATAGAATTCTTGGTATATACCGCTACTTAATTGGAGGAAGCGCTTGACACGTGTTTTGAGCTTATTGGCTCTCCTCAGAACGGCGTAGCTAATTTCAAGGTGTGCGAACCTGGATATTGAATCAACAACAAAAGAACACACCTATAGAAGAAGTCTGCACTGTTAGGCGTTCAACGTGAAGTTCGAGTGTTTGCAGATTTGGTCAATGTTTTGACTTTGTGGCGACTATTTATCCTACAAATCGGTTATTCCTAATCGATTTATCCTAATATCTATCGGTTAAGACTACGGAGTCTTCAACCGAGATAGTGAACAACGAATTAAAAAAGTTTTTGCGGTAATAAGCAAAGAATTTAGTAGCGGAATATACTAGAGCATCCAATTAAGTAGTGGTATATACCAAGAATTCCACTTTTGCCTCAGTTTGTACTCTACATTCTTCTTTGAAACACAGAAGCTCGCATTTCGCAATATTTGTAGAACTCTCAATTTTGTGGTCACATCCTGACATAACGACGTTGACTTAATATAGAAAATTTGGTAAAATAATACTAGGTATATGAATATTCAGCAGTGATGCTGAAAACTTCAGCGTAAAACTGTTACGTTTTACCGTTGTCCACTAGACCAATATTCAAAAAGTTATTTTTTATGAGGCCTTATGGCTAGTTGTGGGTATAAATTAGTTCTCCCGCTACTTTCGGTATTATTTGGGTATGTCTAAGGAAACAAAATAATATAAAATCTTGGGATTGAATAAGATATTGAATAAGCCGACAGTAAACAGATTTTTACAATTCGCAATTTTACAAGTCTCGGTTTGTCGGTAGAAGCTTGAGAATAACTTATTATTTTTTATTTGAATACCTACGTAATTTATGCCAATTTTTACTGCGGAGGATTCAACAGGGCTGCCGGTATCATAAACATTTATTATTCTGTCATTTTCGGTAGGTACCTTATTACAGTAGGTATCTTATGTTGTTCAGCAATATAATGGAATCGCTAGGAACTATTTATTTAATATATAATATATATATATATATATATATATATATATATATATATATATATATATATATATATATAATATATACATATATCATATTAATCATTTTGGAAGTGGCGATATAAGAAACAGAAATATAAAAATTATATATTATTAAATTAGAAGTTATACATAAATAGAACAGAATATAAAAGAATTTATTAGTAAATATTTTGAGTATAATAATAATAAGTTCTTTATTATTATTACATTATAAATAACTTTATTATATAACAGGTATAATACCCAATTACAGAAAACAATAACAAAATGTTCATTTTTGTACGCATATGGCAACACTCACGTTGTCTTTGTTTGAAAACCAAACGCGTTTTCTGTGATTCCCTCAAATAATTCATATATTTTAATTACCGCGAGTAAAAAGTGAACACGCACACTGATAGGAAAGTTAAACCTGCAAGAGTCGCTGGTCGTCGTGCTAATGGACTGATGTGCATTATTCAAAATTTAGAGCACGATGATATTGCTCGATGAAAATGACGTAGATATTCCAAAATTGGATGAAAGTGAGCAGATTCCCAACGCGGAGCAGCAAATATCCAATGTCATCGAAAACTTAGAATCATGAATCGGGTATCATGGTCTGAGGACTGTTAATTCGAATAAATATGTGTAGAAAAATTCAAGTAGGTTTTTATGTTCGTAATATTACTTAATATTATAATATTTTTGTACCTTACTCTATGTTGAATACCCTATCAGTAAAATCTAATCTCTAAAAAAAACTATTTTATTATTTTTAGAATTATAACTTCTGCTCATGAATCATTATAAGAAAATCGATATATAATTTAAAAATTTTTTAAGTGGGGTTAAGGGGAACCCTCCCCCTTGATACACCGTGAGGTTCAAGACTACACCTCACCCCCTTCCCTATATCACGTGTATTTTTTTTACCTACAAAGAATTTAAAGTTTTTAAAAATATTCATTATAAAATACAGGTTTAAGTATCATAAAATTTCATTATAGAGAATAGAAAAAAATAAAAATAACCTAAAGTGGTAGACAGAAAGGTTGCAAGTTGTTTTGGACTGACATAAAAATAATGAAAGAAATTCGAAAAACTTTTTTGTAGTAATACATGAACATAATTTGATGTACAATGTCCTCAGACCACGAATTAGCAAGACTTTCTTCAGCACCAATCACTGGATAAGCATCTTGCTTATCCAGTTAGTTGTAGGCATAGTGTTTTGTAGCGTAACATCGGTTTCATCAAGGTCCACAACGGTGAATCAAGGTCACACTGCAAGTCGCTTTCGACTTTGTACGCGTTTGACGAAAAAATAAATACACGTAACGCCGCTTTTCGGTTCAATATCGCGCGTTTGCCGCAAAAATAAATACTCGTGATATTTTACTACAACCCCTCCCTCCTTGTGATATTTCGTAGTTTTTTTATGGAACCCTCCCCCCTTTCGAGCCTCGCATGATTAATCGACGGTCCCTAAGAAGTTTGCTTACTTTTATTTATTTATTTATTTATTTATTTATTTACAAATACCCCACTCAACAGCTTGGGCCAATTACTGAGTGGGAAAATACAATATAGTTTACAACTTAAAAAAAAAACTAGAAATAATATTAATAATGTACAAACAATACACCTGAACGAAAGCTCTGTGGAAGGTAACATTAAAGCTCACCCACAAGATATAGGAAAACCTAATATTTACAAAACTTATAGCTAAAACTAAAAAACAGTCGGGCGAGAGCTCGTCTGATATCGCCAGGCACGCATGGAAATATGTCGATGATGTCATGAAAAGGCTCAAAGTCACCAAAGTTTCACCACTTCATAAAATTTTATGAAGAGATAGAAGTTTTATGAAAAGCCAGAACATTAGTACGAGCCAGAGGTGGATAAAAAATGTTCATCATCAATGACAGTTTGCTGATAAGGGGGATGGGGTATTATGTTAGCAAGATAAATCTGCTTACGTAATACTTGTATGGTGTTTAACCTAGAAGCCCACCCTTGTATTGAGCCCACTTAACTATTTTGTGTGTAGTATTTTGATTATTTTGAGATATTTTTTCATCACTAATAAAAATTAGTAAAAAAAAAATTATATTGTATTCCGCTAAGAAATGCCTAAGATCCTAAGGTATTCTTCTCTGGTAAAAAATGAATGGTCGCGTCAGGCATAAAGCATGAAAGTTTATTTTTAAATACTTTCATACAACAATATTTCAATCAATTCGCAAAAAGTCACCAATGTTCATTATTTTGCATATATTCATATTGTAGAGTGAGATTTGTTAATATATACGTTAGGGTTGAAATAACCTTACTTAATCTAAGTAAGGGATTGTGTTGGAATGGATATGAAGTAACTCATTTATAGGACTGTATGCCTGATATGGTTATTTCTCATTGGGGAGAACTGTAATGTGTATGGACATCGGCAGAGTTGTTAATCCTTTAGACGAGGATATGACTGCCATGAACTAACAAATGGACCTCGTTTACTGGGCTTTATGGTGGTATAAATTTATCAGCACCGACCGTATTGTGCAAAGTGTTAGAGGTTTAGATCCATTTTGATGAGCGACCAATAACTCACTACCTATTTCCGTTCTACTGAACGACATTATATTGCTACTATTAATACATTTCATGAAGGAATCATGTTATAATAACTGTTTTCTTTTACCATTTTTCCAAAATGCGTACCTTTATTATAAAGGCTTACGTATTGGATCGTTATTAAACATATTGATACGTTTTTGGAACATGCTACATTATAGCATTCAATGAAATATTACAAATAACTCAATCTAAATCAATTCATTTCAGTCAATATTCGTTCTTCACATAACTCCTGATAATAAATTCTATGAAGTTAAAGTGAATGTCACAATTATTGGCAACTCTATTCAATGTAGACTGCATAAACCAAATGGGGGATTGTATTAAGGAGTTGGTCCTCGGAGTCTCTACGTGAAATGATTCTGTATTACGAGAATTTTGCCTAGGAACACTAAATTTCAAAGCGGACAAGAGAGGAGGACAATCAATACTATTGTGCAGTAATTCGTACAAAAATTTGAGTGATAAAGTTCCTCTCCTGCTCTGCAATGAGATGAAACTAAATCGACTCAATACTTCGTTATGATTGACTCCTCTCTGTGGATAAACTTTATCCTCCCACCAAACTAAGAATTTCAAGAACCTTCTCTGAATAGCCTCAAGATGGCGTTGATGGCAAGTGTAAATGGGATGCCAGATCGTGCTTCCATGCTCCAACTTGCTACGAATTGGGGTATTGAATAGTCCTATGAATGTTGAAGAATTATTAAAATATTTGCCTTACGTATAACGAATCCATATATTTTCGCAGCATAAATATAAGTTGGGTGATGTGTGGGACAAAGGAAAGCTTCTGGTCGAAGACTACACCAAGATCTCCCGCCTTATCTCAACCAGAGAGAACCTGACCACCGACGCTGTAATCACAATCAATTCGGTCTCTTTTTCTTGTGAAGGAAACAACATTACACTTTGACACATTCAAACCCAAATTTCTTTGAGAAACAACCACTTCGAAATACTTGTCAACAAATGAGTTGTTATGAGGGAGTCATTCTGGAGATGTCTTTTTCCAAGATTTTCATTTTCTTTCAATATTTTGCAAAGTGTTAGAGGTTTAGATCCTTCTTGATGAGGGTCTAAAAACACACTGCATATTCCACTTGAACTGAACGACACATTATATTGTTACTATACATTTCATAAATGAATCATAATAAAATATCTGTTTTGTTTATCATTTTTTAAAAAGCGTACCTTTATCATAAAGGGTTACGTATTGGATCGATATTCAACATATTGATAAGTGTTTGAAGCTTGTTGGATTTTAACGAATCGTTTGCATTTTTATGCGATATATTATACTGATAAGCTTAATAAATTGATTACTAATATATGAATGAAAACTTTGTGTTAATTGAACTTCTAGATTTGAGATTCTGTCCAAAAGTACAAAACGAAATGTTGGTTACGTCTTTCTGTTTAGATACAACCACTTCGAAATACTTGTCAACAAATGAGTTGTTATGAGGAAGACATTCTGGGGATGTCTTTTTCCAAGATTTTCATTTTCTTTGAGTATTTTGCAAAGTGTTAGAGGTTTAGATCCTTCTTGATGAGGGACTAATAACACACTGCCTATTCCAGTTGAACTGAACGACACATTATATTGTTACTATACATTTCATAAATGAATCATAATAAAATAGCTGTTTTGTTTATCATTTTTTGATAATATCCAATCGATTATCGATTTTATCCAATCGTTTGCATTTTTATGCGTTATATTATACTGATAAGATTTCATTTAACATTAGAATTTCTCCGAACTTAATCAGCAGAAATGAATGAAAACTTTCTGTAATTGAACTTCTAGATAAGAGTCACTCTAATAGTACAACATGAAGAGTTGGTTACGACGTTCTATTGAGATCTAATCAGACGACTTCCGTGGATTTGTAGGGAAAACAGCCGACTATAACGCGGTAGGATTCGGGTTCGAGCTTCGGTGAAGACATGGGTGTATATGTTTGTCTATGATTTAACTAGTTAACTGATGATGACTGTCGGGTAATATACACTGATTATAATCTCATTCGCCGTTCTGAAGCGGCGTTA
Organism: Henosepilachna vigintioctopunctata; assembly: GCA_030704895.1. Classification (NCBI taxonomy): domain Eukaryota; kingdom Metazoa; phylum Arthropoda; class Insecta; order Coleoptera; family Coccinellidae; genus Henosepilachna; species Henosepilachna vigintioctopunctata. The sequence continues at coordinate 1,340,720 of JARQZJ010000004.1, forward strand.
AACTGTCGGAGATACAATCAGTTCGGAATACTTGTCAACAAATGAGTTGTTATGAGGGGGACATTTTGGTGATGTCTTTTTCCAAGATTTTCTTTTTCACACATTCTTGAATTTCGATGTACGAGTATGAATCGCAATATCATTATCGTAACTGTGTAACAAAATAAAAACATGTACAAAAATGATTACAAACATCTGATGGAATTATATAATAATCACTCAGGCTGTTTTTGGAAGAAATATTACATTTGGAAGAAATATAAATCATTCTTCTCAACTCTGACAGTGGCAGTCAATGAAAGAACTGCTAAACCTAAACCTATTTGATGATTTTAATCAATGTAATCAAAATAATACAATCTTATAATCACAAAATTGTTGTGAAGAAGTCTCCAGTATGTCTTCATTATTGTCTCTAGTCAAAACAGTTTTTCATTTATGATTTAGCATATTTTTGTTAGTTTGCTGCTTTATGTCATAGTTTCGTCTAGTGCCGTTAAATGTGTTTTTTTTAAGATTTCAAGTTTCTTATTGATGAATATTATATTTTCATTTTCACTATCCAATTCCATCCAAGGACAAATTCAAAAATCATAAAATTGGTCCAGTCGTTGAGTTATAAATGGTGTAGTGTACAACTAATACGACTTTGTTTCACCTATTATTAGAATATATGGACGACCTAGAGATTCTTTTTATTAATGCCACATCATAATAAATTGAAGAATGAAAATGTTTGTGGAAAAATAAGAAATTTTTTTGAGGTATACCATTACACAGGCCTACAACGATTTTGATGCCGTGGATTTTAGACCTGATTTTAAGTATGTCCTATATGGCGATATTAAAAATGTTACCGGTTTGTTTCTATCAGCTCTAGTTTCCGAGATCAAGAAAAATTCACTTTTCACAAAAAAAAATCGATTTTGTTGGCATTAAACTTCAATAAATTGATTTTTGAGTGATTTTATTGAGTTAAAGTGACATAGACAATCTCGCGTGATTCCCCAGCAATACACGGCCATCATATGAGTGTTACACCTTCCCTAGTATTCACCTATTCTCCATCGTCTTTATATCTTGGTGGAAACGTTCTCCTTACTCTTGGCTTAAATCTCGTAAAATGTATTGGAATTTATCTATATGACGATTGAGATAGTATAATTTTATACTCATATTACAGCCTGAATCTTTGAAACGAACTAGCATTTCCTCTACTAATTGTTCATAGTTGTCAGCCTTATTATTTTCAAGAAAATTTTGTGCAACTGCTACAAATGATTTCCACGCAAGTCTTTCCAGATCATTCATTGAATTCTCAAAATTGTGGTGTTTTTCATTAATTGACGTATTTGAGGTCCCTCAAAGATAACTGTTTTCAGTTTTCAGTACTTAAGCTAGGAAATTTCTGTGAAATAAACTGAAAACATTGAACTGAAAACGAATTGCCTTTATTTTATATACAATGGCAGAAGAAAGATTTTTTCTCTCGAAACTAATGGTTTATTGATAACATTTCTTTCCCCAACAAGAATAGCATTTCTCATAGACCAATGTTTTTGAATCCAATGATGTGATTTTTTTGAACACAAAACTGAAATAAGCATCGTTCTCTCGGGCGATATGTAGACATTCGAACGTCTGATGAAAGACTTTTTTTCTTTTAATCTTGACGCTAGTAACTCTAGCGTCTAGCTAAAGTTACTAATTACTAATAAAATGAGGTCATTAAGCTCATTCTGCGCGAATGTACTAGGATTTGATGTTTTTCCGCAGTATTCGAAGTCATCATCTACTTGACAAGAAATAGGTATTTCAGCTTGATCTTCCTGAGATTTCGACAATACCCGGTGAAAAGCTGGTATTGGAACATTTTCTGAATGAGGAATAGGTCTTTTTGTTGACGAAATATTAGGGTATTTCCATTTATGGTGATTGTTTTTGTTGATGCTCCTATATTAGTCATAAAAAAATTAACAGTCGTCATAATGACTTTTTTGTTCCCTCCACTCCAAACTTCAAAGGCTTACGTGTCCTTTCCCCCATTGTCGCAAATGTTCAATACATATTTTACATACACTATGAAGCGCCCACACTTCTTCTTGGTGTCGATTTTAAATACCGAAGTAAGCAAAATACAAACGATTCATAGTGTTTGTGATCGATTCACACTGATTTTTCAGTATATATTCTCAACAAACATAACAAAACATATCAGGATGGTTAACACAATATCCATGTTATCGTAATAATGACTATTTACGAACAAAAGCGGCAAACATTTTAAATGGCAGTAGTAGAAAAGCTGAAGCTGATGAGTTAAAATGACATATGTCAATATGTTGTACATTACCTACTTTATCGACAAAACTGCACTAAGTGAAAATTTTTTTTTGTAGGCCTGTGTTATCATTCAGAAATGTGAAAAATAGATAACAACTTATCCTGAATTCAGCCGTATACATTAAACTTTACCATTGAATATTACAACAAAACCGGTCAAGCCGTTTGGGATTAGTTTGGCAACTAAAACTGAAAAGATTTGATGTATTAGATAACAAATTTTGACTTTTTGGATATTGCGCCAATTGAGTGTACTAAAAGGGTATCGATCATATTTCAAATTCTGTCATTGGAATTATGAAAATCATCAGCGAAAGCCACTGTTTTTATTGAAGTCTTAACCCTTTTACTACTATGTCGTATAACCCGAAAAATGACTTAAATTTATCATCTTCCTGAAGATATTTAAACCAGTGGAACTGACATCGGTTGACTAGTTTCACGTCATTTATTATGTGTAATAAAGCAGGCGGTTATTTTCAAAGACATCTCGGTAGCATTTTGAAATTGCCTGTCATATATTGCGGGCCACAATGATTCTTCGATTTCGGCGACTGGATTCTTGTACCGTTAGGTACCATTGTAGGTACTTTCCAAGTATTGTGCGCTGCACTGTATATATTTCATTTACTTGCTTGACTTTGCAAATTTTGCGCTGTGATGTAACGGGTGTTTTTTTTAGAGGTTTAGAACTTTAAGTTGGCATTACTGTTGAAGATGGCAACCGATTTAACAGCTGAGAAGTGATTTATTCTCAGTTTGGTTTGGCAATTCAAAGTTCTAAACAACTTTGTCAAACAATTTTCAAGAAATTCAAACAAATTTCTGAACAACAATTAAAGTCAAGAAAGACTTTATCAAGTTCAGACTGAGCAGTTTAGACTGAGCGCAATATCTCTAAAACATTTTTGAAAGTATATTTATATAATTCAAAACATTTACTTCAATTGTGAACTCTTGAGATATATCAGGATATATGTCAAGGAATTGTGATAACTCTCGAGGAATTATGCAAAGTGTTGAAGATTATATGGTAACACTCTTTTCATTAGAAGAATCATCAATACCAAAAAAGTTTGTGGATTTGCAGTATTACAACATCGATATATTGATTCAGAACTATGAAAAAAACGTGCCTTTTCTTACCAATGATTGACAAGAATATCAGCAATTCATACTGTAATAACGGGCTAGGAACTTGAACTTGATGAAGTCAATGGACCTAATCGCAATATCGCTAGAACATTGTTGAAAGTATAAAAACACTTGCTTCAATTGTCAAATCTTGAAATATATCAGAATAAGATTTATGTCAAGGGATTTAAATAACTCTCGAGAAATTATGCAAAGTGTTGAAGATTATATGGTAATAATCTTTTCATTGGAAGTTTTTTAAGTTGGGACATAAATACCAAAAAAGTTTGTGGATTTGCACCCTTACAACATCGATATATTGATTCAGAACTATGAAAAAAACGTGCCTTTTCTTACCAATGATTGACAAGCATATCAGCTATTCATACTGTTATAATGGGCTAGGAACTTGAACTTGATAAAGTCAATAGACCTTATGGCAATATCGCTAGAACATTGTTGAAAGTATAAAAACACTTGCTTCAATTGTCAATTCTTGAAATATATCAGAATAAGATTTATGTCAAGGGATTTAAATAACTCTCGAGAAATTATGCAAAGTGTTGAAGATTATATGGTAATAACCTTTTCATTGGAAGTTTTTTAAGTTGGGACATAAATACCAATAAAGTTTGTGGATTTTCACCCTTACAACATCGATATATTGATTCAGAACTTTGAAAAAAACGTGCCTTTTCTTACCAATGATTGACAAGCATATCAGCTATTCATACTGTAATAATGGGCTAGGAACTTGAACTTGATAAAGTCAATAGACCTTATCGCAATATCGCTTGAACATTGTTGAAATTATAAAAACACTTGCTTAAATTGTCAATTCTTAAAATATATCAGAACAAGATTTATGTCAAGGGATTTAAATAACTCTCAAGGAATTATGCAAAGTGTTGTAGATTATATTGTAAAACCTTTTCCGTTCAAAGTTCCTTAAGTTGAATCATAAATACCAATAAAGTTCGTGAATTTACGACGTCGATATATTGATTCAGAACTATGAAAGAAATGTGTCTTTTCTTACTAAGGATTGACAAGCATATCAGCTATTCATACTGTAATAATGGGCGAATACAGTTACTTCTGCAAATTTCACACAACCCTTCAATAGTTTCGACATTGCGGAAGAACGGACAGGACAGATGTTTCGACGGCTCAATATAGGTCAAAAAGCTCTAAGCGTATTTGCCGTAGGGATTATATTTTGGTCAAATATGTATACAGTTATTATTTTTCCGGACATCAATCATATTCTCACAAATCCCACACAAAAGGCCATAATGTGAAGGCCCTTACGGGATAATGGACAAACGCAGGACCGCATGGAATAAAAAGGAACATTCCCAATTTATAATACCTGTGCAGTTTCTCCAGATTCATCTGCTACATATGATTGGTTAAAATAAATTAGCGACTTGATTAATTTATTAGTAAACATGATAATTGTAAAGGCAATCTAGAGTCGGGGCGTCAAACAGCTTCTTTTTGTTGGAAAATGTTTCGGTTCATTATCCTAAATCATCTTCAGGTGCTCAAAAAATATGAGAGATGAATTTCGGGTAGGATGAACAAATATAGTAACTATGGCCAATCGAATTGCACGAACTTTTGAGTTCACTAGCAATATTTCTAGCGTTATTACAAATAAAGTGACAATTTTTATAGGTGGCAGGTACTAAGCATTATTTTCTTTTTTATACACTTATTGTAAAATTTGAATTTTACACTTATTAACTTCTTCGACATATTAGTTATATACACAAATAATTGAAAATGATTTAGCCACAAAGTATTTTTCTTGAAAATATTCTCTAGAAAAAATTTAGTGAAAATTAGGTCAAAAACAATAAAAACAATAGTTGTTACATATTGTGGACACAATGTGTTAAAAATAGTTACTATATAACTCAAGAGCGAATAGAAAAAAAGATAGTAGTTCATAAAACTAATTTTAGACGTCACCTAAATTAAACATTTTCTCAATCAAAAAATCTGCTATTGATCAAAATATCATAAAACCTAAACATATCCAACAGACAATTAAACAAATCGATATTATTATATATATATATATATATATATATATATATATATATATATATATATATATATATATATATATATATATATGTATATATACTAGCGGAACAGACAGACGTTGTCCTGTACACACTTTTCTTATTCAAAAATGTCCAACGTTTCTAATAATCTTTTATAATCTGGCCTGCTTTGGTTTTTGAAATTTTGGGATTATATTCTGATATAGGAAAATAAAATCGCAAACTGGATCGCAGCGCCACCTATTGGGCTACTGGGTCGAACTGCAAATCTTAATGCTTCTCAAGTCCACTTGAACATACAAAATTTCAGAAAGTGTACTGAATACAGTCCTGTACCGAAAGGGAGTAATAGATGTGTCTATATTGTGATGCTGAAATATCCTAGTACCTACCAGTTGTTTGAAAAGGCAGGTCCACTTTGACAAGTGACAACTATAGGTATACAGCCCTGAATGGGTAAGTTTAGACGCAAAAAGAGGACGAACTATGATTTTTACAAATTTGATAGCATAATCCATCAATATCATTAACTAGCATGAAGTGTTATTCAAAAAGGATCCATCTGGACTTGAAAGTATATATACGTATATCGATCGTTCTATGATAAAGGTATTTTACTTTGAAAATATGTGAAAAAGTACGCTGAACATTAGCAGTTATAATAAGTAAAACATTCGATTTGAATGAATGAGAATTTACGTTTGTTCAAAATCAAGTTGGTGCTTTTTGTTTATGAGTATAGTAGTTTCTCTTTGATTTTTTAAAGAAACAATAAATTTTCATTTTAGAAATTTAGAAATTCATGCTACACTTAAGTACAACAAAACTTTTTCGTTTAGTTGTTACAGTTCATCCATGGGCTTGCTATTATTATCTCGATTAGTTTCGTGACAAATTCTGGTTTGAAAATGGATAATATATGCTACCAATTAGATTAAGTGTACAACTTTTCTAAATGAACTATCTTGAATTCCATACTGATTAATTCTGTTTAAACTGAGGGCAACCTAAATCAAGCAAAAAATATAGCTTTTCGAGTAAGAAACTCTCATCCAGTGGAAATAAAGTTCCAGAATTGCATCTAAAATGTATTTCAATTGAGAATTAGGCAAGTGAATGTATGCAATTGAAAGATCAATGGAAAACTTACGATTGGAATTAAACATGGATGAGACCGATGCTTGGAGAAAATTAATATTCTTGGAGCTGTTGAAATTAATATTCAATGTTTAAATTTATAATTTATGGGATATGTTAAAACAGAGGAATACATGACGGGCGTTTCAAAGTATAACTTTTCCAACGAATGCACATTTAATGTAGTGAACCTACAATTTAAGGCTTGTAATACTGCTTACAGTGTACACTGGTAATACATTGGTACACATAAACACATTTTAAGTTATAATAATAATAATAATAATTTAATTTGAAAAAATAGGTAACATCTTAATATACAAACGTACTTAAAATTTCATGATCTATAAATACTTATACTAATTATACTTACACACACAGATATATATATATATATATATATATATATATATATATATATATATATAACAATTAACAATACTACAATACAATACAACCAGTTCAACAAAACTTAATATAACGGGTGATCTTTCTTTTAAAAACACGAAGCGATGTTGAATCCCTTACTTCAGTAGGCAATAGATTGAATTCTTTGAGGCCCCTATAAAATAAAGATCTCATCGAGCTATTCAGTTAAATTTGGCAAATGAAAACCAGCATTGTGTCTTGTATTGTGAGTATTAATCTGAGATCTATATGTTATGAACTCATCAAAATATTTTGGAAGCAAGTTATTCACGACCTTATAAATAAAAACCATCGAAATTTTGTATAGTCTCCCAACAACTATTAGCCAACCCAAACTTCTAAGCATCAACGCAACACTAGTATATCGATTACACCTCAGAATAATCCTCATTCCTCTGTTCTGTAGTTTTTGTAAAACAGCCAACTTGCCAAGGTCAAAACAGTACATAGAGTGGCGTAATAATCAAAATGTGGCTGAATGATGGTATTATAGACAGTCAATCTGGAAAAAGGTGACAGATTCTTTGCAACACGAGAGAAAAAATAAAGTTTCTTAGAAATCTTTTGTGAAACAAATGCAAAATGAGAGTTAAATGTTAAACAGCTATCCAATACAAAACGCAAATATTTATATTCATTCACTATTTCAATCCTCTGGTTATCTTAACATAACAATATTATAGGGCAATACTACTTCTATTGTAGTGTACTATATATATATATATATATATATATATATATATATATATATATATATATATATATATATATATATATATATATATATATATATATATATATATATATATATATATATATATATATATATATATATATATAACAATAATAACAATTGGAGTTCTATTGAAATGCTTCTCACCTTCTGACAGCTTTACAAGAAGAGTAGCGTAGAACAGAACAACGGTCGACTGACAAATATTTATGAAGGAAAATATATTTTCTTTCTATCTACATTAATAATTATTCATTTCCAGGATCTGTTTTCAATTTTGTACGGTGTTGACTAAGCGAAATTAAACGAATTTTCTCCAGATAGCAATTTCAGAGAACTCCAAGCGATTGCACAACGATAAACGATCCAATCTAATTTATTCAACCTTTGTTGCATTTTTTAGTTTGTGTTTCAATAAGCAGTTAAATAACGAAATTGATTAATTCGTTGAAGAAAGTGTAATGATTCATTCACACTTAACAAATGCAATCAGTGTGAATTCCATTGAGAATTACGTCGAAGTTATCATCACACAAGATATGCAATCAAAAATATGTTCCTTGAATGCCAAAATTTCATTCAATGTATTTGAATGAGAGAGTTCGGAGGAAAAAGCGGATATTTTATTGCGTTCAATTCAGTACAGGCAACACTAAAAAATACAAGAGGCAAGTGGACTAGGCCCCATTTACCCCAAAAGGACCTGTAATATTAGAGCCTTTTGAAGTATAACCTGTTTTTTATGTCCTGAATTTTTGTCGATAATCCTAAACTCAAAACAATTTGGATATCAAAAATTAATCTTTCTTATTGTATTATAATAAACAAAGTAGAAAATTATTTCGTTTTCAATTGAAATACTGTAGGAAGTCTTTGTCACCGTGACGCGTATTCTGAGGTTTATAGAATATAACCTGAAAGCAAACAAAAATTACAACGAAATAAACTTCGCGAAGTCCGGATCACCACAATATTTTCTATATCGTCGAGGGATTGAAAACTTTGCTGAGATATTCAAATAAGAGCATGAAGTAAAGCGGACAAAAATACCATCTTCGGCTTTGCATCTTTATCGAAAACCCTAGAAAATACGAAAAGGCTTGGCGGATTTTCAATTATAATAATGCGACGAGCGACAAATGCCAAACGATCGTGAACGGTTTTTTCGAGTGAAAAATTCACAAGGAGGAGCACAAAAGAATCAGTAAAAGTGGATCCAAGCGGTAGGCTTTGAGATAATAATATTCACCTTTAGGAAAAAGAAGAGAATGGCTTTATAGCTGCAAGGCTGATATAAAAATACAGGTCTACATATGTGCCGTTCTTCATTGTATTCGGCATTATTCTTTTGAAAATATAAGGATCTTCAGAATGTTTCGATCTAGAATTCAAACGTTCAGTTCTAGACAGAATTTCCATATAGTTGGGTTCCCTTCCTATGGAATATCAATTCACAGGTGTTTCCATTCCATAACTCAAATTATACACTGAAATAAATTCAATGGACGATGAATCTACTCTGTGATAGTTCATATTTAAATGAGAGGTAATTTATTTTTTTTTATTTTATTTATTTTTTTTTATTTTTTTTATTTAGTTTTTATTATTTTAAATGAGAGGTAATAATAAAAACCATTCCCCGCTGTTAAATCTCTGTTAATTTGGAAACCCCACCTCTATTCTAGGTGGTCCGAACAGGTTTGCAAAATATTTATAGGTTGTCTTTGTAATATGTATTCATTCTTGATAATGCTGTAAAAGGCGAAACTAGTCGAATAAATAATTGTTCAGTCAGTGATTTTTAGACAAGTTTTTATTATTACCTCTCATTTTATACACTGAAATCTGAAATGTCAATATGCACATTAACAAGTTATTATTAAGTTGTAATAAGTGTTATAATACGGAGAAAACGATAGTGATGTTTAGAAACAATAAATCTGTCATAAATTTCAAAATTAAACTAATAGACAATAGGTAAACTTGATCACGTCGATAATATTGAATACTTGTAAGTGGTTCTTTATAACCCAAAATCATGCGGAATTTATGATTAATCAAATGTTAATATTAAATTAAATTAAACTCTTGGTTTAATGTTTCACGATTCATTTGACAATATGAAATAGTCAACATGTTTCGAGCGTTAGCTCATTTTCTTTCAAGACTAACTGTAATGAGCTAACGCTCGAAACATGTTGACTATTTCATATTGTCGAATAAATCGTGAAACATTAAGCCAAGAGTTTAATTTAATTTAATATTCAATTATGTTCCACCAAGAGTTAAGCGAGAATTCAATCTCAGTCATTAATCAAATGAGTGAAAAAATATCTATTTTGGAAAGGGTTCTATCTAGGTTACTGTATTCTAGGTTAGGTTAGGTGCCTCTATACCAAGTTGATTTTTAGGTTGCAAATTGAATACTGACTTACAGTGATGTAACATGTTGACAGCATATATGAAAATAAATTGCACACATTCCAGAGTAAAGCAGCGTATTCTTCTTAGAGATAATCGATGCACTCCTTTTGTTATTATTTTTAAGATTTTTAAGAGAAAAGTGTTCTTGGTGACATATGTATCAGTTTTTATTTAATAAACAAATATTACATTCTTATTCGGCAATGAAACTCATATTTAACTACAAAAACTACTCCTATAACACTAGGCACCTTTTGCCGTGTAAAAAGTCTCAATTTTGTATATGAATTTAATATATATATATATATATATATATATATATATATATATATATATATAAATATAAATATTAAAAGTATACTACGATATTAAAAGTATACTATAACATTATAGTATAAGCAGAGCTCTGCTATAATGTTCCTTTCAATAATTTGTTAAAAGATTATCGAAATAAAGGTATAGTAAGCTTTTAATTTTGAATATTTATAAGAGCGACAATATAGCACGAGAACTACAGCTGTTGGTAACTAAACATGCAGAAAGCTAATAAACTATGAATTTCCAAAGCTAAAATAACAAAAAAATCTAAGATATAGTTTTTTACATTATCAACCAGCCAGCTAACTGAAATTTCATATTAATGTATAAACTAATATGAAATTAATATTAAAATATAGTCGTTTTGAGATTTATTTTCGATTTTAACTAACAACTCCCAATTTTCAATGAAATTTACCTTTTATTCACGGGATATCATGAAGGCGATGACGTTAGATTATATAAATATTTACAAAACGCAACTGAAATACAAATTCCGCGATAAAAACGAATTGAAAGAAATATGAATTTTTTTATTCAAAAAATTATGCCTTTATTGCATTGGGCCCAGCTATTTCCATGTCTGCTCTAGAAAAAGTTTTGAATGAAAATACCTAAATTTTTGGGGTATAATATTTCGTTTGAAAATGAGTGAATGTGACACATGACGAGAGATTTTGAAAAATTGGCTTTTCGAATGAATATACTTTTTATAATGATCAACATATTTCTGCAGGAATTGGAGTTTTAAGAGAAAAAAATTAATTTTTGAATATTAAATTCGGATGAAATGCTTGTTAGAGTCATGTTGTATCTCGTAATGTCAAGTTTGAGTTATTAAAAGGTAAAAGGCTGGAGGATCCCTGAATAATTCAGATGTTTTGCATTATTAAATATGAACTCAAGTTAAAAAGGTTCTGTGCGACACTTCACTGTCACAACCACATCTAAAACAACTCCTGATAACCTTCAAAATAGGTACTCAATTTTTTTAAGATGAATTACAAATACATTTTCAATTCGTTTCGTGGAATCTAAAATAGTATGTGCAATAACCATATTGTTTGATAGTAGATTTGGAAGTAGGTTATTTTTTTATTTTTCAGGATTATTATAGATATTCAGCCTAATTATAGAGTATGCTGTTCGAATTAATTGGGACAAACATTTTTTTTCTTCATTTGAGTTACTTTAGTAAGTGTGTGAATACTATGGTGGCCCAACCACCCTCACACCTGTTTGTTTACTACCTGAGCTGACGTGAGGGTTTGACCTTGACCATCTGACCGTTTTACCTCGCCAGCAATTAATTCAATTGTGAGCCTACCGGTGCGACAGTTGATGGTTTCAATTTTGATACGTGCTGTATTGTCTTGTCTAAAGATCGATATTACTTCGAGGAGCGTTCCAAAATTATCGCGCTTAATGAACAAACATCAATGACTGCGAGAGAAATAGCTGAAGCTGTTGGTGTGGGAAAGTCCAGCGTTTCGAGAATTTTAAAAACATTTGAAGAAAGTGGCTCATCGTCTCCAAATAGAAAAGGAAACTGTCGCCGCAAACGCAAAACTACTCCAAGACAGAGAAATTGGTAATAAGAAATAGCAAAATTAATCCGAGAAAGACAAGCACTGATTTTCGAAGGGATTTAATGGTTTCTGGTGTAGGTGAGCACCTCAACTGTGCGAAAACGACTGCTGGAGGTTGGCCTTAAGGCAAGAAAACCAAGAAGAAAGCAACTGCTTAGCCAGAATATGATGAAGAAATGTTTGCTATGGGCCAAAAATTACTGTGCGTGGACTGTGGACGACTGGAAGAAGGTGGTTTTTAATGATGAGACACATTTGTTTGTTCAAGTGTACAAATCAAGTGTTGTTAGACGAAGTGATGGGGAAACTTTGCGGCCTGATCACATCCAGCAAATAGTAAAACATCCTTCGAAACAAATATTTTGGGGTTTTTTCACAACCAATGGCACTGGACGATTAGCTCGTATAACAGGGATAATGAATTCAGTGAAATATATGGAAATATTATTACGCACCAGTTTTGTCAAATTCATGGAAACGTTTGATGGAATATTTCAGCACGACTTGGGTCCCTGCCACAATTTATGGAATGTTTCAAAGAAACGACTGGCAAAAGTTGATTGCAATACAAAAAAGAAAATGATTATAAATGCAATTCAGGCGTGTTTCATGATGACGAATTGAAGAAAATCTGCGCTTTGCCAGTGGAATCGATGCCTAGACGTGTTCAAGAAGTTATTTCTGCGAAAGGAGGACATACTTCACATCAATATGAAGAATTTACCCTATTTTGTATGTATTTACTTCATTAAAAGGAAAGATTTTACGAAAACATTGTTTTTCATTCTTTGTCCCAATTAATTCGAACAGCATAGTATGTATTTTTAAATTTCTATTTGTTGGACAGGGTTTATCTCTTTTAGAAATTGACTAAATCTAATTTGACGATCTATTTTTCCGATGCCCAGCATAACCAATAAAGAAATAATGCAAATTTTAAAGCATATCTATATTTTGTAAAAAGCGAAACATATTGATAGGTAATTTATGTTACATCTTTGTGTTTGTTGAGATATTTTTACTTCAATCAGGTATCTTGTTTTCTAAATATTATTGAATGTAAGATTAAGTTAGATAAAAGTTTTGACGTCTTTAAATTCATGAACAAATGCCTTTAATGAAAACAATATTTAGAATTTTCTCATAATTTTAATAAATATGCATGACGACGTTTCGAAGTACTACTTCTTTATCAAATGCTGGATTGATACTAGATGCAATTTTACAAAATTCACTACTTATAGCTATTTTCTAAAATAGCTATAAGTAGTGAATAGCGATAGTGAAAATAGCTATAAGTAGTGAATTTTGTAAAATTGCATCTAGTATCAATCCAGCATTTGATAAAGAAGTAGTACTTCGAAACGTCGTCATGCATATTTATTAAAATTATGAGAAAATTCTAAATATTGTTTTCATTATGGATATTAATTTTCTCCAAGTATCGGCCTCATCAATCATTAAATGCCTTTAACTAATAAATCAACTGACATGTTCGAACAAGCTTCTACATAACAGAATATGATTTACAGAAACAGAAGAAATACAGATAAAAGTGTAAATCAAATTCATGTGCTTGAATTATCCTTCAGTCATAATGCCAATACTGTTCAATATTTACCAGAGGATGATTTTCTGACAAATTACAGTCGCAGTTAAAATCCTTTATCAATTTTTGTGATGATGAACGTTGCAAAAATTAAATCGGTTGTTCTTCATCATGATAAAATATCACGGAGTAACGACGAAGTCTATTAATCCTTTGATTACTTCTATTGAAATGAATTAATTCATTTTTCGGGAAGTCATTTATATCAAACATTAGCTTTGTCAGTTCCAATCTTTCTTCGCCTAAAACGGGAAACCACTCATCATTCACTATTCTTCTTAGAGGGCTGGTATGATGCTCATCTGCCATATATTTTTGGCAAGAACGCAGGATGAAGCAGGACGTGAGAAACCGCAAAGTGAAACGGTGTTGACATCGAATTTGCCCCACATTACGGGGACAATGTGTGGGAGACCAACCCTTCACGCGTGGCACCTGGCTATGAACCACAACAATTCTTCCCGTTCTGTTCATTTTACAGTTAGGCGTATATCTGACCACCCGAGTTACCTAAAGGAGCTTCCTGACGACGATACTTCCACGACAGGTTCAGTTTCCAGTTTTGCATTTTGACTTCGGAATGATTTTCAAATTTTTCGTCGATGAGTAATCGACGATCTATAGAAAAATTTATTCCGTTGAACAATTTTTTTGGAGATTTCAAAAGTTTTAACCCACAAATGATAAAAAAGCGAATGTTTAATTGGAAATACTTGTGAATACCATTCACTAAGCATACAAATTCTAAGTGAATGGTATTGGCGTTTACATGGTGTAAATCCCTTATAATTAACACTTGAACTTTTTATTCACACTTTTATTGAAAACATATCATCACTCGTTTCGTCGTTATAAAGGATGACTTCTGACTTTTTTTTTCTTCTTTTGACTTCTGACTTTCTTCGGAAAGTCAGAAGTCAAAAAGTATTCTATCTTCCCAAATTTTAAACATATTTTAACATGTAAATGTAGCTTACGAACAAACTATTCAATATACGTTGATTTGTTAGCTTAATGTCTTGGCAACGTGTTTTCTGAGTTCAACTGTTGTACATTATCTCCCAAAATTCTTTTTTTGTTTTGGTTCCACTCTATGGTTTTGTTTTAATCAACTTTATTAAATAACTTATTATGTCTACTATTATTGATAGGATTGTTTTTACCAATCAATTATACGTAATTGTACATTTATACTTTTAAACCAATTTTATTGTACATACTCTATTCTCTGATATTTTGTAGGATATTTTTCAATTTATAATTTTTTTTTACAAAGTATGATTTTATTATACTAATTTGTGAAATAAAATTGCTTGGTGTCTGAGGGAGATATTTAAACTGAGGCGGATGGTAGAACCGTTTTCCCTTACTACTACTGTAACATTCTGTTGTGTGAATATAAATTTAAAAAATTCGTATTTATATGAAGCTAAAGAAAGTAGGTAATAGAATGAAGGATAAAATTGCTTTTATGGAATAATAAGATGGTGCGTTTCGTCGGGTTATCGACATCATAAGACGCTTACAGAATGATTTATCAATATGCGTTTCGTCGGATTCACTCAACGAAAGTGTAAATCAAAAGTTCAATGTATGAATTTTCTTATATTTTATCATAACGACTTTGTACCAAGTAAATGACAGTACTATTGAATATTTAAGAAAGTAGGTAGAAAATCAACGAAACATCACTCTGCAAATAAACGAGTAACATGAAGCCTCAACAAAACTCAATTCGAAATTAGCATTATTAATTTTTACTCCAGAGAATTCTCTCAATGTAGTAAACAGCCGTTCACATATGATATATAATTATATATTTAATGGGTACTAGAAAGCGCTCTGATAATTTCAAATGAAAAGTTTCCCAATTATCGAAATTGAAGTTGTAGACTCGTATAAATCCAATTCAAATTCAAACTAAACGCAAATACGTCAGGATTCATCTCATATGTGAAAAGTAATTTCAGACATGCCACGAGTATTAAAGCGAATGAAGTAAATAATTTCCCACAACAAATAGAAGTTGTACTTCCATTTCCATCTCATGCTATTATTTAGAAGTAATTCGAGCATAAATGAAATTTTCCACGTCTGTTACACAACAAGAATATACATAAGTTGTCTGACGACGCAAATCAGATACTCCTACGTGTATGAAGTTTCACCTACACTGTTTAATTACGAAATAGTCTAATTTTCCTCTTAAAACTACTTAATTATTCAAGTTTCTCTGTATGAATACAAGTTTCTTATGAAACTGCCACGTAAAAAATATGATTTTCTCGAAAATAGATATTCCAGTGAACTATCTTCGGGTCATAACATTTAATTAACAGGCCATTTAATTAAGATCTCCACAAGTAAGAACGAGTTAACAAAATTAAGAGATGAATTGTGGTGGTTCATAATAATAATAAGTTCTTTAAGGAGGTATAATACCCAATTACAGAAAATAATAACATAATGTGGACTAATAATAATAATAATACATGCATTTGAATTGAAGAAGAACAATAATAAATAAGAAGAAATTGGAAAGAAATACAGAAAAAAGAGAATATTAGCGAATATTTACAACGAAAATAAAATTAAAATAAATTACAAAAAAATCAATATAATGAAAAAATATAACGAGTAGCTCAATCTAATCTTAAAAAGGTAAAAAGGCAACTAATAACTAAATAATAAAATTAGATGAAATATTACAGAGAACTCAATCTGATTCAATTCATTTTAGTCAATTTCCCTTGTTCACCAACTCCTAATAGTAACTGCTATGGAGTCAAGGTAAATATATTGAATATAGACTCCATTATCCAAATGGGGGATTGTATTAGCGAGTTGGTCCTTGGAGTCTGTAGGTGGAATGATTCAGTGGTACGAGAATTTTGTTTAGAAACATGAAATTTTAGAGCAAACAAGGAAGGAGGACAATCAATACTGTTGTGCAGTAATATGTACAAAACTTTGAGTGTTACAATTATTGAACATTCCAGAATGTCATTCTACTTGTTAGATGATCCAATTAAAGAAGCTAACCGTTCTCAAGTGAAAATTGAGAACGGTTAGATATACATTACTGATCGAAACCTCGTGTGAATTCAATTTCTGTTTCAACCCACTGTCTGCTCATCAACGGTAAGAATTTACTAATTTTATTTAATTTTAACTTTCGTTTTATCTGTAATTTACATATTTCCATTTTCGCCTTATGAATTTTTTTCAGCTCTCAAGTTACCATATATTAATTTTTTTTATATATTCATTAAAAAACACTGGGCTTGGTTTTACAAAAATTAAGTTAATTGCCTGACGGTCGTTTCGGGGTGCCACCCCATTTTCAAAACCTAAACTGGTTCCAGTTTAGCAGTTTAGCTTTGGAAAATGAAGTAACACCCCGAAAGAATTTCCACGCAATTATTATAATTTTTATAAAACCAATTCAAGTGTTTTTAATCAATATTTACAATGTTTCACCAAGAGATCAGCGAAAAATCAATCAACTCCAATGATAACTTTTCAGTTCACTCCAATTAATTTTAACATTGATTTATTCATTCAATTGAGCTTTGTTTAAGAATTTCAACTTGAGTTGACAGGCAATGAAGTTCCGACAAAATAGTGTAGCAAACTTTTTTATTGAAACATCATGATTCTATAGTTTTCACAATAGAAAGATATCATTATTGCTAAAGTATGGAAATCAATGAAAAGTTAATTTCTTCATCTACAAACGATATATCTGATAATCAAAATGAAGTCAAACACAAATTGAAGTTCATGACAATATTTGAACATGTAATAGGCCCCTTGAACTTACATTCAAATATTTACTTCTTGTATATGTTAAATTATTCATATCTTTTCAGAATGCCTAGTGAGATAAATTTTCACTCATTAGTAGAAAATAATATTATATGAAGAATGCAAGTGATTATTAAGAACGAAAACTAGAAACACTAAATGTTATAAATTAGAAATTATGTTAACTAGGTACTCCCAGCATTATAGAATTTGTGTCTCCACGTGAATTTGCTCTATAGGTAAATTAAATGAAATAACTTTAAAACATCCTGAATTAATGAAACAAAATCCAGAGCTTGAAATTATTGAATTTCACATAACGTAACACATTTTAGAATGTGCTCTTCAGGGTGCCCGATATTTATATCCTGAATTTAAGGAACGAAATCGATAAATTAGCTGCATATGAAAAAATTAAGGTAACATATTTTAAATAACCGATTGCATTTTAGCTGAAATATTGGCTCTTGTGTCCCCTCCTTTAGCTTCAAGAAGAAATGATCAACAAAACTTCTTTATAAGACGATGTACTATGGGAGCCAAATTCTCACAATTGCAATGTGGTTCTGTTATTGATGTGGTGGTCAGTAGGCAGCCATAGAAAAAGGATTAATGATTGTGTAGCAAGATATGGATCTTTGTATAATATAAAGATGTTTGAAGTTGAGTAATTCCATTATTATAGTGGGATACTTCCAGATTGGTTGTGACAAAAATGTAGAAATGAGCTATACAAACATTACTGAATGGAGATGAGCATATTGCTGCATCGTATTTCTCACGAAATAGTATCCGAAGGTGATTCAAAATTTTGACAGTTTTTGTTGTAGGATTTGTCATTTTTTATAGCAACCTTTTGAAGGCTAGTCTTTAAGCTTACATAGTGTCGTTTATCTAACATCCTTTATATCGTTCGTACGAAGATATACTTACTGGTGTACTAACAAATTCATTACCACTGTAATGAATAATTATGATCATAACAAATACCATTAACTACCGTATATAATTTACTCACGATTCCAATATTTTAGAAATTAAAAAATATTTGATGAACTGTTTTTAACCTACAGTTCTTTAGAATATTTATCCTTTATACTCTCACTTTGATATTAGGTAATTCATTCCGCAAATTTGGACAGAGCTGCCAAATTTTTATTATCTGGATTTAGTTATGGACATTTTTTAAGTGAATATCTGCATTTAACATATATGTTTGATTCAGTAAAATTCTTCATTTTTGCATATTCAAATCATCAAGATCAGTTATAAAATTATGTAGCTCTCTCATTTTCTCATAATGAAACAAGTACTACTCTCAACTAGTACTTTATTTTCTTCTTAAGAAGAAGTAAATAAACATTATTTCGTTATTTGTTTAATGTTTAACTTTCTTCAAAGAGATGCCTGTATGGTACGCATGCAAATTTCTATGTATTCAATTTTGTGTTGAGTGTGCCAAAAAGGCACGTTTTTGCGTTGGAGTGAAAAATTATTAGGGTATTTCATACATGAATTAAAATAGGTTAAGCTACAATTTAGAACAGTGGTTCTTACCATCTTAGTGATGAGGGGCTACTAGAGAATCTTTGTTTTGATATGAACCACTGCTTCTACAAGGGTAGTATAAATTATTATCAGTGTATTCTCCAAAAATAAAACACATTATGTTATTATTCGAAGGAAATAATTGTTTATTTTCAAATTATACAAGTTGTATTTTAGTTGCTGATAATTTTAAGTATTTAATTATTAATAAATTCAATGGACGATGAACCTACTCTGTGATAGTTCATAATTAAATGAGAGGTAATAATAAAAACTTGTCTAAAAATCACTGACTGAACAATTCTTTATTCGACTAGTTTCGCCTTTTACAGCATTATCAAGAATTATCATTTATTATTTTCCGTAATTGGGTATTATTGTACCTGTAGAGCATGCTGGACTCATTAAAAAAGAAACAGGTACTTAAATCACCAAAGTTTCCTTCCAATATGATAAGAATAACTTGAGCTTTGATTTCTCACTTTACTACAAGGCGAAACGATGAGGAAATATCCTATTTCGTTTGGAATTCAAGTGGATATGGTGGACACATTTAAAATTGAAAGTAATAAATTGTTAATGTAATAATTGAAAGTAAAAAAATAATTATTGTTTTATTATTTTGTCTCTTACGCCTGAGATATAAAAACAATGATTAGGTGCCTGCAGAAAACATTTCAAAATAAAATCATCATTGAAGAAATAACATTTAATGAACATATTTCCAATGTCACACATGACCAGAGATAATATCTCATTCTCAATTTCAAATACAGTATCTACACATTAAAAGTCAATTAAATCATTTCGTATTGATCACTACATGTCCTAAATCGAACTTTCCCCTCACGCATTTCAACTTCACTCCTGGACAGTCCTGCACTCTTCCTACCCTAACTAAAACAATGTTATGTTCTTGAAGATTGTGACCTATACCTGGTATATACGCAACCATTTCTTTACCATTTGAAAGCCTTACGAGCACGCATTTTCTATTCGCTGAATTTGGTTTCTTTGGTTTTTTTATTACAGTTCTCAAAACCACCCCTTTCATGAAAGGATTACCGTCTAATGGTTGACGACGTTTCCTTTTTTTGATGTGTGGTCCTGTTCGGTGCATTTGATATAGGGACGCCATGGTTCGTCCTGAAAAAAGAAATTCACGATTCAGTGTTTTTTCAGCCAAGAGAAGAACTGATGACATATTTTGGTTGTTGTTACAACCAAATCTTTATTTGAGTATTTGAGTATTAAAAAATCCGCTGCGTAGTTTTAAAGATTTAAGCATACATAGGGATATACAGACACAGAAAGCGATTTTGTTTTATACTATGTAGTGATACATTATCTAATATCATCTAACACTGAGTTTCTTGTTTATTGCAAGAAAAAGAGGGCTCAACAAGAGTTTCAAATTTGAAAATTTCTGATTTGTTTCTTGATATTTCTTGAGTTAAAATATTTCAATATATCCATTCAATCAAAATGCCATTTCGATTTTAGAATCCAAAGATGAGTGAGGTTTTTCATATTCCTATGCCGTTAAACCATTCGAGTTTTCTGTCATTGTTGGCAATATTTGCTGTATTCAGCGTTTGGAAGTTCTGAATGAAAATCAATGGAAGGCTTAAGTCTAAGTTAGCGCTATCTATGGCCCTGAAAGCTACCAATAAATTATTCTCAGATGACCAATACTTGTGAATTTCATAGAAGGTTTAGCACCATGAACTTACGATTTTAAAGGAATTTAAGGGATGTTTTCCCAAGAAACTCATTGTAGCGACAACTATGGGGTTCAATTGTGAATCTGATCTACAAAGGGACATACTCAAATACAATAAATTACATATTAGATTTATGACATGCATATAATTACACACAGTATTTTTCTAATATTTATGATATTGAAAACACTGCTTCCTAGATTTATACTTTTTTACGAACAATTGTGGCACACGCTTTTTCAAATTCTAAATTTTGGGCTTGTAATTTCTGTGTATTGCCCCATTCGATAATCTCAAACCGTTTTTAACCGCTGAAATTCATTTTACATACACAAACGTCCATGACTCATCTGGGAATCGAACCCAGATCTTCCTAGTGAGGGACCTTCACTAGGGAGAGCTGTCTACGCACGTTTCACCATTAGGATGGATTCTTCAAACTTCAGTGTAAGAATCAGTGTTATCGTTGCCATTTCAATTAAACGAATTAATTGTTGTCAAATAACTTGAATAAATGAAAAATTTTATACAATCAAGCTTATGTGTTTATATTCACGCTAATAAAAGCTGAATCTCTTTCATCGTCTAATAAATGCTCATTTTTCAAATTTTATTGCAATATTTTTCAGTAATGTTGATACCCTGAAAAAGCAATAAGGCCTTGATATTATTGATTCAAAAGTAAGAAATGGAAATATTGAAAAATTAACGCATCAGCAGAGCCCGTTTAAAAAAATCCTCTATATAAAATACTTTGTATATTTGAAATTTGACCTATATTTGAAAAAAGGGTACGAGCTGACGCTAATCATAAAACTAATGGAAACCCTTCTTTACCGTAACAAGGGTCGACCCTTTTGGTGCAAGTGAACCTTTAGTGACGCAGACATTCTGTAACAGCAATAACTGTAGTATTGGAAAATTAATTTGATATTGTAACTCGAAATTTGTTTTGTTAATTATCATTTCTTTCATTCTATCACACAGATGACTCAGCCAATACAGAACTACAACGTGAGCTGAACGGTGTTTTTTTGGGGTTGAATTTTCAAATTACAGAACATTTTTTTTTGGTTTGGACTTTTTAGTCAGGGTGAATATATAAAAATTCACCCTGTAAAATAGGGTTCAATTCGACGAACCTGAAAGGTAATATTTTGCGTAATACTTTACATTATAACAACAACAAACTTCATTATATCGTATAATTTCACATACAGAAATGGAGACACACAAAACTAGATGAAATAAACTATAGAAAAAATTCAAAATATTGGAAAATGTTATAAGTGTTTTCATGCGAAGCAATAAGTTTCTAGTTGTAATGAAAATTTAAATTCTTTGAATCCTTTCATATATTTTTCCAGGTCCATATTTAATTACCTAATTATCAAGGTATTTGCGGAGATTGTTGGAAAATTCCAAGAACCATATTCTGATTATTTTATGGTAATTGTAGAAGTAGTTGGGGTAGTTGTTATTGTTCTTGTATACCTATGTTCATTTTTTAATTTTCCGAAAAGAATTCAGCTTCAGTGAGAACTGAAATATAATACGAAAGGCTTATCTTGTTAACGAGCTTTTTTCTTTAACATACCTCCGCAAAATTCGTGAAATATAATCCTGAATCTTAACTTCGATTCAACAAAGGCGTCGTATGCGGATTTCAGAATTCCAGTGCTGAAATATTTAGCAAATATCGTCTATGTTCATGCCCTACTCAGGAGTATACATATCCGGTATAAGGTCGGGTAACAAACGAGTAGTGTTGATGATAATCCAAACTAAATGTTCTAATTCATCGCAGTGGTTAACAATAATGGAATTTGTGTTTTTGGTTTACAAGGTTAGCACTTCGAAAATTGGAGCTGCACTATTCAAGTGTACTCTACCTTTAGAGTAAACTGAAATAGAAAATTTCACTGAATAATTTGAAATCTTCAATTGAGTGAAAAGTTTGAATAATATATAATACTCACTCGACATAAGAATAGTTGTCAGATGACTATCACAAATAGGAGTATTAACATACCCATTTAAAATTTTGGTGCTGTGGGGTTGTTCAAGTATGAGGTACGTAAGCAGTTCACGAGACGTGGGGAGTATTTGCTTTGCTTAATTTTTATATCTCACGATGAATCTTAAGTCTATGTCCTTATTTTTAAAATAATTACAGTGATTAGGAATTTAATCACATCGCGGCGCTCAAAATTGCGGAAATTTTCAGTTTCGGTCGATATGGTATTGTTCCTTGTTCCAGGGTTGAAGAGTTAATGAATCAAATTGAACAAATGGGTGTTATTTATACTATCAATTAGTGCCGCAAGTTATGGTATCCGTAACGAGATGATACCGTTTCGTTAAGTACCTTAGGCCGCGAACTTATCAGTCGCCCCACGTAGACCCCTTTATTATAAAGAGATATGGACATATGATATAAAAGAATGGACGTTCTTATATGCAGATATGGGCACATTTACTT
Organism: Henosepilachna vigintioctopunctata; assembly: GCA_030704895.1. Classification (NCBI taxonomy): domain Eukaryota; kingdom Metazoa; phylum Arthropoda; class Insecta; order Coleoptera; family Coccinellidae; genus Henosepilachna; species Henosepilachna vigintioctopunctata. The sequence continues at coordinate 1,364,072 of JARQZJ010000004.1, forward strand.
TTTCACGTGAAGGTTGATGTTTAAGACGATATATCTAAGACAACAGAGCATTTGGAAATCCAACACCAGACCTATTGAATACGAACTGCAGTGTGATTTAAGCCAAGGGGGTGAAAATTGAATGTTTGAATTACGATAGCCATGAGCTAGACAAATCCAATGTCGAAATCATATACTAATATTGTATCTTATGAAAAGCAATTCGCATGGCTATTGACGACATTTTTTGAGCTGTTTTCGTGAAATTTGAGGAAAAAAGTATTTATATTCGGAATTCAACCAAAATTAAAAAAGGGGCACGAGTTGTAGCTAAGTATTGGAAACTACGAGTATATAATAAGTTATCACCTTCTTAGTACAAACCAACCCTAAGCGACCTGAGCGTTCCATAAGAACAATAACTGAATTATTGGAAATTTAATCTGAAAAATTTAATATTTTTTCATTTCATTATCATTTGTTTTATGAGCTTATTAAGCGAACATTGGAAGTATTCGCGAAATAAATGAAAAAATACTACACGAGTTTCTGCCATCTTCAACCGTAAACTACCGAAAACCATTACTTCCCGTAATGAGGGTCTACTCTCCTGACCCAAGTGAACCCTCAGTGACGTAAAAATCCTGTAAAAGCAATAAATTGCCATTTCCGTCGGAGCTGGAACTTTGTCCTCGATCCTGAATTAACACGAGTTAAGGTCTCCATCGCTAGAAGTCTATTTAACGTAATCATATTCTGCCTTTGTGCCCGACGCGAGAGGAAAATGCACGTCGTTTCCATGTGTGCCCGAAGGAACTTCGTTTCAGCAGTATTCGTTTACACGTTTCTTGGAAATCTATTGTCCCAGATGATGCGCGTCCTTTGTTTTATTCGAATTATCTGAACAATGTAAAATATAGTTGAGTAAAGGACTTTCAAGAAACAAAGCTTTACTTGAGCGCACAGCGCAAATGATATCCGAATAAGATCAAAACAGCTGATACCGCATTTCGACAATAGAAACTCCTTATATACTATACTCCTTTTTTCAATTTCGGAGATTATATCTCTTTTCAGAGCGGATTAATTGATAGCATAACATAATTAGGTTGTCAATAGCTTAAGGTGCTGAAATGAATTGTTAAAAACTTCTAAAACATTTATATAGGTACAACCTCACATTTTACGAATTATTTTGTAGAAAATGAAAATCGATTGTGAAAGTTGAAATGAGTTTATAGTAGAAATTCGTTAGCAACGTGATATTCTGGAAGTCTGACAATGAAATAAAATTACATAATAGCGTAATCTTTTATTAACATAATCTTTGTTGATTACCACAACTTAATGCCCACGAAAATCGAAATGTATTGCGAACTACAATACTCTTAATTAATTGGGAGAAATATTTTAAAAAATTTTATTTTAAATACATAGAATATTTTAGATCATGAGAGATATGTTAAGTCAATATGTTTGACTCCAACAGAAATCAGATTTTGTATTGCTATTGGTAATGAAATTTCATAATTACTTTTACTATTACCTATTCGCGAAATTCTAAAGTCCGTCGTTGAAATTCTGAATATCATTGCTCATTTAAATACCTTTTTATAGCGCACTTATTTTCAATACCTTCGGTTAGGCCCAATTTTCGATATATCTTCAAGCAATGTAATATATATGCATTATTTGCATATATGAAATGGTTTTTGTTTGGTTTTATTTTTGTGACGAGATTTCTGCTGACGCCTTTGTTTGGTAAAATTGTTTTCTGGTGTTCTTCTATTCTTGTATTCCGTTGTTTTTTCCTTCATCTACCTATATGAATGTTGTCACAATTTCATCAATTGTCATCAATTTCAAAACAATATTTGTTTAACAAAAATAATTTGTTGTTTACTACTAATAAGAAACCTTCACTATTATCAGAAAATTTTTCATCATTCGCCCTGCTAGTTCTAATGCGTTTTTATCAATATTGAGAAATCAATTAACACTAATTTTTTTCAATTCAGTTGACCTACAGTTTAATCCCTTTCCGAACAATTGACATCATCAACCTACTCAAATCATCGACAAACAAAGACACCGATACCTTCACCGGGACTCGAACCCCAATCCTACCACACCATACTTGGGTGTTCTTGTGATTATTTCATTATTTGTGATAATAAATATCCAAAATTATTGTGATTGAAGACAAAAAATTCTTTGATAAGATGACAATCAATTATTTCTCGGCCATCTGACCTTCTCCCTGCTTATATAAGTTTTTTGGAAATTTTACGTAGTTTATTGAAAACTTGACGAATTTCATAATTGGATCAAATGATTCTGATGTTTTATTTTCCTTTCAAACGAAATTTTTAAAACGTTTGGCGAAAATCCACAATTCAATTCAATTGTTCGATCCTGTGGAATTCTTTACCATGATCTGCTCTACATAACTGAACAATTAACGTTTAATTTTTTCAAATTTTGCGACACGAATACAAGTAATTATACGTGAACTATTACATATCATTACGCAAGATATAATTGAAAGATTACACTTGTGGAATTGCCTCTGGAGCCAATTTGGCGAATGTTCAAACTGTTCGTTTTCATTTTTTTTGCGCTTCCACGCGTCCACAGGGACCCTGAAACATGAATAACACCACCCCTGGGAAACGAATGTATCGCTTAGTAACTGTTTAATATTTACTTTTCCGGCGAAAATAATTATTTTATTTCCAATTAAGTTATCTAACATTCGGTCGGCGCGCCGCTCAATCCGAACGAGCAACCCAATTACGTACGTGTGGTCACACTGGCCAATGTTGCGAACGTGGTGGCACGTCCTAAGCCCAGATTTAATCCCGTAGGTCAGTCGACTCTTCGATATTTCGCCGAACTCACAGGCTCGTGTAATACAGCGTGAATGCGGAAAAGGGGTTGCATTGTGGTCCACGAGCCTGTCAATGGACGATGTCCGAGATGCGTCACCTGCCTTTGCGACGGTCTCGAAGGGTATAAACTCAGGGCCGGGCCAGCTCTATCGAGAGATTCCACTTTCTGGTGTGAAACGTACCAGTAATGGGTATCGCACATATTCAGTGAGATAGAAGGATTTTCAGTTCGTTTTGAGACGATATCTATCCATAAATTCAATGGACGATGAATCAACTCTGTGATAGTTCATATTTAAATGAGAGGTAAAAGAAATACTTTCGTCTTTTACAGCATTATCAAGAATGTAGTCGAAACTAGACGAATAAAGAATTGTTCAGTCAGTGATTTTTAGACAAGTATTTCTTATTACCTCTCACTGAATGAGTGAAGTACGTATATTTACTCCAAACAAATAAGTTCATTAGTGTGAAATCCCTCAATACTATTTTCATTTCGTGTTTTCTAGTTTTTGATGAAATAATGATAACTTCAATTTGTTTATTTTGGTTAAGAGCCTGCCTGTTGATCAAGTAATATCCGTTTTCAGCCAGGCACGTTAATTTGATGGAATAATTCGGCATAAAAACTCGTTCGAAATACAGGTTCAGAAAAAAAAAGAGAAAACACTGATTAAAATATTTCTTATGACACTTAACCTTTAGCATTTTTGATTAGAGCAAGTAATATCCCCGCTCATTTCTGTGGCGTCAATACCTACTTATAAAGTATATTCTGAAACCAACGAGATATCAAAATTCAGCAAAGACGAAATGTTAAGCTGAAATTCTTATTTCAATAAACTCATCTTTTTTCCAGGGAGATAATGGTTCTTCAACCATTCAAGATAAATTTCTTTATTGGTTTCGAGATTCGAAAGCGATGGTGATTGGTGTTTAATGTGCATATACAGTATAAACTCCATGTATCGTCACTCGATTTATCGACATAATCCCTTAAGCTGGTCGTCCACTAGGTCGGCAACGTGGCGCGGCGCGGCGCCATGCAGACGTTGCATAAGGACCCTCGTCCATTAGTGGACGGCGCGGCGCGGCTACTTTCTTCCTCTCTAGTCGTTCCTTCCTCCATTTTAGTAAACGTACTCAGTTTTGGTTTGACAGTGCTCACAGATGCATACGGATATCGATGAAGAAGTGTTTTTCCTTCCAGCGTTAATTGAAGAGAAGAAGAAAGAAAATTGAAACGGCGTAAGATGTGGATTCATGAAATTAATTCAAAAGGCTAACTTTTGGAGAATTTCATTATCTTTTCCTTTGAGAGAAGAGAAAAAATTTTTCAAATACTTTCGAATGTCACCTAATAATTTATACAAACTCCTTTTTCTAATCAGGCCATTCGAAAGGTTGGAGGAGGTACGAATGTTGCCGACTACAATCGAATATATCCGAACTGAACGAGTCCCGTCGGTAGTCGGTTGCGGCTGCGCCGCAACGTGCGCGGCTGATCTCCAATTCTTTGTAATTTATTCAAAAACGTTGCAGCGCCGCGCCGCGCTCTCTACCGACCTAATGGACAAGGCCTTTCGTTCATCATTTCAAATTTTCTTTTTTCCTATAAAACTGATACCCTTGGAAATTTTAGATTCAAAAATTAAATGAAACGTATATTCACAAATGTAAGGTCTAAATAATAAATCAAAGCAGATTGTTCTAGCTCGTATCGTTTTCGAGGAATATTTCGAGGAATTTGATCCTAAAAGAAAATTATCATTCCGTTTTGAATGAAATTTGTTCGATGGCCATTGTTCAAATATGATTGAATGTCAAAAACAAAATATCGATGCAAAAACGTCAGACAAATATAACAGTCTCTACGCAATAGCGTTAAAAAAATTGTTTTTATGTAATTAAATTGTAGGTAAATTAACGGTAGTATAAAATGAACTTTTTCCCTTTCAAATACAATGAATATTTTTCATCTCACTATTTAATGGCAACTCCCTATAACGTCAAAATATGCACAGTCCCTTAAGTGTCGTTATATGAAGTTTACACTGTATAATGATTTAAAAGATTCAATTAGAAGGACGATAGATAATGAAAGCCGGTATTCGCAATAAAAGTAGTGATAAACAGTTTTACTATATCATCTAAAAAATAAATTTCTTAATAGAAAAATAATACCAATTGAATAAAATATAAATATAAAATAAAATATATTTGATTGATCATTTACACCGATATCTTGGCGAAACATGGTTTAATATAACTTATGAAGAATAAGATTAAATAAGAATAAATGACACAATGATTGTAATGTTGCTAAATTAGGATTTACTTAACTTCTTACTCAGTAATTATAAATAATTTTGCAAGATCACAACTCAGATTTAACTCCCAATTAGCCATTCAGAAATAGAATCGCCATAGAATTTTCCTAGTACCGTTCTGTACTGTCCACTCAAATGATTGGCACATTGCCAATGGGAATAGAGATAGAAATCTTGGAGATTTCGGTTATTGCATTTGACTATTGTACGAGGATCTGTCATTTCTGGTTTCGTGAATAGACAGCATGTTATGTTCATTTTTCATAATTTTCAGATTTCAATCAGATCAACAACTTCCGTTCGTTTGTTGAACAAAGGGTGGAACGCTGACCAAGCTCTGAGCTTTAGAATTTGCACGTTGGGAATACGTCATAAATCACTCTAAAAGAAACCAATTAGTAGTATTCGCGCTACTGACATCATTCGTTCAATTAACGACTACTATATTTACCAAAAGCACATAAGCATCTAAATATATATTACGAGTGTCATTAGCTAGAGTGTAAATTTGATTTGATTAGAATTAGGTATTATTGAAACAGATTCACTAAAAAATTTTTAATACATATTTATGGTCTTTACTCTTTACACCTTTATCACCACAAAATTAGGAAAGAACCTTTATTGCGATTGCAATTACCGTGTTCAGAACAAAATATATTTGTACAGTATATTACTAAAAATAAATTCACTTCTTTGAAAACAAATGGAAAGAGGTAAAGTTTAGATTACTCAAAATTCTCCGATTGATTCATTAGCAAATGAAGATTTTGTGAATTCAAGAACCTAGAGCAGTGGCTACTCGTCGTCGGTCTGGACATAATAAACACTGGTTTATATCTACTTGCCTCTGATTAAAAAATTCTTCATGTAAGTCACCTAATATGCTCAGTTAGTTTTACTAATTTTTCAATCAAATACAATAAGCTAAGTTCAACTTTGGAACCCATGATGTATTCTGTTGAAGTGCATTCTTCTTCATTCAATTTCATCATTTTTCATTTGATGTTTTATTCTTTCGTACACGAACAGTGTGCTTCTGGAAGAATAACTAGATCATGAATTATTTACACCGGTGTCATTGAGATAGATAAAGACATTCACAAAATTGTATACTTGAAGCATTTAACTATTCATACAATCCCATCACATTAATTAATATACAAATATTTATTTAACGATTCAATTAAAACACAGAGCTCAAAATCACAAATCGAATATCATTGAAAACTCACAAAACTTTTACATAATAATAGTCGCAATTGAAACAAAATGTACAAATAGAAATATGAATACGAAATTTAAAAAATCAACAAAAACTGATTTGATCATTTTAGGTCCTTTGCAAAACATTTTTGTTATTGAATCCCATAGCTTTTGAAAGATATCTGAGATACCAATCTTCAGTTAATACGACGTGAACGAAAATAAGGTGCCATCTATTAGAAATCTACGATATTACTCTCAGGATACAAACAACGACTTAAGCACCTTTAAACAGTTAGTTCGTCCCTCCATCAATAGATGGCTAACTAGTCATAGAAGTCACAATAGATATAGAACCGTCACTAGTACACCTGCCTGTTAGTTTAAATCACTTGTAATGAAATAACTTATGGTACTGATGAAACCTTCAGTGTGTGAGATAGATTTTCAAGTATTTTGATTGAGCGTTTCATGTAATAATTCTATATGATATTATATATGAACGATTGGCATGGATTTTGGAAATATATGAAGATGAGAATTACAAATCCTGAAAATATTATGTTTAAAAGATAAAAAGCTGGCGAACAAATCGACTGGTTGTTATCTTTAAGTGTATTTAACACTTCGGTGGATTAATTTTTTTTGATGTGTTTTAATGAATGTAACTGCACGTTATTTTTTCTCTGCCTGATGATCAGGTGAAAAAAGAGACCATTATTAATGAAACAAACTATTTTCAACGTGTTTCAAAGGTTTACACGCATCGATAAACGTAAACGAAACACTGAAAATTATGAAAGCTTGCCTAGTATTCGATTTTATCAAAAAACGAACAAAACGAATGTGAATAAAGCCTAATTGTGGTAGCGTGAGCTCTTATCATCTAATGAAATGAAAGAGTGGCATCAACAATTATCACATACGTAATGAAAACTCATCTAAAAATTTTGAAAACAAAGAATTTTACTTGAGACAGTTCAATACTGCTATATTAAAATTGCTGAATAAACTGACTCAAGAAGCGTAAATTAAAAGAGAATATTGAGGCTTTATATATCATGATCAATAGATAAATTTATAATTATCAACTGAATTTCACCAGTCTTTGGTTCGCGTTTGAAAATTTCTACAGATACCAGTGCTGCCTTGTTATAGAAAGACCTAAAATAGGTTCTATTTTTGGTTATCTCTTCTATATACTTTATGTTAAAACTTCTTGAAGCGAAATGTAGTTTCCTACGCTAACAACACATATCGTTGGAAAGAAGTAAAAATATAAGAAAGGAAAGTATAATAAAAATGAAAGAATGTACAAGTTATCTGGAAGAGTGATTTGTTGCCAACAACTTGCTTGTGAACGCCGACGAAACTCAAATCATAAAATTAAAAAAGTGGGTAGCGTTACAAATCTTGAGTTTGAATACAGAAACCGGGTGCTAGCGGCTGAGGAGGCATTGTCTTTTCTTGGGATTACTGTGGATTAGAGGTGGGATTGAAAGAACCGAACTGAAAAGGTTTGTTCAACATTAGCTAAATACAATTATGCCATTAAATTTCTATCCAGTCTTGTAAGTGAGGACGCTGCAGCTGTGGCATTTCATGGATTTGCGCAATCCAAGATAATTATGGCGTTACCTTTTGTGAGGCACTGTCAACCTGGAAAGAGTATTAATACTGCAGAAGAGATGCTTAACGACTGTATATCAGATGAACTTGAGAGACAGTTGTAAACCGGTGTTTATAGGGAAACGAATCTTTACTATCGTTAGTATCTAAATCTTGGAAATCTTATTACTTGTTAAAAAATGCTGACTTATTTTCAAACAATTTTACGAATCTTAATCATGATATAAAATTTAAAAACAGTGTACAGTTTTACTCTAACAAATACAGTTCACCTCAGAAAAACGTTGCATTTTCAATAAAAACAGATATGGAACTGACTATCTATGCATGTTCAAACCTTGACCGAATATGTTCAAGATCCGAAAGTTTCTGGTTTCAAAAGCTCAATACTCGCTTGGGGGAATATTTTGAATATTTCATTTGCTATTGATGTGAAAAAATGTATGTAAAAATATGTGTATGATGTTTATGACTAATATATTCCTATAGAACGTGAAACCTGATCTGAATATTGAAAAAACAACAAAACAAGATGGGAAAGAGTGTTCTCACATAAATATGTTGGAAGCTACGGCATATTCTCAAAAAAATTTAAATTTTGCTATGGGAAACAAAAGCAAAACGGTCATAATGTTTCAATAATGATCTTACGGTGATCAAGACCCGTGGTATTTAGGAGAATTTATACCTGATTATTTTTTACGACTAAAAAGCAGAAGTCCTAAAACAACAAGACACTCTCGAACAACTGGAACCTAAAATAACAAATCCCATGTGCGAATCGATATCACTGAGTATGCAATTAGTTGGATTGAACATTCTCGCTGAAGTTCTACAGCAGGAAATGAATTTGGCTTGAAATTATTGCCGAGATTTATGAAGAAGGAAAGTGATATTACAGTTTCCGCAAATGAGGATACTCATAATAGGATATTTGGTGAAGATTAATTACCTGAATAAATAAAAACCTTGAATAAGATTTATTCAGATTATCGTTTACAACAATACTTCCTACACTCCAACAATGAATATTTTATTGTACGAAAAATTGCTATAATCCGCTTTTCGAAATAAATAGACTAACTTTAAAATAGGCAACTGTGTACCTTATTTCAGATTTATAGGTGTATGTGACAAGAGTTGCCTATATTTCCTCAATTAAGGGGAAAATGTAATGCGTGTGGCATAATTTTCACAACACATTGAAAGAGAATATGGCTTTTGTAAGTTTAAACAAGAGGTTTTCATCAAGATGCAGCACTTGCAACTTAGAGGTGGAGATAAAATTGATAAATAACGTTCATCATCATATGAATAGCATTGAAAATTGTATAAAACATATTAGTATATTTTTCTATGATCATTTGGTATTGACAGAAATATATACTATAATCTAGGCTAACTGATTAGAAGTAAACTAACTCGGTAGAAGAATGTTGAAAATAATTCCAAGCACTTTAAATTCAAATTATTTAATTCACTCAAAATAATGTAACTTTTTACTACTACTAATCTACTGATCCAACTGAGAGATGGAGAAAAAAAGGGAGCGGAATTCAACCAAGTGTTTTTTGAATTTTATCATACTAGACCAGAATAAGCGAGGTGGTGGTAAACATTGATAATCTTCGACAGTTAATTCTTCAATTGTTATACAAGACCAAACATATTATCAATATATACTCCAGTACTCTTAAAAAAGACAAATTAGTCGAAATATATATCTGTCATATATGGTAGACAATAGCTAGTAGAACCTGGGTCACACAGAGTAACTGAAGGAATACGTCACAGGCCAATGAAAGGCACACATATACATTTATTAAGCAACAAATTACACATATGTAGGTGACGTTATGTGTAAAGCATAAATAGGTTTTGAAATATAAACGGACCAGACTATTTTTGGTGGTTAGAAATAATTGTAGAACTGCGAGTGAATTACAAAGACGTTTGTAATTCCTCAAAACAAATTTTCTCAAGAACAATAATGGGCTTCATATACCATAATATAGTTAGATAAATTCAATGGAGCAGAACTGCAGGTTCAATTCATATCATTCCGAATAAACATATTTTGGTAGCCAATGAACAATGTTTATTAATCTTGTACTAGACTTGTTGTCTATAAACATGTAGTAAGTTAATAAGATATTTCATAGATAATGTATCTCTACATATATTGTTACATTTTATAAAATTACATTTTTTTTAGAGTATGCCTTCCGAAGAAATGAAGTTTATGAGGGATTACTGCAGAATGCTATTGATATAATCTAAGAGTATCATCATCTCATTCTACTATGCATAAAAGAGCATAACAATAACTTATGAAATTATTTCAATAAATTACCTATTATTATATTCAAGAGGAATTTTGAAAAACTTTTGAAGATGTCAACTTCCATTCAATTTGTCAATGAAATTTTCTTATATAGTATAGTATTCTATAAGTAATATCTAACAATAACCTTAGTCATTAACTGGACACAACCATATTTTTCCAGGTATAATCATCCAAAAAATTCATCTCAAGATATATTATTTGTACTGACATTTAGACATATTCACCAACGAAATACTTTACGTCTCCTTTCATATTTCAATATGAAGTAAAGTGTTAGCTGCCCTAATAATTTTCTATCTCAATCATTCGGGAGATTTATATTGGCAAAAAGTGTTTACTTAGTAGAATTCAGACTTCAGCCCAGTGTTTCAAATAGACTAGCATGTCTATAAATCTCTTTTCTTACCTTGTATAGTTAAAGATGAAAATTTCTCCATTATACTAGTCACATCATTATTATTTCTAGTCTGTAAGACAGAAGAGACCAATGAAGAATATGGAGTGATAGTTTTTGGAATAAGAGCGGTAGTTGAAATCCTTCGAATTAAATTACATACGAGGTTCATTCTACAAAGATAAACACAATGTATTATTTCGTAAATCCTTAATGCATTGAATAGTATGCAACTTGGTTCTTACGTGAGTTATTCCTAAATATTGATAGGAAAATAAATACAACCAAAACAATTCAAACGAGGAATCTAACCTAGAACCATGTCCCTGTTTTGTAAGATGTCAACGATTTGCGCAACTGCAACTCTGAAATATTTCACTCACATTCTTGCCGTTCGAATCGTTCAGTGAGGCCTCAGCGTTATATCCATTATAACCAATTGATTGAAAATCAAATTCTCAGAATAATTATGTCATTACCCATATAATGTATTCGGGTTGAAGAGTACCTATACAGGTACTCTATACAGGTGTATTATAACATAGTTTTAGTTGATGCTTTCGACCTAAATTGATCAATAAATAACTCTACCAAATTTCTATACCTAGTAATCAAGACAAACAGCATGTCGTAATAATCTTCGAATAAATGAAGAATTAACGTATTATAATTAGAAACACACCTTTATAATTTCAAATAGTAGGTATAACGTCTGAGGGAGTACCATATGCAATTATTTCGAAAGTGAAAACAAAAATACATAACTAGATAAATGGATATATATTCGTCATTTCTCGGTTAACTATTCATTCTTTTTTTTATCTCTGTGGCAGTATTTTCAAGAGGCGGTTCCTTGAATCCGAATTACATTATAAACAACTGAAGTGTATTCTAGTTACTGTTTTTTAGTCTGAGGCGTCCATTAAGAGCTTACTTTATTTAATAATGGAACTGAAAGAGATTTGAAATTTTTTATATGGACATTGCAGTATTCAAACTTGAATAAACCTACTATGAAATCAACTTGTAAAATTGGCTTAAGATTTAAAATAGAACTATTTTCAAAGTATTTATCAAACTTTTCTGTGGTGCGAGTAAGTGTGTCAAGTGTTTATCAGAAAATTCAATAGATTTTTGCATAGTTGGATAATGATTCTGCGAATCATTAAACCTACCTAATTGCATTTATATTCTCCCTAGTTGTATCAGCCACTTTTCTATATAAGCCTTTATTTATTTACTGAAACTTATGATTACGCAATTTTATACTTGAAATTATTTGAACACTATCGTTGATATAACCAATTTCTCTGAAAGAAATTTTTTAATGATTGAAGGCATTTTTGGACCTGTTATACGTTGCAGGCTTACTTGGATTCAAGAGAAAATCATGCCATCTAACTATAATTAGAATCCTAAATCACTATATATACCCATGTAAGGAAATTATTACAGTTATAACTTACAGGCAATATTGAATATACTTCAAATAGGGAGATATATTCGCTTTGTGTGACTAGCAAGTTCTATATTTACTGTGTCCCTTGAATATTGAAGTGAAATTAACGAGTAATATATTGCACCTTATACGATATATCGTATATCATTGCATGCAAATTAGAAATATGGATCCATTGATGAAATGCACAATTTGTGTTAGATAGTGAATTTGGATTTTGAAAATTTTCGATGAATTTCTAAGCGTTTTTCGTATAAAACTCACCTTCAAATATACTTAATCTTGCAATGTACTCTTCAAATCAATCAAGTTTATTGTTTGATTAACTTCCCAAGATTGCTTCTGCTCAATCAAAATTTTGCAACAATATTTGGCGTCCAATCTTTCAAGAAAATAAGATTATATTACAGGTAATAGGTATTTGTTGAAAATCACGGTTTACAGCTATTTCATGAATGAAAATAAATTCGTCGTAAATCAGACGCTGGATAACTATACCTAGTGGTAAGGTATAATAAACTTTTAATTTGAATAATGTAACTGAATAATTATTTTTAATAGTATTATTGTTCATGCTGACAACAAAGATAATGATATGTTTTGCAATAAAATTACTGAAATAAAATTGGATGGTATTGGCGGAAAAATGTAATACTTTCGAGAATATAATTTAAAAGTTTGATTACCTCATTCTCAAGAGGAAAGACTGTTGAATTATGTTCTGAGTATAACACATTTTTAATATACAGATTGTTACAAGTAGTCAAACGGCTATTTTATGCCTAGGTCTATCTATAATTGGTAATAACTAGGCGAATGAGTTTTTTATAAATCTCTATGAATGAGTTTTTTAAAGAGATCAGATTGGTTGTTCGATTGAAATACCTACCAAAGAACTTATCGATAATATATTTTGTATATATGAATAATATATTTAATAGTGCTGGCGTTTACTTGATGTAAATCCATTATAATTGAATATAAACTTAAATTCAAACACTTGAACTTATGATTTACACTTTATTGACTACATACCATGACGCGTTTCGTTTTTACAAACGACTTCTTCAGATGCTTACAGAATAATGTTTGTAGATTATTATGACTTCTGTTTTTCATGATTTTGTTGATCAAATTCAATGGGTAATTGATTACCCATTATTTTTCATGCGAAGAGTACAAACTTCTTCATGTGTTTCATGTCTGATGATTAACCTTTAATATAGGGTTATGAGTTTTAGTATGGTACGCCTAAATATTGTGCTCCTGAGATGGTTGTTAAGAAACGAATAATTTATCGAGGTTTGTTTCCGAACATCTGGATACTCCATAAATCTCAAATTGAACATAATCTGAAGTTAGTCGGAGAACACCCCTTGAATATTAATATTTCAATAGGACTGTTTACTCATGTCGATTTTTCAAATATTCATAAGATGATATATGTCATAATTTTCAGTATTATTCTATTTCCAAACTTCCAGAAATCATAAGTTTCAATATCTAGTTCATATTTTTCCCATAGAAACTCTGGACTCCTTATCTCAACACAGTGAAAGTTCAACTTCGAAATTATCAGTTTGCTTTTTTGTATGCATCATAAAAGTCACCTGATTTTAAGATTCAGCTTTCCAGTTCCTGAGTCAGTGAAACAAAAATGAGTTATTTTAGAAAAAAAAAATGAGACAAAATTAATTCTATATAAAATTAGGAAACTAATACTGATTGGAAATGCCCAGGAAATTCTGCTAGAAACTCAACACTCTTTTCAATACAGGAGAATATAAGTTGAATAAATGAACTTACATGTGTTTTGGCTATAAGATTTCACATATTATATTATATACCTATCCTTATTACGATCTTCAAAGATCAGCTTCTAAGCACATTATATGAGATAACTACTATTGATTTTCAATGATATGCGATGCTTCATCAGATTCTAAAACTTTCAAAATTTCCGTTCTTGAGTTTCGGAACATAACCACATCAATCCTACTTAATATTAAGTATTAAATTGCTGCTACTTATAATTATGTCTCTTGCATGCAACTAAATTTGTAACAATACTGTGAACACTGCTAATTTGTAACCTTAACTTCATTTTGCGTCTTATAATTATAGCGTCAGGGCAGGATATTTTCCTTTGACATTATTGTAGAATATTGAATATAAATATATTTCGGTTACTTATGGTAAAACAGAAATATCGCGTGTTTCTTACTGTGCACATCATGAAAATCTACGTAAGTAGAAGTACCTAATATATAACCACCCTTATATAAACGCAAGTTTCTAGCTATAGTAGATTATTCATATTTTTTAGAAATAAATGAATTTTTAAATTCATTGAAATTGAAAACTATGAAATTAAAAATTAACACACTTGACTAAGTTTCACTGAATATATTAAAAACTCTACATATGTTGGGTGGTTAACCCATTATCATATTATCATTACTATATTACTCAACTATCAATTGATATTTCTCAATATCAGTTATATTGTAATATTGATAATGGGTTAACCACCCGAAAAATATGTAGAGTTTTAAATATATTCAGAGAAACTTAAGTCACTGAGATCTGGGTTCGAATCTCGGGTTAAACATGGACGTTTGTGTATGTAAATGAGTTTCAGCGGTTAAATAAATTGAAGATATGAATGGGTTATGCCCAAAAATGACAAACCGAAAAAAAGTAAAAAAAAAAAAATTAAAAAAAGTGAAACCTCCGTGTCATTCATTGATATTATATGGGGCATACTTTTATTATATATTATTTTATTTATAGAAAGTGGTTTAAGTTTTTATACAAAGCTGCAGTATTTGTGAAACACGTTACGAATTCCCAATATAAATAGGTATCACTGAAAATTGGACAACTTTTTTTTCATAATGAACTGTTTAATTCAAAAATTCAATGTCTGTCTCCCATTCAAATCTCATCTAATTCCATAACATTTATGTGTCTTTTTCCAAAATTTGCAAAAATATTTCATTTTATTCCTGGTCCAACATTGTTCGAAAAGTATGGCAAAATATTTCAAAACACTTGTCGAAATTTCACTGAAATCGTTTCATCTTCTCTAACCAACAAGGGCTCATATAACTCAAAAATCGTAAGAACTCTTGACATTTGCTTAGCAACCTGAAACATGTCGAGAAAATTTATGTATAATTTACCCAAATGATTTGAACAATACAATATTGAAATAAATTAAGTTTATTTAGCATCGCAATATATAACATAAAATCTTTTCGAAATATTCATAATTCATAAGCTGTTTATTACAAATTGATACAATAAGATTTCGAATTTCTCATAATTATAACAACTTCCAATCATCGTAGGTAATCCATAGAATATTTTTAGTCTTTTGAATAAATAGAATTTAGAGCTCTTGTGCTCTAACATGAAACTGTCAACATAAATGCCTCAGGTTTTATAATCATGTATTTAAGTGACTGATCTTAATCTATAACTACGGTAAAGAGGCAATTTTAGATGCTCTTGTAGAACTTACAACATGAAAACTGTGTATATGATTTTCAATGCGTCTGGTATAATTATGTATTTGAATGACAAATATGAATCTATAGGTGAAGTAATGAGGCAACTATATATAATAATAATAATAATAAGTTCTTTATTCTCAACGGGTATAACACCCAATTACAGAAAATAATAACAATGTTGAATACATAACTGAATAATTAATATGAAAAATATATAACAAAGAGCTCAATCTAATCTAAAAAAATAGTAGCTAATAACTACATTATAGCATTCAATCAAATATTACAAAGAACTCAATATAAATCAATTAATTTTAGTCCATTTTCTTTGTTCACATAACTCCTGATAATAAATTCTTTCGAGTCAAAGTGAATGTCACAATTATTGGCAACTCTATTGAATGTAGATTCCATAAACCAAATGGGGGATTGTATTAGGGAGTTGGTCCTCGGAGTCTCTAGGTGGAATAATTCTGTATTACGAGAATTTTGCCTAGGAACACGAAATTTCAATGCGGACAAGAGAGGAGGACAAGCAATACTATTGTTCAGTAATTTGTACAAGAATTTGAGTGATAAAGCTTCTCTTCTGCTCTGTAATGAGATTAAACTAAATCGACTCAATAATTCGTTATGATTGACTCCTCTCTGTGGATAAACTTTATCCTCCCTCCAAACTAAAAATTTCAAGAACCTCCTCTGCAAGTGTAAATGGGATGCCAGATCATGCTGCCATACTCCAACTTGCAACGGATTAGGGTATTAAATAGTCCTATGAATGTTGAGGAATTATTAAAATACTTGCCATTACGTATGATTATATATGATTTACCTAATGAATGAAACCAATTGTTCTATATCGTATTCTTTTTTCACATTAATGGTAACTAAAACTTTCAACAAAGCCTTGACAGGTGTACTTTTCTTACATTCAACATCACCTTCACAGTTTTATTTTGCAATACCTGAAACTTACTCAACTCAGTTCGGGATAAGTTGGACAAAAGCGTGAAGAGTAGGTACTTGAAATGTGGCTATTTAATCGACTTATATTTAATTTTTCCTGAATACATACTCATGGATCTACCTATTTTTCCTATGAAACAATTTTTTTCAGAAATCTTACGTCTAATTTATTCTCAATTATTATAGTCGAGATTCATATGTATATCTGAGAATACACTGGAATATGTATAATATAATACTTTTTATTTCGTGATGTTATCATAGTTCACGTTGTGCTTTTTGAGTCTACTTCTTAATGAAATTTTCTTTTGTGCTTTTGCCACAGACCTGTATACAGTGAACAAAGATCCCGATTCACTTTACTGACCATGTCCTTCAAGTGATCATCACACATGTGTATAAATGGATCGGCAGCAAATAATGATATAATTAAATTGACATATAATTGAAAAATATATCATCAAATGACGTGCTAGAGATCAATTTTTATAATTTTTTAAAATGAAATGAATACAGATTTAACTACCAATTACATTCAGAGTCAATGGATGGTGACTCAAATTGTTTTTGATGAGGTTTTTCTGACCGCACATATACTTCTAACTCGAAATTTTTACGGTAGTCGAAGAGGCAACGATTGAATGTAATTGAATTGAAAAACAATTTGCGGTTTATTGAACCGTCTTCTCAGATGGAAAATAACGAAGGGGTGAAATAAGGAGGTGAGCGAAATAGGAATAGTGGGGGAATAATTGTTTAAAATACATACTGATACTTTAATTTTCTCTTTCAAAATGTTTCCTGAATATCATACAAAGTTGGAGTTATATATTAACATATTTCTCTTCGATAAATGAATGAGTATTTGGTTGAAAGAGACACGTTAAATTTCTAGTCAATTTGTAATTTGATTTTATATAAACTGAGCCAGAAGTGAAGCGTATATTTAATTTAATGTTTCCAAAAAAGAATTTTATATATTTGATTCGCTACCATTTTCAAATAGCATATTCCTTGACATGTGAAGCAAGCTTTGTAATATCTATGTAGGTGTACGTTCCTTTTTCATCGTCTAGTAGACAATTAAGCACGTCGTTAACAGGGACTGGTTATGAAGGATATTTTTTGAAGTTTATTCGATTTTTGTTCATATGAATCCATTATGTAACAGTGATTAAACAACTATTTAGTAATTCATCTTACGAAACAACATTAACAAAGAAATAAAAGGTTTCGAATGAATCAACAGAATATCATTGCAAAGCTAGCTATGTCAACATGTACCATGGACGGGGCACAACTGATGAGTTCCTTGTAGAACGAAACATAAGGTATTGTGCTTCCATGAAGTGAAGTCATGGATTTCAATATTGTGTTATGATATCTCTGGAAGTATAATGGTAATATTAACTGTGAAATATTAACAGTTTATGTAACAAGGCACTGTTGAAAATTTTTGAAAACTACTGTGAAGTAAGTCCGAAAAAAATTTTTCAAGAGTACCTAGTAACATAAACTAAATAAAATATAAATATTGTACAATTTTAGCCCTGAAGAAGAAAATAAACCATCTCAAAAGCTTGGAAAGTACTAAAGCAGTAACTTATTCTTTTGTCCTGGACTGCAATCCCATTTGAAAAATGAAAAATTCTTCATTTGTTGAACATGGCGTGACTGATGACTACCCTGTGGTACGAAAGAGTGACCGTCTCTCGCTTTCAATAAATGTAGGCATTGATGTCAAGATTATCTAACATTTATCCCTTGAAGGATAATGGAGACATCGGCATTTTTCATGTTTCACATGGCCAGCTAAGTTATAATGTTCTTTTGAATAATTTGTCAAAAAATTTATCGAAAGAACGTTGTAGTATACCCTGATAGCTAATATCTACAAGTTCGATAATATAGCACGAGAACTACAGAAATCTTTTTATTGTACTAAATTTCCCTCCAATATACTTATATATATATATATATATATATATATATATATATATATATATATATATATATATATATATATATCTTGAAATTGATTTATTGCCTGTTTAAGATATTTTATTTCGTAAGTTTTTAGCATTAACAGGCTTTTTTTGATATGAAAAAGTTTATTTTTGTTGACTTTTGATTAGTTTTGATAAAGTTGTAATATAACAACGAAACGTCAACAAAAATAAACTTTTTCATATCAAAAAAAGCCTGTTATTGCTAAAAATTTTCGAAATATATATATATATATATATATATATATATATATATATATACATATATAAATATAACATATATATATATATATATATATATATATATATATATATATATATATATATATATATAAATTATATATAAGTTATATTTAACGAACTCTTGATTCTTCGCCTTTTGTGAAGAATAGAAAATGAAGCATATGCTGAGTATCCGGTAGAAAAAGGTAGCGTCGCATTTCGACAGACATAAAGGCACAAATGAACCGAGTTTTTTTGATCATATCTTGTTACGGGGTGCTTTATATCCCCTTCAAGTTGAAGTTGGGCATAACGTCTCTTCATTCCAATTATTTCAGAATGGTTTTTTGGCTTATTAGCTTTGTCGTAATGTCGGTATTTCAATGGGTTGTGAAATTTCTTTCTTCATGAATAAAACTGATGAATGTTACTAACTAATGTTTTTTATTATTTTTTGTAAATTAATCTCACAGTCATAAATGAAACTAATTGAATATTCTATGTCTACATAAATTGTTTTTATTAGTTAATTTCGTACACGGAAACTTCTACAAGCACATAAATATATTAATGCCATATTTTATGGCTGTTTTCAAATAATTCAGAAATTTCATATATGTGGAGCTCTTGTTCTCACAACAAGAAAATATGTAGGTGATGTTCAAAATTTCAAAGGAAACATTAAGGTCCCTAGTTTCTATTCTTTTAAGTTAGGTTACATAAAGGTTAACCAAATAAATATATGGTTGTTTTGAACTAGTCAGGAAATTTTATGTTTTGATAATTTGAAAATGTGTGATATTCAAAATATTCGAAGGAAACATTTACTTTACTAATTGCTCTCATTCTTCTAGGTGTTACCATTTTTCGTTTTCTTTATCATAACAATTTCGCAAAGCGCAGATACTGAGAATGTGGATGAAAAATCCGTGGCCTTATATCCAATACAACCTAATTCTTTAACTCCCAAGAGAACGGTTAAGAGGAGTGCTTATGGTTATGGATATGGGTACTCTCCATATTCTTATGGAGGTTACTATGGATATGGTTATCCGTACGTATCTTATTATTCCTCTCCATACAGGTTTGGTTATCCATATTACGGAGGATTATATGGAGGATATGGTGGTTATGGATATTATGGTTGGTAGAAAAAGAGCCACAAGTGAAGAAAGTTGTAATATATTTAATCATGTGTACCTATCATAGTCAGTTAAATTACTTCAATAAATATCGATTACATTTTTGCCCTACTTTATGTTTGTATTTTATACCTAATTCATAATCTCAATCCATTGAATAAGATATCGCCTCTTAAGTGACCGCGCAAAGTTTTCAAAAAGTTTGAGTGTTCCATATTTTTCTTTATATTTCATTGCCTTCTACTAATTATTCGAGAAAAGTACCGAATTGACGATGAAATGGTTTATTATATATACATTATAATTATAGTTACATTATGACAAACTCATAATGAATGTTGAAGAAACTGAATACTAGAAACTGTTCATAGTTGATTGGGTCATCGAAATGACAGAAGCAATTTTAACGATGTACCCGGAATTGGCATATATCGACTATTATAATGAAACAAGCAAATCATATAACTCGAAAGTTGCTTTAGATAAAAACCTACCATGAAACCTTTCAAAATACAAATATAATATAGAAAGTTTAGAAACACTTTACGATGCTTTATCTCATGCTCTAACCAGATATAAAACATTTGATTGGAGAGGAATTTGATAGCTAACTGAAGCATCTACCTCTGATGCAGAAGCTTTTTATAAAAATATTTGGCAAACCAATTTTCTTTTTCGACCTAAGAATGGTGTGATAATCTTTTTGCCATAAGTATTCGAACTTTATGGATAATGTCAATTGCTATGAATGCATATAAAGGAAAAGTACTAATAAAGCAAATGGAACATAGTTATTTTAGAAGTGAACATATCACTTAGGTCGACGCTGCGACAAAGCTATACGTTAAGAATGAGCACTTGTCTTGCCTTACTCATGTTGGCTTTGCATTCAGTTGAATAATGAAAAATCAGAAGATATAACGGTTCCAAGAGTAAAGTTTGAAACTTGTTGATTAGAGAAGATAAATAATGCAAGAGATAATACTGCAGTATAATGTATATGTGGAAAGCGTTAGAAATTCTACAGATTACGACTTACCTATCGAATAAGACGACTATAAGCCCGATTAGGAATAACAATCTACATAGACGAATGAACGTAAGATATGTATAGAAAACTACAAATTATTGTTGATTTAATACAAAATCTGTTCTGGTTGCGAAGATAATTGGTTGCCAATCTCTTCTATGTTACAAGCTACATTGTTAATTTTGGAATCCACAGTGAGCTACCTAGTTGTAAGCTACATAAACCAAACGAAAGAATGCACCGAAAGACTGGACCGATAACATCAAAAGACTGACTAAGGAGTGGTCAATAGTATTATTAATCTAGCAGTTGCTTTCAGATTGAAGCAACTAATTTAATCTTATTGAATTTCAAATGATATTGAGAATTGCATACCTACTGTCAGCACGAATATATATACAACTCACTGTTAGTTTCATAAAACAGTAAAATTTGACAGCATTGTTCATGTTTTTATGATTTTATTTACAGAAAAGTGGGACACCTTTGAACGGTTTCGACTTTTTTGAGTCAAAATAATTGAAAAATTATACTTTCAATCATCTTGCCCTGGAGCTATGTTTGAACATCTTCTCAATTTTTACTAGAGTTCCTAATAATTTAAAGGAACTTTAAGGCCAGCTTACTCCAAAAAACGTAATAGCCATAGCCAGACATCTGAAGAGTAGAATGCCGTTTGGTTCCTATCGATAAGTGTAATAGTTTTGTAATGAGAGTGTAATTCTTGCGAAAGAACGTGGTTCGGAGAAAAATCAGTTCAAAATTTTATTCATGAAAAATCGTAAAAAAAGTAAATTTTACTCACATATCCATTCCAGCTTCATACACAACTCCTTCCTGGTCTTCGTAAGCATCATTCTGAAGATTTCTTGCATTTCTCAAAGCAGTTCAACAAAATAACAAGACAATAACAATAAAACAAAGAACAAAACAATAAGACGACCCGAAGGATTGCAGCAGCTGCCGCAACCGAAAGCGTTCGAGCGGCCGCATTTACTGCAGCGTTCCCTAATCTTTTATACCTGCTTCTCGGTCTTGCTGACCTTTGGGACTAATTCTATACTATTTCTACAAGTATATAGTAGCAATATATGAAAAAAAAATTTCGATTTTCTCAAAATTGTTTGGAAATTATATTGAAATGAACATTCCCTTTTACAAATAATTTGCATTAAAAGGTGTCTTGAAATAGGATCAGAGAGGACGCATTGCATAATTTGGGACATATGTTAATGGGAATATATAGATAAAAAAGAAATCGCAAATATGCATGCAGATCTGTGATGAAATGGATAAGAAATCGGGCGTGAATCTTATGAGAAAGGCGAATTTTTATTGTATGCAAATATATTCCTATCAATACAGTAACACAATGGGTTGAATATTGATACAATCTAAAACAATCATCCAATTACCTATTGAAATAATTTTAATTCAACATATGGAGCTAAGTCTGATTAGAAAAAATCAAAATGAGCAGTCAAAATAGCTGAAATTTTTCGTAAATCTTGTGTTCATTTCTTGTTTCGAATACAATTTGTAGAACTATTCATTTTTGTGATTTTTTTCATTACTATTTATATTTTCAGTATAGCGAATAAGGACGACAAAAAGATTTTAACTGAATCGAATGAAATAAAGAATGAGCTCAACCAAACTAAATACATTTTCTGTGATAGAG
This sequence comes from Henosepilachna vigintioctopunctata, assembly GCA_030704895.1. Classification (NCBI taxonomy): domain Eukaryota; kingdom Metazoa; phylum Arthropoda; class Insecta; order Coleoptera; family Coccinellidae; genus Henosepilachna; species Henosepilachna vigintioctopunctata. The sequence continues at coordinate 1,386,872 of JARQZJ010000004.1, forward strand.
AACCAAGAAAAGAGTTTTGTTCAAAGAAAACCAAAAACTTAGAGACCAAAGTGCATACATACTCAAGAAGAAAAAAAAGTGCACAGAACAGAGCGACATAGCTCCAGAATTTCAATACTATCTTCTTTTATGATATCAGTAAAAACTTTGTTTTTATTATCAATTTGATTTTTATTGTATTTGTGTAGAGTTGCAAAATTAACATATGGATGTATGATCAATAAATTGAATGAATGAATGGAAAAATGAAAATATAAAAATGAATAGAAATGTTCTACATTCTATATAGCTGGGTTAAATGATTCAATTATAATAATAATGGCACCACTCTTCATCTTATGCTAATCTTGAATTCAGACCAACTCCACCTAAACTCTGTTGGATTGTTGGAGGATTGGCAAAAAGCGAAAACGATAGTGATAATATTTCTCCTTCTATAAATCTTAGGATGATTGGGCGCCTTTTATTATTAAACTGCATTTTAAGTTACCGTTGTGTACATATGTATTTAGAAGATATATGATGCATTATTCTGAGGAGAATCAAGTATATTTTTGTGCATTTCTGTTAGTTTTTCTTCAAGGTTTCATTTTGTGGTACAAAAGCAGTTTCTGATTGTCTCTGATGCACCGTCGAGTGATTGCCGATGTTATCTTTTTATATAAGGTGTTGCTCGGAGTTTTGTGTTCAAAAGGAGTCGGACATTGCTTTTAAAATACCTGACTTGAGGCTTAGAAGTACTGATCTTTTTTATAATTCATTTAGAAGAACAAATGAAGCCCTAAACTCTCCACTCTGCAGAGTGCTTGCTGCACATAATTCTTCGTGTAGCGGAGTGGACTTATTTAACTGACCACTCCCTGCGCTAAAACGTTGCCTTAAAGCCAAATTCATGGACCTCTGAAAGCTGAATTACTATTTAATTTGAACTGTTTCTTTCAATATTTGTTTATATTTGTTATTTTTTTAATGAGCATAAGTTTAAACTTCTACTCTTATGTTTATCTTTTAATGAGATGTTATATTATTTAAGTTCAGTGAATACTGTTAATGGGATTAAAGAGCCTATATGTATTCCCATTTGGGTTAATGAATAAATAAAAAAATAAATAAATAGTAGTTCTGTTAGATGTAAAATAATGTGAAACCGTGTATTAGCTACGGTAATTTTTACGGATTGATAAAGCTTGCTATATGTTTCTATTTCTTGCTTCTCGTGTTTATAATTGTATTAGTTCGTCCAAGAGACTAATGAAACTTCAGCAGAAGTACCAAAAAAGAGTAATCAACTAGCCGAAAATGGTGGATGTCGTTATTAATTTTCGTTCTACATGTTGCAGATTGGTGCTGAATTTAGAAATATAATAATAAAAATAATAATAATAACACTTTATTTAGCTATAAGCGTTTGATAACAAAGAAGGTTATTAAGAAATAAGCAAGTCATTGTAGAGATGGAGCCCTCTGCTGAATGTGGACTTTTTCACAAATGTAAAATTGAATTTCTCAACACGAAAATCATTTCGACGTCTCGTATCGTAATTATGAATCTCATTTACGATTTTTATATTCTCAATCAAGTAATCAGGCAACATCATACCATTATTCTGTATCTTTTGTAACTTTTCAATATGACCTTTTTGTAAGTTCAATAGGATCGAAGAACAATACTCCACATGAGGAAGTACCAACGATCTCAACAACAATAATGATGTATTCATATCAATCCTATATCTTATTCTAGCAATAAAATTTACCTTTGCTGATTTGACTAGCAATGTTATTCACATGACTGTGAAATCTCAAATTTTCATCTATTATCACAACCATATACTTAATTTCACCAACTCGTTCGATGTTCTGACATTCTATTTTTACAAATGAACCATTTAAATTGTGATTAGACAACTTGATCCTACTACCTATTAACATAAATTTCGATTGTTTAATATTAACTTTGAGATTATTATCACACAACCAAAAGAAAAGCCTATCCAAATCATCATTGATTAATTTAAACATACGATCTACTTTATCTCCAGAAATAATAAATCATTGTATCATCAGCAAATAACGATATTTCACAATTCAACACATATTAAAAAATATCATTTACATACACCAAAAACAATAATGACCCCAACACCGTGCTCTGAGGAACTCCCTGACCATTTGCTCGAGGATAAGAAATTTCCAAATTTTACTTTTTGATCTCTACCGCTTAAATATAAGTACATTTCCCGTAAGTCCCATCTTTTCTAGTTTTTTCAATAATAATTTTTTATCAACAGTTTCAAATGTCCTTTGAAGTCAAGAAATACCACCAAAATCATTTTACCTTTGTCAATATCCTTCATCCACTTATTACAATTATTCAAAATCGAGTTTTCACAGGAGTGGGACTCACGAAACCCCGATTGTCCACTATTCAGAATGTTATGTTTTTTTACTGGGATTTCAAGAACTTTTTCAAAACTCGGTAAAATATTTAAATAATGTGCCATAATGATTCATTTCATTATAATCCGTAGAAATATTTCTTTATTGTTACCTCTTATGGAAGGTTCCATTGCCCCATTTGTCTGAAGATTAGTTTTTATGACACGGTTTTCTGATTCTTCAGGAGGCATGGCGGTATTATTAATCCTGGATTGTGGTGAATAAAAATGAAAAAGAATGTTATACTTGAACATCAAGTATCCGTTCAAGAGCCCCTCAGATATTATCGGAGCATAATGATCTGAAACGGCTTATTATTAAATTATCAATGCATTGAGAATAACAAGACTAATAAAATAAAACATAGTATGAGGAGGGTATGCATATTGAGGAAATATACATGATGTAGTCTGTGTTACGCTCTTTTTCTTTTCAGATTAGTACCTATTTTCCTTTGAAGAGGTTATTCTTCTCATTTCAATGATTTATATTTTAAGGGAATGTTTTTGACAATGTGTTAATAATTCTTTTTAAGAACTCCTGCTAGAAGGGCACCAAATAATTGAATGAGGGCACTAGCTATACAATAAAAGTTCCAAACTTGAAAATGATTATCTAGTTTGCTCAATCATATATATTTAGATTTTCAGTTTCTGCTACATTTTTGATTTGGTTTTGATAATCTTAGATTATCAAAATATCAATATCAATAATAAACAGAGATTTTCATTTTCAAAAGCATTTGATAAAGTTGCTCATGCGCTGTTGGTACAGAAATTACGCAACAAATTTGGATTCTCTGATAGTCTCAGATTACTTGGTTGACCGATGTCAATTCGTACAGTTGGAGGGTATACAGTCGTCTGAGTTCATAACTACCTCTGGAATACCTCAAGGGTCTAATCTTGGACCACTGTTATTTATTCTGTTCGTAAATGATCTGATGGATAATATTCATTCTCCACATTTGATGTTCGCAGTTCGCAACTATATCATGAAGTTAGATCACAGGACAACTGTGTTCAACTTCAGCTCGCGCTGGACCATGTTGCTAGTTGGTGTGAGGACAATTATTTGAGTTTGAATGTGTCAAAGTGTAATGTTGTTTCTTTCACAAGGAAAAGAGATCGAATTGATTGCGATTATAGCGTCGGTGATCAGGTTCTCTCTCGTTCAGATAAGGCGAGATATCTTGGTGTAGTCTTCGACCAGAAGCTTTCCTTTGTCCCACACATCACCCAACTTATTTCATCTGCTGCGAAAATGTATGGATTCGTTATAAGTAATGGCAAATATTTCAATAATTCTTCAACATTCATTGGACTATTCAATACCCTTATCCGTAGTAAGTTGGAGTATGGCAGCACGATCTGGCATCCCATTTACACTTGCCATCAACGCCATCTTGAGGCTACTCAGAGAAGGTTCTTGAAATTCTTAGTTTGGAGGGAGGATAAAGTTTATCCACAGAGAGAAGTCAATCATAACGAATTATTGAGTCGATTTAGTTTTATCTCATTGCAGAGCAGGAGAGAAACCTTATCACTCAAATTTTTGTACAAATTATCGCACAATAGTATTGATTGTCGTCCTCCAAACTCCCTAATGCAATCCCCCATTTGGTTCATGGAGTCTACATTCTATAGAGTTGCCAATAATTCTGACATTCACTTCGACTCCATAGAATTTATTATCAGGAGTTATGTGAACAACCAAAATTGATTAGAATAATTGATTTAGATTGAGTTATTTGTAATATTTCATTGAATGCTTTGATGTAGTTAAAAGTTACTATTATTTTTAGATTAGATTGAGCTCTTTGTTAAATATTTTTTCTAATTATTCAGTTATTATTTAGTTATGTATTCAATATTGTTATTATTTTCTGTAATTGGGTATTATACCTGTTGAGAATAAAGAACTTATTATTATTATTATTAACAGAGAGAATCTGACAATATCTTCTAGATTGTCACGATCTGAACGAGTTGATCCAAACGGAAAACTATAAATGGTAAAAGGAATCTGTATAAACTTCAGAAGTATCTGAAATAGAAGACTTTGTGTAAGATTATAAGAGTTAAAATGCCAAAAAAGTTAACTGCGTTGCGAATTGGTTTATCTACAAACTGGCAACAAATATCAGGGAAATTGTAACAATCCTGAGCTCAGCAAGGACTTGAAGAGAAAAATTAAAGCAAATTACGGCAAGGTGGGAAATTCTTTAGACATCATAACTATATCGTTCGTTTTCAGTTTTCGTGTTGAGTGCATCATGAATTTAAATCAATTTTAGTATATCCACCCACTTTCTCAACTATGTGTAGTACCTGTTTTCATATCATCTCATTAAGATAATACCCAAATAATAGTCACCGCAGAAATTGTATAGACCCCTAAAATACTATAAAATTTGCAATTGTCCTGGAAAATCGAATGAAAATACACTAAAAGTGCCATATAAAATGAAATGAACTGGAATAATGCAATTATTATTCAAATTATGCAATTTTCGATTCGAAATTATTCAAAAGCATTTATGGATTCCGATGATAAATTATGAAATTCATTTTATTTTTCTTTCATTAACATATCTGTTATCATTCGAAAATCACTGCGATCCAATTGTGGTAAATCAATAACTGGAGTGTCCCAAACAGACAAGATTCGTTAATTAATTGATGTACTTTGAAGGGAAATGCTTCTGGATAATTACAATGATTATTTGAACCATAAGGTATCCTGAATATTTGGTTGATGGGCAAAAACTTTGCATGCTTGAACAAACTGTTTGTGTTTCAAGTTTCCTACAATTACCTATATAATCCCTTTCATGAGATCATACTTGGTGACCTGATAACAGTAGTATGATCTCTTTGAAGTTCAACATTTACCCCTTGCTATCATGCAGTTTGGGAATTCGGTGAATCTGTTGAATTTACAGCTGGGACGCTTTTCTGAATTGGTCTGTTTTGAAATGTTGCATACCTTTGTAAGTGCAAATAATTAATTTTCTTATCATTTCCACTCAAATGCCTAAATAATACTACAAATATCGCGACAATTTTTTGTTGCTATAGTTTTATCGAATGAATCGAATTTAACCATAATTTGAAGACTATTTGCTAATAAGCAATAAAATTGTTTGAAGACTAAATGATGGAGGAACTTACTATACCTATGTGAAATCATTTCAATAGAAAAATGTAGAAAAACAAAGATTTGCACACTTTTATTTGAAATATTAAACAACTTTGACGCTGGTTCACTATTATAATGTTTTCTTAGGTCTATATAGCTGCGGTCAACTGGCAGCGGTTCAACAAAGTCATTATAATGATAAAACGTACGTCACAGTTTCATTTTTTGAATAAACATATGGAAATTCAAAAACATTATTTTCTCTTACATTTTATCGTGAAAATTATTTGATATACTTCATATACTTGAATCGATAAGGTAACAGTAAGCTACCTATTTGTATATATATATATATATATATATATATATATATATATATATATATATATATTATATTATATAACTATATATAATATTGAATTTGAGTCTATTGTTGAATTTTTTGTCCGCTATATTGGTACAGTTAAAATCGTAATTTATTTTTCATATCACTGCATTAATTCCAATTTTAAATAGTAGATATCCACATTTTGGCCTCCTTCTAAAAAGTCAAAATAGAAAAACATCTTCGTATTGAATAAGTAAGTAATGATTTTTCAGAGTATCTCGATTGGCCATAGTTATATCGTATTGCAGAATTACTGTTATTTGTATACTGTAACCTACTGTACTCTATTCAGTTCCAAAAAGCCACTAAATAAAAACAGATGCACAAACTGTTCACGCGATTAGTAAATCTTCCAGAATTGAAGTAGTTCGTCCTTTTTTTATGAAACTAAACATTTTTGTGATACTCGAATGAAAGAACTCACCAGTCTCCAAAGCAAACGAACATATAAAACATAAATTTCATATATAAAAATGAAAACTACTATTTCCGCAATATTCTGACTTGAAGACAGTTGATAGAAAAGGCAGAGGACCCCATATATACAGAAATACAGTCATAATCAGTACAAAAGACAAGTATAATCCTCTTCACGAATTTTGACGAATAAGAAACTATATCTTGTAGTAATCACGTTCATATGTATGTTGTGACGGGTAGCATCTTGGTGTTTAATAGTATATTTTCGGTTAATCATATGGAAAATATGAATTTGCTCCTACTAACATAAATATGCGATTATTTTTTTCAGCAGTGAGTCATTAACTGCCTAGCCTACATTTTGGAGTAAAGTAGTGTTTTATCATCATTAGCATCGATTTCTCTCGGTTATTGTCGAGTATCAAACAATAATAAGGAAAAATATGACCTCAGTTATAACCCACTCAGCACAGTTTCAAGAAAGTAATACGGAAATTCTGCAATTTGAACAAGAATGATCAATGAAAATTGATATATTGAAATACATCTCCGGTAAAGTTATTGATTCACTTCCTGAAACCACATCGTGAGAATGAATCATTTCTTTTCAGATACAATAAGGATATATATCTAGAATTTTGCATGCAAAACAAACAAAGTTGATTGAAAAGATACAGAGAAAATGAATTGGAGGAAGCTATAATTATCTCATTTACTTATGAATAGCGAAAAATACGTACGAAATTGAACTTTCACTCCGTTTCCTGAAGGAAACACTTAAAATTGAATCAGATAATTATCAAGTATGACGCATATCTCTGTAACTTAATTTAAAACTACAAAATAAATGTGGATAAATAAATCTAAATAAAAACTAGATTTTTATTTAGGTATTTAAAATTCAGACCTGATTTCTGCTTTACACATAAACGTATCATTTTGTAAATATAAGTTTTCCCATTTTTTTCCTCAGAAAAGTCTTTTCAAATCATCTCTCTCTCTCTCTCTCTCTCTATATATATATACATATATATATATATATATATATATATATATATATATATATATATATATATATATATATATATAGATAATATTAAATATTATATACAGGCTGGTCTTCCGAGAACTCCATCGATCCATATATGAAAAAGTATACTTGTAAGAAATCTGAAAATTTGATAGTAAACTAATGTGGATGGGGGACATCCTGCTTAAAATATTTCCGGTTATACCGGAAGTAGATGTCAACTATCGTGTTTTAAATAGAACACCCAATATATCATTGCTTTTTGGTTTCCTCGGAAAATTCTAGATATAGTTTTTGTATAATGTGCTATACTTAAGTCTAACCGTTTTTGACGTATTTTAAATTTTATATTCAGAATGACGTTTTGAGACTAAAATATTATTATCAATTTTTCCCATACGGAAGCCTTAATTATCTAATATGGGTTGGGTTTCTTGTAGAAGAAGATCGACCTTACAATAATTTGTATAATATTACCAAAAATATGAGTACAGAGTGATCGAAAAAGAAGAATAAAAATTAAATTTAAAAAAACAGTTATTTTTTTCAAATAGAAACACCCTATTTTTGAATTTTATTGCATCAAGCATTGAAAATAAGGTAACTTTGTATAAGCTCATCTATTCAGAAAATTTGTATCTCCCGAGATAATTGGCAATATAAATTTTTCTACTACTATTAGATGCTTCTTTAGCTACTATTTAGCTATGCGTCTAAAGATTCAGTTAATACGAGTTGGCTATGACGGCTTTAGAACAAACGAAACATTATGATGTCATTTATCATTGTCAAAAAAATAATAATAATAATAAGATAGCTAGTTTCAAGATTCACGAAACCTTCACACTAGTCAATACTGAGGCCCTTAACCGATATATTTCAAATAAAACTCCTACACAAATGTTGTCAACGAGAACGAAGCTATCACTTTCAGGAGTGAATATTAAGTGCCCTTCTTTTTGCTCGCCTGGGACAAAGATCTACTGTTTTTAAATGAAATGCCTACAAAGCCTTTAAGTTCTCTCACTAATGTTGTCATGAGTAGGAATCTAAAATGCCGGAGAGAGTTTATACGTCTCTTCTTCGATAGAGGGAGCTCACGTGAATAGTTTACGAACTAAAGTTCTCCTCATTAGGATTCAGGACCTGGGGGTGTTTTGGAAGCCATCGACTCTTGATTGATTGATTAAACAACACTGATGATTCATAATAATGATGAAACAATTGTATCTTATTATCATTCAACAAGTTCTATGATTTTTCCAAGCGCAGAGTGAATATTTTTAATATTCACTCTCGAAAGTGATAGGTTCGTTCTCGTTGACCAAAGTTTTGTAGACAGAGCTCCCAGAGAGTTTTATTCGAAATATGTTGATATTTCCATTAAGAGTCTCAGTATTGACTAGATGAATTATTCGTATTAAATTTAGAAAGGTGAAACTGAACAAATAGTTGGAATTCACATCCAACTTCACCAAGTGTAAATGACATACTGAATTAAACACAAAAAAATTAGGATAAATGGCGTCTTTTTCGACCATTTAGTGGAGAACAGATCATAAGGAAAAAGAATGTTCGTAACTCTATAACGGAAGTCAGAGAACGTTGGACGTTTTATTCCTCATCAAGGATGGCATTCAAATATTCTTCCTTCTTCTGGTCTCTGGGGTATTTTCTTATTTATGACATAGGACTTAGCCTCTTCATGTTTCTATCTAGTTCAGTGAATCATTGCTGAAAATGGATGTTAATTCTAAACCTCTCCATGTAGTGTTTTAATGAAATTTTGAGTTACTAACATATAATACTCTCTTTTAATTGTTTTTATTATGACTAGCTATCATATTATCTTCCGTTGATTATTTAAAAAATTACCTTCATTACCTTGAAAGTTAGAAAGAAAAATATTTCAGTTATGTAATGCTTTAACTATTGTAGTTCCGCAGGAGGTTCACTAGGAACAGCCTTAAATATGCAAATCTGAATTCGAGAGATTACTCAAATTTCCAGGATGAAATTGCACTGATTGCATACTTTCTTTTACCTTGAAATAGAAGCGCGTTAAGGTTATTCAATATGTATTAGTGATAGTTATGTGTAACCATTGAAAGTGAACAGCTTCGGGCAATTAACTGTGTTGGATTCGAACTACCACACAAGAATGGTCATGCGATAATAATTCATTAGAATTTAGATTACTCCAGGTCATCTGCAGATTCTGAAATTTACTACCGTCACTAATTAATCCCCATTTCCTATTTTTATTCCCGTTCTATTGAATTTTCTATGCAAGTTACGAGTATGCATGTTATGTGTTCCCTAGGTTATCACATCTGCAATGAAAATGTCCATATTGTTTATTAATAAAGATATGTAATAGTTCAGATGAACTTCATGATGATTCGAGATTTTTCTATTTTGTTTTCAGTAAACATTATTTGATAATTTGATCTTTACATGCCTATTATAATAGAGATGTATCCTTTCAAAATTATTCGTTCATCAAGTACGAATCTTTGTAATGAACCATGATTATTGTAATTGCAGTCCAAGACTCTGTCGTTAACGCAACTGAGATTTGAGAATATGATTAAATGACAAGAAAGTTTCGTGAAATTGTGGGAATATATCAAGGTGATTTTCATTGAAATTTACATACATTTATTTAATGTTTTACTGTATCTATTTAATAGTAATTAGAGTAAGCAGACTGATCGCAAGAGAACTGAATTCTGGAAAAAGGCTGAACAGTTTTAAGTCTGATTTTCCTTTCAATCCTCGAACAAGAATTTTGGGTGGAATTCACATAACCATGCAATGACATTTGGAAATAAAAATGACGCTAAACATATTAATCCTTCAATATAATTTCACATTGTGAAGTAATATTAACAAAACATGAACAAATATATGAAAAAAATTGAATCATACATTACTGTTTAGATTCTAATCATCAAAGTACACTGCTACATTATAGTATGCCTTTGTTAACAGCAAATAATCAACTCTCTTGTAGAACTTCTTCTTGAGACTCTTTTCAGCATTCAGTAATTTAAAATTCGACTTTGAATGGTTGTAAATAGTTAAAAAAAGGTTTCAATACTTCGATAATAGAGTAAGAACCAGAATTTAGGAGTTTATGCTTGGGAATAAGTAGCACATCACTGTTCGTTGTTGCATACTCACAATTATTGTTAAATTTGATGGAAATAACTTCATTTTCTTCATCATATAAGAAACATTACAAATATATAGCTAAACAAGGTAGGGTGAGTGAGCAGGTGATTTTCAATGAAAATTTTTTATTTAAGAGGCTTACAAGATGTTCGTCGATGAATATTGAACAAACTATATTTTCGTAATAACTAGTCTGAAATTACTTTCCACTTGTTGATATTTTGTTATGTAGGTGTTTTCTTATTGGAAAATTTAATACTAAGAATGAATTTATTGATAATTTCATCAGATTGTTCTATCAAATTCTTGATAATGTGAATGAAGCCCAAAATATGTCGATTGTATTTTGTCAATTTTATGAAGAAATGCAATGAGTATATGGATGCGGAATTATGAGCAGTTTTCTGAAATATACAATTCACGTGATAAATATTTGATAATAAAGTTTGATGAGTTCTGAAAAAAATTGAAAAATTTCTCCGAAAATTCGAAGAAAAACTATTTATTGTAGGTATACTCCAGTCAGTAAGAAAAAGACATCAAAAAACAAAAAAGACCTCAGAAGTCAGATGTTTCTGACTTACCGAAACGAACCATGGAAATTGGTACTGCCACGGTTGTGAAGAGCATGATATGGAAGATATGAGACAATATCTTAAAGGCCGTATGTGGTATAATAAAGAGTGCGTCGGTTTGTTAGCATATGCCACAGATGAATTTGGGTAACCTGATGGGTGGCTAAGGAGCAAATTAGCTTTGATTTTCAAGTCTTCTATTATGTTGAATGTTTGGAAATTATTAATTATATGAGTGGAGCTGATTTTGAATATTTTTCCATAAGTAAAAAAAGGTCTATAGAGAAAGTTTTCTTGAATGTTTGATATTGTTTTTGTATGAGGCAGAAGTAAGTATTTCATGTTTTTCAATTCGTCACAATGCATCTATAGTTCTATTACACTGGGCAACAACAATTTTGTTCCCTGTGACTTTTTTGACTAAATTTTGGTCTCTGATTTCAAAGTGTTATCAATTTTTCTCTATCGCGTCAATTTTTAAACTACAGGATACCCCTCTTTTCCCTAAAAGTCGTACAAAATGGACTTACAGAGAAAAAATGAAGTAGGTACTAAACAAACATATTAGGATATTTTATTCATACAGAAGTCATTAAAACATTGAAAGTTAAACTGTTTCTATACAAAAAATAAAAAAGATTTTAGGGTAAAAATTTTCGCCAATAACTTTTCCTAAAAAGTTCAATCTGGGGACATTTTGGCTTGATGCTCCAACTGTAGTCAGCCATCATACTGACATACCGTCTACCTTGATACCTTACCTCCATGACTTTGAAATCTTGGTGGAATCGCTCAACCTGTTCATCACTAACAATCCCAAGATTTTCTGGAAAGTTAACAAGATGGCAATGTAAGAATTGGAGTTTGATACTCATGTTATAAAAGCTTTTCGAAGCTCCCTAAGAGTTGTTGAAAAATTTGTTGAACGAAACGTTAATCTTTAGTAAATCTGTGGCTCATAAAAGACACCAGCCTTCATCTCCTCATATGACAAGCTAGGAACTGCCGAAACGTTATACTCAAAACAGTCCCCTTCAGTTGACAAAGCTTCAAGAATTGCTTCGTAAGACTTAGTTGTATATGCAAAGGCAGAAATATAATGTTTTTTCTGAATAATGGCTCATTTACAATGTTTGGATCACCAGATTTCAGGTCAGATCTTGGCGGCCATTTTGACTGCACCCAATGTCTTTCACGACTCTGCTATCCCACATACATAGAAAACATGGGTACTAAGTATATTCGCGTTGCTGGCAAGAACGAAACAAACTATTTTAAGGTCAACACCGATGATTCATTGGTGTAAGTTTTATTTTAACAAGTCGTCTCATGCGTATCTGACTAAATTAGTCAATACGAATCTAAACCTATTGCGCCGCGTCATATCCCCTACAGTCGTTTCTGGAAAAAGTTCAGTCGACAGGAGGACAGTAGGGCATTCTGTAATTCACGTTCTGTTCCGCTAAGCGTAATAGTATGCGCAACAGCTGCAGAAAAAACATGACGTGATAGAAAAAACTGAATGAAGTTTTTGAATCAGCATGTCAATTTAATTCTGAAACAGCCTAAAAATCAAATAAGTCAAAAGAAATTATGTTACAAATTGTTCCTCAGTGTTAGCATAAATTTTTTCAAATTGAAATAAATTGTTTTTATACTATTGAAAATCTCTCTCCATGATATTGATGAAAATTATAAGTGTGAAAGCCTGAAACAACGAAAGAAATCGTGTAATTTTATGGCCTAGACTTATCCAAGTAGATCCAAGATTTAGCAGCAATATAACTCAAATTTAAAATATTGAGATGTGAACCTTCTCCATCTCAGTTTTACCAGCTTTTTAATTACAGCTCGTTATTTATTCATGAATTAATTTGTGTCAGTTGAGCGTGAATGGATGAAAGATGCTTAATTTTGTTCCCTAATGTCATTATCTGAAGAACACACATTTTCTATGACATTCGTTAGTAATTTGGATTTCATTCAGCTGTTATATATATATATATATATATATATATATATATATATATATATATATATATATATATATATATATTTCTGTTTCCATTGACATTTCGAACAAATTTCAATTTGTCATGAGAGTGACTCAAAAATTGAAATAACAAAGTGTTAGGACACTTTGATAAACACTCCATAAACAACGTTTGACCATTTTTCACGAATACAGGCGGAGGGACGTTTATCCTTGATTGGGTCTCTAATTCCAATTCTCATTTTCATGGCGACTTATTTTCTCATTTTGCTGAAAACGAAAAAGCTTTCTACGAGATACAAAATTTGTAATACGGTAAATAGTAGAATTTTTTCATTACGTTTTATTTGAGTAACTAGAAAATAAACTTTACTCGTTTCCCTTGTGTGTAATAGACATTGAGCTTTGTGACTCCATTATGAAGAAACAACGCAATTACATTATTGCTTTTGCAATATCTAAGTTAACGGGCTGTACTGTAACCGAAATTATCTCCTATTTCGTAGAACCAACGAGTTATTTTTATTATTCGCAGACTTCCAGTCAATGATGTTGAAGCAAATGTATATTTTGGGCCAATTGAATGCAAAGGTTTTTCCATCCCTCTGATGGAAATGAATTATTTGAAAATGAACAATAAAACATTCATTCGAAATATCAAATTAACCAAAGGAATGTTATAGTTGAGATAGATATGTGAACGTGTACGATGTGATGCCTCCATTTTCCTTCAGGGGATAAATGTTAGAGAAATATTGAAATCGATGCCTCACCTGATGGAAGTGCGAGACATATGTTTCGTTCTGCGAGGAACTCGTCAGTTGCACCACGTCCATCGAAGTGAGGCAACGATTTCAATCCCCAAGCATCTTCTCATGACTCCAAGTGGAATACCAATTGATAATTGTTTGATGAATAATTTAATAATAATCCATATATATATATATATATATATATATATATATATATATATATATATATATATATATATATATTACATAAATTGAAAGTTATTATTCTCATTAATAAACTAGAAGCCTCAACCAGAAACAGAGTTTTTTATTTTGACTTCGCTACAAAAAAACTAAAACTTTCAAATGAATAGGTGAAACTAATTATGTTCACATATTTATATATTTATAATTTGGCACCTTTTTAGAGGTTTGCTAATAGTGAATTATATAGATTAAAAATCAGGTATATCAAAACGGCTGGGTTGACTGAATGCTCTCTGAATTGGGAAACTCGTAATTCCTAAATCATCATCATGAAATACTAAATAAAGTCTTACTAATAGTTTGAAAAATATTCAAAGGTTCAAGTCTGTAGAAAAAATAGGAATAGAAGTGGAATATATGCAGCCGTTGGCACAAGTTTCTATCTTGGCTCTCATAGAAACAGAGTAGACTAGTTGATGAAGTCTTCCAATTCATTCAAAAGCAAATAGTTACTTCGTTTTCAGAAATGTTCTGTTTGTTTTTGTCCTATTTATGTTCATATAAATGAAACCTTTCTTTCATTGAATGCTTAAATGTAAAGTTTCAACATAATTAATGAAAATATTCATTTTGTAGTGAAATGATAGAGCTATAGTTTTTTGCCAAACGTTAACCCGCAATAATATGCTCCACCTTCATATTTTATTATTGCGAAAACAGTTTTTCAACCTAGTATCAATAATAATTATAATTTTTAAGAAAATAGGAAATTTTAGAGATTAAAATAGATTGAAATTGTTGAATCCAAAAAAGTCATTAAACGCAGTGACTGAGCCGCTATAAAAACTATTGAAGCTATGAAAGTTCAATTGAATTGAATGAAACAGCCAAGTTGATTAACAAAATGACGATTGATGTTTTGATATTAATAGTAATTTTTGAAATTCAACTATTAATTAGTTTTGAAGAAAATGCGATTCGCAACGAAGAGTCAACACAAATAAATGCGAATTGAAATTCATTTTGATTTTTCAGTTGAAAATACATGTTATTGGTGAAAAATATCGAAACAAAAAATAAATATTCACCAGGCAATAATACCAAATAGAAGTATACAAATATGTATATATATATATATATATATATATATATATATATATATATATATATATATATATATATATATATATATTCATATTCAGTGCTATCTTGAACCATTTTATTTATATTTTCAGAAAGAAATTATTGGGTTTTCTGGTTCTCAAAAATATTTATTAAACATCTATATCACATAACGTTTCGGTTCTTTTCTTGGGCATTTTTCAAATGAAATTTCATCAATATATTGTCATCAACACACAAACAAAAACAATACTTATTATTATATTATGAACCAATATTCAAATGAAGAAAGGTTTTCAAAATTTGTTATATTTCTATATATATTTATCTTAGTTTACACACGATGCGCTGTCGATCACGTTCAGACAAAAACTCCTTTGAGTCTTTGTCTGAACGTGAATTTTGAAAACCTTTCTTCATTTGAATATTGGTTCATAATTTAATAATAAGTATTGGTTTTGTTTGTGTGTTGATGACAATATATTGATGAAATTTCATTTGAAAAAGGCCCAAGAAAAGGACCGAAACGTTATGTGATATAGATGTTTAATAAATATTTTTGAGAACCAGAAAACCCAATAATTTCTTTCTGAATATATATATATATATATATATATATATATATATATATATATATATATATATATATATATATATATATATATATGTATGCGTAACCGAATCTAGTTTTGTAAATCTAAAAATAGTTTCCTTCAGTTAAACTTTGAGGTATCAGATAAATTGTCTCTTGAAATGTTTTACGGATCGGGGGTTTCTCTTGTCTTTCAAATAACGCCGTTAATTTATCTGCGAAAGATCGGAATAAAAAGGGCGTGTTAGAGAAAGGAGATCGGAGGAAGTAGCTCGTATATATATCTACTCTTCGGAAACTTCGTTACATATTCTTAGTTCTTCACACAGACGGTGCTGTTCAGATACAAGTTCACATCATGCTTCTAACAGTGAGTACGATTCTTTCACTTTCCGACTAGCAACGTCTGCTAACTTTGGATGACGATTGAATAATTAAATAGTTCGAATATGTTCCGCGATCTCTTAGTATTAATCGTAGAAAGTTTGTGCATTATTCAGGGCTATAAATTAAACTCTTACGAAAATTCTCGTGTTTGTGAGTGCCATGGTGAATATGTTGGAAAACGACGAATCGGAGTGAAAATTTATTCATTATTTACGACATAAATTTTGGTATTTGCATGATAATTACCTTTTCAGTATCTTCCAGTTCGAATTTCTTGAATACACTCAGAAAATGTCCATCATACTAAATTTTTGAGGCGTTATTAAAAGCTACGTTTGGGTTTTCGGAAATTCGCGTGAGTACCCAAAAAACAGTAACTTACATTTCGAATAATATACTCTTCTTTATTGTTTTCTTTGTGAAAGTTCCTAATTTTCACAAATCAAAATTGTACTTTCAATAATAATTTGTTCAAATAGACGGAATTACATTCTCCTAATACCTAACCATTTTACATATATACATTTTTGATCACCAAGTAGGTGATTTAACGATATTTTTTGAAGTTTTACTCCATTCATTCCAAGAAATCCAAGAAATTCCTTTCATCTCTGGTATATTTTTTAGTGTAATTAGTCGTGATGTTTTCGACGATTGATACAAGGTGGCGTTGCGATTTTCAATCTACGTATCAGTACCAAACTACACTTTTAGTGTATTTTAGTAGCAAATCGTGCTGAGATTCGAATATTTTTCATTTCCTTATGTGGTATAATTGAAAATTAAAAAGAAATTCCGGCCGGCTTAGGATCTGATATGTACTGTAGGTATTTTCATCAATCTTTTTCGCAAACATCCAATAGCCTGATAGGACATGTAATGTATCGAATATTCTGTTCAATCCATGTTTTAAAAGTTTATTTTGAGTATTCAGGTTGATATTTTAGTGGAAGAAGATTTCTGTTATTCATATTAACATATACTCCACAACACTTCAATTCTATTGACAAACTAAATTCTATTAAAATGCAAAAATTAAACTTCAGAAAATGAATGAGAACATTATTTTCCGAATATGTTTCAAGAAGTATTTTGAAACTTTACATCTGAAAAAATGAGAAAAATATTTTTATTTTCAATTGAGTCAGTTGAGTAATCGAGTCTCAATTCTCAAAAAAATAATAAGAAGACATATTCATTTCGATTTTTTCCGTTCTGAAAAATGATTCCAGGAAAATGAAGAGTTATTTTTCATTGCAGAACATTTGCTTCTTCAATTCAATTCTCAAAGAAATTCAAATTATTGTTTAAATTATCAGTTTTAGTTTCATTGAGTTTTAGTTTTACATTATGCACTGTATAATTCGAAACGAATGCTATTTTCATGTGGAAATACATGAAAATCTTTGCGATGGTCCAATCGATTTCCAGGTTTGTATTAGCCATTTTATCTCTTAAGGGATTAATTTTCGAATGAGAACGGGATACGTATCTACTCATTAGTTCCATGGAGTAATTCTACTAAGTTTCGAATCGAAAATCCACTTAATTTTATCTACCTATAGAAACATTGAAATAAACCAGCCAACATTAAGCGTAGTTACCTTGAATATAACAGAAAAGCAATACATATCTGGTTCGAATTTTTCATGTTCAAATATATTTATTATATTTTGTGGATGAGTTTTCGAATATTAGATGTGAATTTTAGGTATAGGAAAATATTAGCCTATAAATATAACACCAGAGATTCTATCTGGTGCGTCAACGTGTACAGGATTCGAGTCCTAGGTTAGATATAAACGTTTGTATATATCAACAATTTATAATTGTTAGAAAACGATCTGATTGGTAATGTACATCGCTTACAAACGACATTGAAACTGGATTGAAAAACGAATGAAATGTAGCTCAAAATGAGCTACATTTTGAGCTGATTCTTGTGTATCTCATTTATTTCTATCTGTTTCGTTTTCTCTGTGCATTCGAGATGCTCCTTTCATATTGAAACCCTGACTGCGAATTTCATCTACGAAAAACACTGCATTTAGTTTTCCTGAAAAAGTAATAACTAGCATAACTTTTCAATCGAAAACATCCTGTCGTATTGCTTATGTATGTGTGTTATCTCGTCTTACAAAATTGGTCTGGTTGTTGGAAAATTGAATTTCGCCAGCACACACTTCCGTTGCTGGAAAGTAATGGGATTCCTATATGCATTTTATCAACGGATTATTTGGGAGAGGTTAGTGGCGTAACATTGAATGAAGGAATAATCTCGATCTTGTTTTTATTTTGTAATATTGGTGCCACAGTCAATCTTTCAACGAAAAAATCATGAACGGAATATGTGAAAAAACAATGCTTAGCTCAATGGTAATTAGAGAACATTGTGTCTATACTTTCAATAATCGCATACTCTAATTTGAAGGATAAGAGCATGTGTAGAGGCTCATTGGCCGAAGGGTATAGTGAAACTTTATAACTCTCGGCATAATGGTGTTGCTAGGTTCGATTTCAAGCGTGTTCTTTGGCCGTTCGGAATAGGTGTTAAACAGTAGGTTCAGCGGGGCTATATAGGTTTCTGACTTTCCCTTTTAGAACAATGATAATAATAATAATGAGCCTCTAGAACTTTGCATTATCTCTGAAGGGAACTAAGAGTTAGAGGAAATATTAAACTTATGATTAATGTCTACGGTTGTCCTCTCCTATCATGACCTATCGTGGCGACCTCTGTGTCGTTAGGCCCGGAAACTTTATTTATTCCGAGGAGTCGATATTACCACCCCTTCTCTTGTTTCCTATGGGAATACTAGTTTAATTCAAGCCTTCTGATGCATCTCAGAAATAATCCGATAAAAAGTTATGAAACTGCATCAAGTTATGGAGTCTTCTACTCAGAGCTATAGAAATACAGGAATATTGAACAACGAGAATAGTTCAATAAAGTTATGGAAAAATTGAGGCCAGTAAAAAGTCAAGGGACGAAAACATCATACTGGTTTTTGGTACGGATCAGATTAGACAGGCCAACGATGAAAAACCTTTTTCAATAATTTTATCTAATCCTTATTTTATTGGATTGGCTGATTACGAAAATGATAGCAAAAAAGTTGTATCACCCACCGATTTCCCAAATTTTGCATATTAAATAAAAAATATTCAAAATGTAGGCACACTACCTTTAATCATTTAAATACATTAAGTTGACAACATATTCTAGTGTTTTAAGGTTGGCAATAAAATTAAATGATATTTGGTGGGCAGTTGTAATAAATTGCACAGCTGTTTATGTTCTTCCGACTTACATTACCTCCATTACGAAAGCAATCTTAATAAAGTATGGTTCAAAGACATAAAACTACCCAGAAAATATATCACTACTCTCTGCCGAATGGGGCCAGGTCATTGCTGAACTCCTGTGCATATGAAAAGAATTAAAATATATAATATTACTAGTTGCCAATGTGGGAAATATGGGTACCTCAACCATATCCTATTTCAATGTAAAAGTAACAACAATTGCCGTGAATTATACGATGATCTATTACAACTTAAAATTTACCCGTAAGTTACTTCAATGTTTTATTCAATCATCCAGACAGTGTAACCATAAAAATCATTTGCAATTTTCTCTCATACTCTCAAATCATGCTTTAGCATGCGCTTGTAGAGAATCCAGAGTCACAACAGAGAGCCCAAGACAAAGAAAAACCAGCAAGTGAAAATTTATCAGAAAAATTTGAAAAATATATATATGACATAAAGAAATTATTGAATCAACACAGGATGTGTATCGAGTCCTCGAGATCTCCTTTAGTGGAGGCACATCTGTAGCCGACTGGAATTGGACAAAAAGCCTAGTAGCTGGCCCGTTAGGATTTCCGCGGAAATCCTAATTGGAATAAGAAGAAGAAGAATAACCTCCATTAGAGTGTTTTAACTAAGTGATTTTTGTTCATACTCTATATGGCTAATCGTGGGTGTAAAAATTCTCCCAATGCTTTTTGTAACATTTGGTGACTTTGTAATTAAAAAACGTCGAAGGAACATTACTGATGTAGTGAAAAAAAAGCATATTTCGCATATTTTGGTGTAGAAATTGGCAATCAAGACAAATGTTGGGATCCTTACAAAGTTTGTTATGTTTGTGTCGAGGATCTTCGGAAGTGGTTTAAGAAGGAGAAGAAAGCATCTTAATTTGCAGTACCTATGGTATGGAGAGAGCAGAAAAACCATTTAAACGATTGCTATTTTTGAAGAATATATGTTTCTGGATATAATTCTACAAATAAGAAAGTAATTCTCTATCCTAACCTAACTTCATTTGATCGGGCCGGGACTGCCTGTCCCTATGACACCTGAGTCTATTGATGACGTTTTACAGTCCAGTCCTGAATCGAATGAAAGTGAAGCATGTGATGATGTGTATTTAAAACCACAATTGTTTGAATAATTACTCAAGGAGAATCTATGCATTATACGTTGAGAACTAATGTGCATAACGAAAACATTGGTCATGTTACGGAAGGTGTAATTTCAGTAGAAGTTTGTTGTGACAAAAATCTATTTTGCTGAACTGGATGACAAACGTAATTTTTCCGACATTTTTCTGAATTTGTGTGCTAACAAACATAAAGGAACAAATACAATTCATAGCTAAAACTCAACCAGAAATCATTGAAGATTATGCATAATGTCGTTGACATTATGCAAGTTGAGGTGATTGACATTTCCAGGGTAATCGAGAATTTAATTGAGTAATTTTATCGTATTCAGAGATACATGTTCATTAAATCGTTGAAGCAGATCAGGTACTAGCACATACTTGAAAAAATCTTAGATGATCATTACGACCACTCTGACTTCGACAGTCATTGACTATTGTTGACATTATTGTTGACTCTTATTGATGCTAACCATATGAGTAAAGATAGTCGAAACTACTGAAGGAAACATGAAAAAAAGCCTAAAAAATAAAGGACAAACACTTTCTCATGCTAGAAATTATATATGAAATGGTGATTGAAACGTATAACAGAAAGGAAACAACACGGAAATGTGCCAACGGAATTGCTGAAGTAGCTTTCAAGTTACCTAGATTGAATTGATACCCTGTGAGGATATGAAGCTCAACGAGAAAAAAAGGGCACTGGACAAGCAAAATTGTCTGTTTCAAATAACTTGAGAATAATAAGGTTCCTTTTATTATTTGAATTGTATTGATATTACGATATCTGAAGTGACTAGAAAAAATAAAATGTGATCAGTGCAGTGAATGTGACAGGCGATTTCACAACGTTTTATCGGTTGAGTAGGATTTTGAGATGGAATATCCTCAAAATTTTCGGAATTTGCTCCGGTCATATCGAAATAATACCTTTATAAATTGATTGAATATTGAATAAAGTTTTTATAACTATAGGTGCTACGATATCAGTTAAGATTTCCCTACTGAATTGCCCTATGTCAATTGGTCTTCTTGTTCGTTTCAGAATAATTCAGAATGTTTTTCCAGATTATTCGAAGAATTAAAGTGTATAAGAAACTTGAAGATTGAATTCTCGCTTACCTCTTGTTGAAACACGATAAAATGAAAATTCAAATCAAACTCTTGGCTTAATGTTTCACAAATATATATCTTTGTGAAATACTAAGCCAAGAGTTTTATTTATGAACTTTTAAATGAGAAACTTTTCTGAATCCTCGGAGAACTATATTAAAAATACATCATAATCTAATCAATATTTTCGAAATTCATGACGAAAAATAGAGAAAACACAATCTTTTTTTACTCATATAGTTATTGAAGAAATATTACTTATATTTTAAAACAGATTGAAATGTATCAATGATTATTGATTAAGTGGAAGTTCACCTTCATAACCTCATTTTTGGAAAAAATCTTTAGTTAGTAGGCGATGGTCATGCAATTGTTACTTGCTTGTGAACCGAAAAAGAGGTCTCTTTGTGTTCTTGTCATTTCGCATATTATCATCATCTTCATCCTGCCTAAAACGAGGAAGGGAGGACTCCGCGAAGTGAAAAAGAAATTAAGGGAAGCAGAGAAATCGCAGGAATTTCACCAATACCAAATTATTTAGTTCGTGGAGTTCTGCTATTCAATAATTCAAATGAGGATGGAATGAGAGCGAAAGTCGATATCAAATGATTCGTCGAGATAATAAAATGGAAATGTACCTTTTGCGATATCCTATTCAAGAAACAGTTATTGATAATGTCACGTGTAACGAAAATTAACATCCGGGTCGTCGGAAGTATCGCAGACGCTGTAATATATTATTCATGATCAGAAGATAACTGAATATTTCAGTACCTGATAGCTGAAAGGAGAAACGTATAGTCAATTTTGTTCAGCATTAAGTCTTTGAGATACTCAAAAGATTCTTCCTGGTGAGTTCAAAAGCAATCCTATTATGTTATTAATAGATTATCATCTTTTAGTGAGCGGAAAAATAAAAAAGGAAACCTTATTTAGATGATTTGTTTGATATGGGAAAATATAATTCAGAGACAATTTGTGGTGATGCATTTTTCGATATGTAATATTATATGTATTTTTTGTGATATGTTTTCAAAATGAATTGGATTTTATTTATTTTTTGGATTGAGAATTTCTTAAGACAGGTCTTAACGTGGAAAGGAAAATAAAAGTCGTTTGACCACTACCATCACGCTATTATCATCATGGACGAATCGTCTGTGGCCAAAAGTTTAGTATTACTTAGTTAAGGGTTCTCAGAATATTGATAATTGATGAGGCCGACAGTTGGAGAAAATTAATACCCATAAAATAAGAATATTTAAAATTTTCTCATAATTTGATATAAAATACGCATGACGACGTTTCGAAGTACTACTTATAATTAATATAATTCTAATACTAATATTATTAATCCAGCATTTGATAAAGAAGTAGCACTTTGAAACGTTGTCATGCGTATTTTATATTAAATTATGAGAAAATGTTTCTCAGAATATGAGAAATATGTTATCAAACCCCGATACTAATTGATGCTTGCCTTCGAATACCTTATTACGCTGAAAAAACTTGACAGATACATTAAATATTTACGGTTTTGTGTAGAATTTGGAATCGTGTATTCATATTTCAGCTTATATGGATTAACTATCGATGTATCAGTTCAATTAAGATTTTTTTTACGCTATACGAAAACAGGTAACCAACTTTTTCTGTCTGAAGTTATAATAAAAATAATAATTGAATCAAAAATACAAGCCGAAAAATTTTCAATCTATCATAACATAGTATTAAGCGGGAGAATTCGAACGGAAGTATATTCACTTTATATGTTTGCATCAATTAGCAACAAAGGAATGGAATTCAAAAGCTTGTGAAATTAATAATTTCTCACATCTGACCTCCATTTCTTAGTCTGAAAGGTTTTTCGAATCTTTAATTATTTTCAGTTGGTGAGAGTATGGAACGGTATTTCAAAACAATAGAAAAAAATTCACCAAAATTATTCAAAATTTTAGAAATATGTTTTAATTGTTGTAATTAGTTTTATCAACTCTTCAAAATTATCAAGACTTGAGTTATTTAAGAAATAATTTTTGTGGAATTGGGTCAAGTCTTACTTGGCCAAAATATTCTCTTGTAGATTTTAATTTTTTGATGAAAGAATATTCATAATATTTTGGAATGAGTTCCAAAAATTTTCATAAATTTTCTGAATAAATAACCAATAAACATACCAATGTGCTCTAAAACTAGCCAATGCGGCTCTTTTTTCGAAATAATTTCTTTGAAGTTCATTGATAAAACTCACGAGAAACTTGGTTTATCGTTCAGAAAAGGAAAAAGAAGCAATTAATTACTGGATAACAGTTATGATAGTGCAAAATCGTATATAAAATTTGAGAAATTAAGGCAGATGATACTGTACATATAAAAACAATGAGTACACTAACTTACTGATGAGACTTCTGAATTCACCTTTTATTCAAAGTAACAATTTGCCACCTCACCCGAAGTTAAACACTGTTTATAACTGTTGTAGGTACCAATTAATTTGATTTTATGGCACCATTCAGGCTAGCACATAAAAGTCAAATGTGAGAATTAATTCTCTTCCAGTTTTGAGTCTTGTTTAAATCTTAAGTCATCCTGAATTCACTGCGAATTCGACCACTATAGTTTTACCCTTAATAAATTCGAAGAATGGAATGTATAGCTCCAGGAATTTGGCATTCACTTGGGTAAATCTATTATGACTATGGTCAACAATGGTGAATGATTTAAATCCAAAAGCTCATTGATTAAATTCTCAGAAGTTTTGTGTCTATTGAATTCTACTATTTTCCATAAATAAAATTAAATGTATAATTTTATGAATATTTTGTGAAATTTAAAAATTTGAATCGAAAGTATGTTTTTCTTTTAAGAAATGGTTTTAACAATTAGAATTACTATTATTATACGTGAAATTGTATTTGTGTTCTTTAATTCTATTACCGAAATTCCAACTGGTTTTGCCTATTTATGTTCATGAACATTTTCAACAAAAAAATTTTGACCCTTTTCAGGTAAAGAACTTAGTTCAGTATAGATGGACTTCGAGAATAACTCACTCTATGGTTGCTCTTCTTCTTATAAATTATATTGTTGTTTATACATACTATATAATCAAATTTGTTGTTAAATCATGTTCTGGTAACGCCTGAAGAAGTTGGTTACACCTACGGAACGCGTCACGTTATGACAATTAAATTGTAAATCGAATTCAAATTTGAATCATCCTATAGGTACAAGAAAACAGAAGGACGAATAGGGCACTATTCATTATTTCAAGATCTCAATGTCCTCTAGTTACCAACTTCATTTGATGACTCATTTATCCTGCATTGTATGGTTTCTTCAAAATTCTAGTATTTTATTGCCAATTGATTTAGAATTTCAATAGAATTGGAGTTTCTGTTATATGATACATTTTCATTATGAACGAGAAAAAATAGATTATAATTTAATCATTAATATTTCATTTATTTATCATAGCAAATTTCTGTGCTTACCATATTTTTCAGCAGAAAATGTAAAAGCCAAAAAATAATATAGTTATAAAAAGCAAAATGAAGTGGTTCTAATTTACACGTATTTTTGTGATATAATAAAAGCTTCGAAATAATAATTCGAGGTTTGTTTTGAATTAGTGGAAATTTGTGTGCATAGTAAATACAAAAAACGAAGTTCGGAATAGGCTATAAATTTTAATTCGGAACATACAGTATTATTGGTAACAGTATAGCTAGGTTAGTGTTTTTGCTGTTTTCCCCGTGGAATTGTGTATTTTGGCACTAAAAACAATATATGAAAATTAAAAGCTCTGCTCTCTTTCATTTGCTCTGTTGTATAATATTTATTAATTTGCATTGATCAAATATTTCGCTTTGTGTGAAATACTGCCTTTCATGAAACAAAACCAATCGAAAATCTGATAATGTCTGTTTTATTTACTTCTGCATCGTTTTCTGCTGTAGAGATTTACCATTCTGTTAAACCTAAACTTAATATGTCTGAAAATACAAACACAAGATATTTCATCATGACATATAATATTTCCCTGGAGTATCATGCGACCGTGCATTAATGAATTGGGTGAGACAACATTAAGTTATTATGGTTTCATATGAATTTTAAAACTTGATGAACTATTGATTATAATAATAATAATAATAATAATAATATTTATTTAGCTGAAGCTATACAAAAAATCTACATATTTTGAACTGTTAATTTTTAATTATATAAATAACTGATTTAGAATATACTTTCTAAGATCACGCTTAAATATCTTAATACTAGTACTAGTTTTCGATATAATTGCTAAATTATTGAAAGCCTTAAATCCGTCATAGATATGCTATTTTTAGATTTAGAGAGCTTACAACTTTGGATATAAAAACTATCGGTATTTCTAGTATTATACCCATGCACGTCACTGACATATGTAACATTTTTTATTACATTACATGGAAGCAACTGATTTTCGATTTTAAATATGAATATATATGGAGCAAAGAGTATTCTTTGTTTAACAGACATTAGTTCCAAAGAGCCCAGCAAAATTTTAACCTATTGCACTTTAAAATGTTTCGCATGGCTCTATTCCGTAACTTTTGTAATTTTTTAATTTTTTCTTTAGTCAATCCAAATAACAATGTGGAGCAATATTCAAAAGGTGGCATTATTATTGATTTAAAGAACAATAATTTCACATATCTCGCTAGGTTTTTTCTTATTCTTTTGAAAAAATTGATTTGTTTAGAGGTTTTAGATGATATGAAATCAACATGATCATTGAAACTCAATTTTCGTCCAACATAATGCCTAAATATTTTACTGTTTCTACTCTTCTAATTTCTTGTTCATTAATCTTTATAATTATATCCTCATTTTTATTTCTTTAAAGGTTTTATTTGTATCCAAAACTATGAAGCTAGAAGTTTGCACATTTAGAGATGAGCTATTGTCATATAACCTTTCATTAATTACAGAAAGGTCTCTATTGATCCCCTCTGTCATATTCTTAATATCTTTGCCAAATATATAGAGCATAGTATCATCATCGAATAAACGTATAAAACATTTTTTCACGCGAGAGAAAATATCGTTTATATATAAGGAGAACAAAAACGGACCTAAGACAGTTCCTTGAGGTACTCCTACATCCACTTGCGTGCTATCTGAAGTAAGATCCGAACCAATCATTTACTACTCCCTCAAAACCAAGTTTATTCAGTTTTTTCAATAATAATGATATACATAACGTTTCGAAAGCTCTCTTTAAATCCAATAATACTACTATAACCGTTTCTCCTTTATCTATAGCACTATACCATTCCTCACAGATGCTGTCTTACAAGGGGAGTTTGGGGAATTATATGAGGTAATAATTAGTGTTTCCAAGGGTTTCGAATTTATTCTCAATTGGGTTACGAATATTTAGTGAAGATTGGTAAATACATGTTGAATGGTCTCTCATAATTCATTTGATGCTATCAAGAGCGAATACAGCCTTTTATTCGGAGTAGGTTAAGTATTTGTAGAGCTTATTTTGAGATTTTAAGATTGATGAAATTCCTTGCTTTATATGAATACATTTTATTTATAATTATAAATAAAATGTATATTATCTCCTATTATAATAGGAGAACATAGTTATATCATGACTTTGCTTCCTTAAAAAATATGAAACAATAAAAAATTATCTAGGGTCTAGTTGTATTCCTTCAAGTGAGGGTCTGCACCACATGAACTCCTCCTGAATTGAATGGATTATATGAATATAACTCATTCACGTACATTCCTGAAAAATGTAACAGTCATTAAATTCATTCATAAAATTCGCAGAAAATTCATCTGAAGTCCCCAATGAACCTCTCTTGAATTAGCCGCTTTGAATATATAATCCTTCAGAGTTCTTCAACAAGTTCTTGCTGATTTGATACCTTCTCAAGATGTTTCGATATCAGTGTATCTTTCTCTATGAATTAATTCATTTTTCATTCACTTACATACATATCTGTGAAATTAACATTGAGTAGAAGTCGCATACAGACATACAGAAGTACATACAAACGATTTTCTGTTTATCTGATAATTATCATATATAAGACTCAAGTTTTGATATGAGTTATGAAACAACTTCACGTTGCCAGGTTTTCGAAAACTGAATTTTTGGATGGTTTATTTGATCTATTTACTACAAAAATTAGATTTCTATTGAATAGTTACGAAAACTAAGGAATGTGATTCGATTTAGTTCGACTTTTTCCTTGATTTTCACCAATAGACTCTTTCATCATGTTTTTTTAAATGTATAAATCATAAAAGGGGACTTTTCCTAGATCACTTAATTGTACTAGCAAATCTCCACGAATTATCACAAGCGGATACTCAGACGACACTTCTAAGAATTTTTGCATGGTCTATGTGATCTGGTTACCACAAAAATTAGATTTTCACTGAATTATCACATTAAGGAATGCGATCGGATTCAGTTCAACTTTTTCCTTGATTTTTAGCAATAGAGAATTTTGTTTTTTACAATAAATAAATGATAAAAAAGTACTTTTACTGGATTACTTAATTGTATTAGCAAATCTTCACGAATTATCACAAGCGGATATTCAGACGACGCTTATGCGAATTTTTGCATGTCTATTCGATATGATTATTACAAAAATTAGATTTTCACTGAATTGTCACAAAAATTAAGAAATGCGATCCGATTCAGTTCAGCTTTTTCCTTGAGTTTAACCAATCGATAATCTTGTTTTTTACAATGTATAGATGGTATCAATTCACTTAAGCACAATTCTATTTCCAGTAAAATTGAAACAATTTTGATAAATTGAATTTATCGACGCAATTGTTAGTTTGCAATGACACGATATTCCGTTAACACCACTTCATTTGTATTTCCGCTCTAGTAACATCAAAAATTGTACTACTTATTCGATATCCAAATCGGCCATGTGAAAACAATTGAATGCCATTATGAGAAAGATGACATTGAATAAACTTACCTGATGTAATTCGCTGTAACCATTCTACTTCCTATAATGCATTCAATTTTTAATCGATTATTATTTTGATCTGCATTCCTTGAAATGTAATGCGAAATGTGAAAGTACAGTATATTATGAATTTCACCTCATCGTTTTGTGCACGATGTGCGCGAAAAATAAGAACTTGATTTGAAATATGACTTCTGGTACTTTGAATCAAAATAATCGAATAATCGAATAAATCGAAAGATTTCATATGAATTCTGTATGAACTAGATTATTTCGAAATCGATGAGACTGATTGAAAATAGATAGCAGCTTCAACTGTATTATACCTTCGTGAAATGAGATCTCGAGTCAATTTTTATATCCACTGTATGATATGAATTAATCAGTATGTTACAATGAAGACATTCATCAAAATGAAAAACCGTTATGATTGATTGGACTAATTGAAATAGTAATCAATTAATTGTGTTTCTATTTTGTGTAAATAACACCGAATGAATCGTGACAAAGGTGAAACTACTTTAACAAATGGATTTTATTGAATTCGTTCATTTGTGAAATCAATAACTATTAATTAATATTATGTTAAAAAATTTCAAAGGAGTCTTCAGAATTATTGGAATTTTACTTTCACATTAACTGATTTTTTTAGAAGTTGTGAACATAATATCTGTACACCACTTGAACGCAGTAGCATAGCCAGGACTTTCGATTTAAAAGAGGGGTTACGGGAGATTTTAAGGTCCCTTCCGTTGGGTCTGCAATACCCAGAGAAACACAGGGATCGGGAAAATGTGAATGTGTTGTGAAAATTCATTTAATTGATGCATTTTGCTACTGGCATATACTCGTAAAATCATTCTATTCTCACGTATTCTTTTTTGAGATCATAACCGACATTTTTTTCGTTGTATTTCGTGAGGCCACTGCCATTTGGAATAATGCGCATGGAGGATTGATGAATGAAAATTAGTTTACTGAATATGTTCAGTGGAGGCAAAATGTTTCATAGCTAGCTGAGATTTTATATTGGACAGGTATAAGGGCTTTCAACATACTACAGCTCTTGGAAGTTAATTTAGTGGGTCATCATTGTAACGCTGTCCAACATTAGCAGTGTTACAAGGAATCAAAGTAAAAACATAATTTCCTATTTAGTGAAATGGCTGCCAACCGTCTTTTCTGATTGCGTCCATTAAGTTTAATCTCAGTAGTGCTAACATACGAAGTGTAGCAAACTACTATGCTACCTTATCTTCACTACTGAGTTGAAAGATTTGGGTTACTCACATAGAGTCATGATCGTCAAAATGTTTTGGTAATATATTGTTTTTTTAATAAACTGAATACTCCATACTTCCCACACATATCAGAAAAAATGTGTGTGGTAATTCCGATTCGGCATGGAAATGTCATAAAAAATAACAGAAGGTTAATGTTTATTGTTGATAAATTTAAAGATCCAGTCAATTTATATCGCTGGGTAAGCCGATCTTTTGATTTACCATTTGCATTAGCCGTTGCTCTAATTGGTGGGGGCATTCCCAATAAATTCAGGGTTTTATCGTTTTCCGGTTTCGCTTCATTCCGTTATCTCTCCCAAGAAACTTTTATTCCTGGAATTCCATATATTTCTTTGTTGTAACATGTTCATATTATATCTGAATAATGAGGATGATTTCGCTCAGGTCCATTTACGAAAAACAAATAAGAAATAGTCCATTCGCCGTAAGGGCCCTGTTTAAAGTTTTGTTTGCATATAACTTTGTAATTGAATCTAGGTATGAGTGGAATTTGCCAGCTTTGAATAAAAAAAGGTTTTTTAATTCTTTTTTTATTGATTAGTATAGCAAAAATGTTTGTTTCATGTCTATTATTCATCGGAATGAACATGAAAGGAATGATTTCAGATTAATGCATATATATATATATATATATATATATATATATATATATATATATATATATATATATATATACTATTTAAATGTTTTTAGCAATAATAGGCTTCTTTTGATATGAGAAAGCTTATTTTTGTTAACGTTTCGTTGTTATATTACAACTCTAATATAACAAAAGTTGTAATATAACAACGATACGTTGACAAAAATAAATTTTTTCATATCAAAAGAAGCCTGTTATTGCTAAAAACATTCAAAATAAAATATCTTAAACAGGCAATAAATCAATTTCAGAAATATAATATATATATATATGCATAAAACTGAAGGCTATATATATATATATATATATATATATATATATATATATATATATATATATATATATATACATATAGACATTCATAGTGCACCCAAAGCCTGATATCTTTGTATGAAAATACGCACTGAAGTTTGTATCATTGAAAGCATTCTAAGATGCAGTTCAGAGAGGTGCTCTTTTTTCTTCGAGAAAGAAGAGTAACTTTCTTTTTACAGAAAAGGGTAACATGGTATTAATAGTCACTTATTTTTGCCTTTTGAATATGTTGTGGTGCGTTTGAAAATACCATCGATGCTCGATTGTTTGGATACATGCCGCTACTGATGCTTCTCGATATAGGATGAAACAGCGCTCTATGGTACATTCAACCAGTTCGAAGGTCTCCGGAATGCACTAAATTCAACTTCGAAAATCGGTAGTCAGACAGTTGTATCAGAGGTTTTTCAATATTTGAATAAAATTTTCAGAAATAACTACACAAGTATTAAATCTTCTATATAAAGCCTGCAAAATTACGAAAGTCAAAATTACAAAAGTGCAATATCAAATGTAAATGAAACTCAACTCATTTGAGTAACACCAAACAGAAAACAAACACGAGACGAATATTTTTCCTGCAAAATGGTATTGCTAAGTACCTATATTTTATCTTCATGAATTTTCATGTAACATTCTTACTGTAGGTTGCAGTTTGATTTTTCAAAAATCAAGTATGACATTTTATGAAACACTCACCTTAAGAACCAGTTGAAACGTAAAAACCAAAAACCGTAATATAAAATACAACTGTTCCAAATAATTGTCCCAATTAGTATCAATATTACACAGAAATAAAATATCATCAAACAGGATAAAGGGAATGAAAAAATCTACTTTAAATTCAGATCACCTTGTTTGAATTCATTGAAATCAATTATTTCCTGTTAGATATCACTTAAGGCTCATCAACCGTAAAAATTAATCAAGTCGGTTTAAAAACGTAGTTCTGTGAGAGATACTTGTCGATTAAAAGTTTCGTTATCAAGACATAATGATAAAACTTTGAAGAATCACGGATCCGGAAATATCTTTCTTTTATTAGATCGGAATAGGTCTCAAGTATTCTGGAAGTGAGAAGGCAAATTGAAAAAGTTGTAACGGAAGCAATAATTTCTTCCTTCGAATTCGAAGTGAGATATTATCGGGAAGACTTTGATTCTCATTGAAGTTGTATCCAAGCAATCCAGAGAGAACAAGTGGATGTTTTCAAACTGGCCCAACAAGTTGTAAAAATCAGTGGAAAGTCAGGCAATAATTGAAACTATTTTCGACTTAAGATACAAATAGTGAAATTGAAAACAATGATGTTTTATTTGAAGATTTCACCTCTTCTAGAAGTTTTCTGAACTTGATATACTCAACAACGTGAACCTACCATGGTGCAATTTTCACTCCATTTAAGATTCCAAAAGAGCACTAGACTTAGTTATAATAATACGAATAATGAATAAACATGAAGTTGCACTTGCTGAATTATTTTTGGAAGAGTTATTGCTCTTTACAAGTCTGAGTTTGCAGGGAAACAAAGCAAAAATATGAGTTTCCAGTGATTATTTCTATATCTTGGATAGCCTTCGTCTTGTCTATATTATCCACTGAATTGACAGTTTTCTTCAAAATCCACTAGAATTCCACAGTTGGAGGAAAGTGTTTTTCTGCTCCTTCTTCTCACATCTTCATTTATGATATGATCTATTGAACTGATACTTAATATGGTGTCAGTCTTATTGTTTTTCTTCCTATTGTACCTTTCCTTTGTGTGGCTTATCGTTTCTAAACAGCGTGTGTACTGGGAATATGCAGTTGTACATTTTTTCTTTTCGAATTCAGGTTTATAGTGGCATATATGTTCATAAGTACAAAACGTAGTCTTTTGAATGCAGGCTACTTAGATCTTTTCTTCAAAGGATTTTTGCGTTTCGATTTTCTTTACTATTTCTCAATGTACGTCTCAATGTATTCGAATACGTTCTGAAATTCATTCACATCGATCGATAAATTATATGAGCTCTTGCTTATTCATATTTCATATTTATATCTGCAATTCTCTGATATTCATATTTCATATCTGCACAACATAGATGATGGGGATCTTCGCCATCAATTTCAACTTTCCTTTCCTTCGAGTACAAGATTAAAAATACCTACTTCTTCTAGAGTCCACATTTTGTTTATATAGGACACAAAGTCTTACTACTTTTCAATTACCATATGATTTGTTCAGGTCTACATTTTATTTAACTCTTCTGAATGATATAGACTCTAGGAACCTTTGTACTATATATCTTTTCTGTAAGTATATCTATACGTCAGGTTCATCTATAATGTATATTTTGAGTCAGTTCTAGCGTTAGCACAGCTTACTGATGAATGTCCAATGTTCGTTTCAAGCGGAATACTTCTTGTTGTTAACTAATGCAGTGGTATGCGCATAATATATGCGCAAGTATCCCTTGACAACATTGCACTGACACCATTTTGATTGATCAGCGTTTATTAAGTTTAACTTGTTGATCTGAAAAATATTAATAATAATTTTACTATTCACTAAGAGATACAAAGTATTGAGGTTACCATCTTAATGCTTACCATTTACAATAGTTACCTACATTAGCCTAAAATTGAAATTTCAGCTATATTTCATTGTTTCAGGTTACGGTTTTGGCCCTTCTAGCAGTGGCACAGGCCGATAGTCAAGATAATGTTAAAGTTACTGAAAAGCGTGGTGTATCGTCGCCTTCAGCATCTTCTATAGCGCAGCAACAAGCTTATGCAACAAAACTGAGGCAATATGAACAAGCTCAAGCCCAAGCTCAAGCTCAAGCAGAGGTGAAAACATATAAACTTTTTATCTAATAATGTAAACGAGACCTCAGGTTCAAATGAGAGCAACATTACAGAAACAAGTTTCAGTTTCTGAAAGATAATCATTTCCTACTCAAAAATTCTGCTCACAGTATCAGTGTTGTTCTGCAGATTACGTGGGCATTTTAGAGATGTTGTTTATTTTCGATAGTTTCGAGAAAAGATAAAATTGGAAGTCTCCAATTAACACAAGTTTCCTGTGTTTCTAAGAAGTAGTGTCATTCCATAAATCAATGAAAATTCTATTAAATATAGACTCAGAAGCTCAAGAGTCAGTTCTTTCTTTTTAATAGACTTTTTCAAGGAAATATTTTCAAAGAAATGGTAGAATATAACAGTATTAGAATGGTGAGACTCGTGTAATGGATTCATATATGTTGATACAAAATTTTATAATCCATATAAATAAGATTTAATAACTACTTGCTACACAACTAGTTCAACAATTGTTTCGTTTTGTCAAAAACAATCTTGATGAGGGTTTAATAAAAAAAAATCTATTTTTTATAATCTATTCAATACTTTTCTCAATAATTTTCAGGCACCATCTAGCGCTGGAGTGCAGTATCTCCAACAGAATTCGAAATATACTGCATCTCCTGTAGCTTATAATTCTGGAGCTGCCCCTTCAGTTCAATATCAGTCTCAGCAACAGGCAGCGGCCTATGCGCAACCAGCTTTGAAACATGGATCCGCTCCAACATACTCTAAGGTACGAATAACAAACATTACGAGTATACTTTTTTTGGTGAAAGAAACTAATTTATTGAAGTCTAGAGAAAATGATTTCAAAGAAATAATTAAGATTTTATTTTTTACAGTTGTTTATAGATAAAAGCTCATAAAAATTCACGAGAATATCATTGTGTTCACCTAAAAATGCTTTATTTCTTTCAGAAATATTTCGAAAGAAATACTTCATTCAGTTTCAACACAACATTCATTGATGTATGATTGTTACATTTTCTCAGTCAAGAATAGTATCTTAAAATTATTCAATATGATTGAGGTTTGATATATTATTCTCAAGGGGAACGAGAAAATGTAATCATTTCGATATAGGGAGGTTCGTGATTTCTGACTTACTTCGATATATAGAGTTTAGAGGTTTTTAATAAAAACTACTACTGAACTACTGAAGGCGAAACGTATTGCACAAGTGTTTGATCACAAACTGAAACAATACGAAAACAAATGTGAGGAAAGGAGTTACAGGCTTTCTTTGGAAAAAGACGGTTCCAAGAACGATAATCCTTTGAAGAACAAACTTTCTTCAGTCTAAACGCTAATTGTTATATCAAATCGACTTCGATATGTGGAGGTTTATTGAACAAAACTTCGTTATGTAGAGGTGCGTTGTAGGCCTAGGACTCTAAAAATTCGTTATATCAAGTTCTTCTCAACTAATCCTTCGATATATAGAGGTAAAAATAATAAAGTAATGGTAGGCAAATTCAAGGTGAATAGAAAAACTTCGAATCATTGCTTAAAGTTGAGCTTATCAGTGAAATAATAGATCAGAACAATATCGATTCTACCTTCGATGTAGAATCGATGTCATGTCTTGGACAGAAAGTCTAGTAGGATTAACGTGACACACTTGCACGTAGTGTCTATTGTCACGCTGTCATGGACAGGAAGTTGGAATACGTGGAACAAGCGCACAACCTTGAAGCCAGAGAAGGTTTCAGTGGCTGCATACCAGTTTCAGATCCCAGTTACAAGGTCTTTTCTCCTCACTGGGAGGGGGATGCACTATACCAATCTCTCCCAACTATATCAGGTTTGTTCTACAATTGACCACGGACGTAGCTTATACGGGGGGGGGGGTGTTAAACAAATCCCTTAAAGCAGCAAGAGGGAGAGAGGGATTCAACTTTACTACCACAAGTCCTACTTCCAATTGAGGTGCTGGTTGGCACTCCATCCAAGGCTTTCCTCCCCTCTCATGGTACTGAACATAGTGTTCCCGGGTCGGATAATCTTCGGGAAGGCATTTCTCTCCAATTTAGGATCTTGTGAATTCTGGCATTGGTTGACCAGGTCTTTTATTCGTCACTTGTTTTTTCAATGTTACCAGCACAAAGCAGATTTTCCGAAAAATGAAAAAAACAATGGGCGATGAATCAACTCTGTGATAGTTCATGTTTGAATGACAGGTAATAAGAAATACTTGTCTAAAAATCACTGACTGAACAATTATTTATTCGACTAGTTTCGCCCTTCTACGGCATTACCATTATGGATAATGCGGTAAAAGACGAAACTAGTCGAATAAAGAATTGTTCAGTCAGTGATTTTATGAAAAAACAAGACACGTAATTTATTTATTCACTGAGCATATTTGTCATGTCCTGTTGGAATTTTAACAGTTATTTAAAAAATGCCGATTCTGTAAAAAGAACGAGATAAGTATCAATAATTTCCTTTCAGTTTCAATACTTATCCTGTTACCAATATATAGTTTCTGAAATTCCTATCATTTCAGTAATTATTATGGTTATATAGGGTGATTTTTGAAGCGTAGTTTTTTTAAAATCGAATAAAACACTCAATTTGCATCATATATTCAAAATTTTTATTGAAATTGATAACTTGGCCTTTGCCATTTACATTTTGAAAATAACTTCATGTGAATGTTGTCCTCGGTTCCGTATCAAATGGTCCTTTCGGAAGGTCCAATTTGACACATGCCCAATTGCTAAGAACGGCGACGAATTGACACGATCCTCATTAACACTATACGCTACGGCTGCAATATTCTCTTCAGTACGCACTGTACGCATGCGAGACAATGGTTCAATGTCCAACTAAGTAATCTTGGTGCAAAGTTTGGTGATAACAGCACGAATTGTTGACTCACCAAGTCGAATATGGTCGTAACAAACGATACACATTTTTCACAAAGCACGAATTTTGATAATTTGCAATCGTTGCTTGTTTGTAAGTCTTCCCATGATGAAATGGCAGAGTATACTGAAAACTGTGACAGATGATGTTTGGATGCCATTACCAACCAGTGCCGCCAACCTGAAAAACTTAACTCTCAAAAAATCACCAGTTTATAATGATATAATAATTAATTAAGGACTTTAAAATGTTTTGCCAGAAGATTGATCCCATATATTCAAGTTGATTGTGTTTGTAAATATTGAGTATATGAAAAACAGTCGAAAGATGAAACAGAAGGTAACATTTCACCCATTTTAGTGAAAGCAAACGCTACTCAAGATGAACACTGATGCTACGAAATTAGATCAAGTGACCAGGGCATATAAATTCAACGTCACATACACGCATATAAAAATACAAACGTCTGAAAAAGCTTTTACGCGTTTCGAGCTTGTTGTCTATCATCAGAATCATGTACTGTAGTTGTCTTCTTCGTACCACTTCATCGACTCCTATCTTCTTCAGAATTCCAGAATTACAATTGTAATGAATACACAGGACTTGTCAATGAAAATATTATGAAATCATTTCCAGCAGTAATTGGTATATCCTTCATTCGAAAACAATTTTTAATTCTTTGCAGTTGGAGCTTGTTGCACATCATAATACTGCAATCTATACTCATAAATAAGCTCAAATTTTCTGACCAAATAGCGCTTTCCGCAGCAAGTGATTTTGTTCGTTTGATTTCAGAATTCTTCATTTTATACTTGAAACACGTTTTCGATGGGAATCAACAATGTTGAAACTTAACTTAACCGTTGTCTCTTAAAGACCAAGCCCATAGAGATAAATTTCTTCATTAAATTCTCAATTTCCCTCGAGATGAACCAATCCCTTCGTTGTTCTGTGTGCTCCATCTTGGAAAACGTAAAAATTTGAAGAATGCACTACACTGATTATTGCCTCCATATAAAAAAAAATAGTATTAAGTGGGATAATAGAAATTCATTCCAACTGAGCCAGTGAAATGCGAAGCAAAGAGAAATTCTCGAAATTTCCAACGTTCCTTTAGAAGCAGCGAATTAAATTTACGTTTTCATATTTCATTTCACTAGGAATTCATTCATCTTATATTGTTTTGTACTCTCAATTAATTGGACGAGGGCTGTAGTGCGGTTTATTTGACACTGAGACATTAATTCTCGGCTATTGTTCATTTTAAGTTCTCGATGTCTAACTGAAAAAAATCTGCTGAACTTTCTTTCAGTTCATTATTTTTCTGAACCTTCAGCGAATCAGCTCAGTAAAAACTTCGTTAGTTGAAGCAACTTTGTCATTTATACTTTTACTTCGTTAGAAATCGATCTTCATCGACGGAAGAGGTGAAATTCGATAAAAGTTGGTTAGTTCAGGTTTCCTGCCAAGAAGGCGAAAGTAAAAGTCTTAATGAAAATCACGAGTTCAATTTACAATCACATTTTCGAGCTGACTCCTATTTTTCTGTGCTAATTAGTGAATAATTTCTCG
The DNA here is from genome assembly GCA_030704895.1 of Henosepilachna vigintioctopunctata. Classification (NCBI taxonomy): domain Eukaryota; kingdom Metazoa; phylum Arthropoda; class Insecta; order Coleoptera; family Coccinellidae; genus Henosepilachna; species Henosepilachna vigintioctopunctata. The sequence goes on from JARQZJ010000004.1 coordinate 1,425,190, forward strand.
AATGGTTGTTCAAGAGTATACTTTTCAAAACATACAGAAATATTCTCCGAAGAAAATATTAATTTCCATGAATATATTACAAATATTAAATTGTTTGCTAAATTCAAGATGAGTATGCTATGATTATGCGAGTGATTCTATCGTTTAGTTTCTAGTTGTTTCCAAGTGGTCTCGACAATGCTCTGAAACGGACTGTTCAATTTTATTGAACTCTGTTGCTATTTTCGACAAATTTTGTTCTGTATTGATATCTTACTGAATTATCTCTTTGAATTCAGGAATTAAAAATACTTAGAGACATTCATTGGGTATTAAATATGTCACCTATGCAATAATAAACTTGAAGTTTTTCGAAAATATTGTGACGAGTCCTAAAAACTGATTTTACTTTTGACTTGATTACTGATTCGCTGATGGCCTTTTGGGAGATTTGTACCTTTCCTAATTTGATATGAAAGATCCTTTCGAAAAATGCTCGTTTTTTCAATCAATTCAGATCAAAATCTGATAAATAAATACAAGAAATATCGATTGTCCAAATATCAATCCATTTCCTACAAAATACAAGCAATATATTAGATATGATTTTTCTCCAATTTTGAAAATAATTAATCTGCAAGAAAAATTTTTGAACCTAAATTTACTCAGTTTCAGTATCCCTCCAGAAATGAGGCTGCACGATTCAATGATTCAGTAACAAACGTCTGTCTTTCCGGACGAAATTTGAGAAAAAAATCATATGATTTGAAGATTATTTCTGTAAATAGCATTAAAAATGAAAAAATAGGTAAATGATACAAAAAAATAACAGGAAACTGATACAAATGTCTTGCACGAATGGAGGATCTAGTACTGGAAATTAGAATGAACGTCTTCGATGAATGATGTTCGAGTAGATAACAAGAAGCGAAGGCTTATCCCAAATTCAGATATTTATCGAGTGAAATATTGTTTCTTTTCTGTAACAGTGGTTAGATAGTACTTTTGACTAATTGTAATGGATTTTATTGTTGTAACCGAAAAGAAAAAATCTAGTATAGATTTTCTAGAGAGGAATATCGATTCATTGCATTGATTCAGTACTGGAAAGCAAGTCCAATAGTCGCTTTTTTGGGTTAATGAAATCGATTCTTCGATTAGTCGATCTCAGATAGGCATATCCCTGCTGTAATGGAGTCCTCACTCATTTGTATAAGCAAGTAGACGTATTAATGTGAAACGCACATAACTGGCCATCGATTGCCTGTGCTTCAAGACTTTTATTTATTGGCTGTTAAGTACGCGGTAGGCCTTGTGTGCTCTAAAGCAAATAGTATCTTGTTCGCTCAATTCGATAATGATTGGAAAAGTGTTTGGTTCATATAACATATCAATTAATTGCTAGCATAATACATGTAGCAGAATATTAACTTCTATGTTCATAGATATCCATGTTTGAAACACTGTATGTACGAGGGGCGGCTAATAACTTCGCGGCCTACTTAATGAAAGAAAAGTTTAGTTTAATAAATTTTATTTTTTAATATAATCATCCTCAAGTGAAATACTTTTTTCACATCGTAAATACAATGCCTTCAAACCATTGAAATAATATTCTGAAGATTTATCCTGAAAATGGCTCACCACGGCTGATTTCATCTCATTGTCATCCAAAAATTTTTGCCCCCTCAAACCCTTTTTCAATTTCGAAAAAAGGAAAATGTCACTGGGGACCAAGTCCGGACTATGAGGGGGATGGTCAATCTCTGCGAAGCCAGTGGCTTTTGAAGCATCCCTCGAAACTCCAGTGGTATGAACGGATGCGTTGTCTTGCAGAAACAACACACCCCGCGCCAACTTGCCACTTCTCTTCTGTACGACTGCTTCACGTGCCTGACCAAATAAATTGGCCTAGTATTGACCATTCACAGTAATTCCTTTTGGCAAGTAATCATTCAATAAAATTCACTCGCTATCTGAGAAAATAGTCGCCATAATCTTGAAGGTTTTCCACTTAAAACTTGTTTGGTGGTCTTACTCCTTTTTCAATCCACTGCATAGATTCTTGTTTGGAATCCGGATCATACTGACGAATCCAGGTTTCGTCTACTGTCTCAATGCGGTTAAAAATTCCGTCCAAATCATTTTGACACAACTCCAAAAAACCATCACAACTCGCCAGTCGTCGTTGTTTGTCGAGTAGTTCAACGCGCACTAATTGTTTTCATGTGTAAATTTTGGTGTAAAATTTATCCGATTCGATCTTTACTAATTTGTAACTCTTCAGCTATCTACTACAATTTTATTCTTCGATTAAGAAGAACCGATGACATTTCTTTAAAAATGTTTTTCGGCGAGTTTTCTTCTTTTACACGGAATTTAATCACTGCTCAAAATTGCGAGAATTTTCAGTTTTGGTCGGCATGGTTGTCGACCATGTGCCGCAAGGTAGGCTATCAGTAACGAGATGATACCTTTTCGTTAAGTCCTCAGATCGGGAACAGCCACCTCTCGTATTTCAGGCTATTTGTCTATTAGCAAAAGTTCAATACCACCAAAAAGTTGCATTAAACTTTTCAGAATGGATTAACAGCCAAAATTCTATGTCCAGTCAAACTAGACATTTTATGAAATATCGATGAGAAGTGCTAATGAAAAGATAAAAGTGTGATACATATAAGTATGTTTCTATTTTTTCAGTTGCCAAAAAAAAAAAATGAGGTCAATATGTTTGCTTAAACTAAACTGGTCATAAATTTTATCAACACAAAAAGTGAAGCTGGTTGGTCGTTGATTAAAATCATGCAAAATTTCCACTTGTAGGCTGAATTGGAACGTCAATCAACCCTCAAGATTCAAACCGAAATCAAACCGTTTTATCATTAACTACTTGAAATACTTATAACTATCAATGCATTTTTGAAAAACTAATTGTTCTGTCTAATAAACAGTTATAATATTCAGTTGTCTTTCAGGTCAAAGGGTGAACTGGAATTCATTTAATTAACTCGGATAACTTTTACGAATGCAGCGAATCGCACATATTTAATAAAGTAGGAGTTTCATAAAGTAATTTATTACTTTCAAAATAATGAATAGCGAGAAAATATTGACTTCCCTTTTTCTATCATTTCAAAAGCAGCTACGCAAATAATTTGTCTCTTTCATGACGAGGAGCAACATTAATTAATCATCAGCTTACTCCTCAAAAGGGTTGCGAAACCTTTAACTTTGAATTCATGTATATTATCAAATTTGTTTTCGACGCAATTTCCACAAAGCTTTCACGCATTAGTCTCTATTGAATCACTTCAAGCGAAATTGTAACTCAAAGATTACGGATCATTTCACTTTCTTGATTAAAAAGAAACCTTATTGTCTAGCTCGTTATCCTCCTTTTATTATCGATTGGACCGAGCCCAACTCCATTATCTCAGTGCAATAGATTCGAATATTCGCAAATATTGGATAATATCAGGCTTCCAAATTTGCACGTTTATTTTTATCTGTGTTTGTCTGGTGGATAGATGTTCGAAAATTCACTACAGATTTTTTTTGGAACTGTGTGGAACTCACTATATTAGTTATAGAAGGTTCGTTGATTAATTCACTTCCTTCTTCATTTGTCCTCTTTTCTCAAACTTCCACTACTTTCTTACCTATATAGTTTCCTCAGAAATGTTTTCTCGATTATTTTGAAGACCTATCTTTTTTTCGAATTCAGTTTCTCTGTTTTACTGTCGTAATTTATCTCAGAACAAGACTGAAAGACAGTCTTGAAAATGAGCTAACGCTCGAAACATGTTGACTATACAAATTGTTAAATAAATCGTGAAACATTAAGCCAAGAGTTTAATTTATTTTAATATTCAATTATGTTTCACCAAGAGTTAAGCGAGAATTCAATCTCATTCATTAAACACTTTTGTCTTTAAGGATAGTGGCATATCTGATTCGATGATATGTTTCAGTCGGACAACTGTACCCCAAGCTGTTCTGGTTCTTTGCATGATCTATATATATATATATATATATATATATATATATATATATATATATATATATATATATATATATATATATATATATATATATGTATATATATAACTGAATAAAAAGGTGCGTTCTCGGCAAAGGTTGGAGGATTAAAAGACAACACTGGTCGATTTACATCGATATTTCGGTTCTATATTGGGTCCTTCTTCAGGATGCTAAAACATTACAGCGGAATAGAACTCAGACATTCTTATTATAATTGACAGTTCAATTGTTGTTAAGTACTTACATATCGACTAGTTGTACATAACATGTCTTTGAGGACAATCTATAAGCATAATATTCTCACTGAATAGCAGAAAAAAAGATCACATGGCTCCACATCTGCCGTTCAGTGTGAATATAATGCTTGTAGATTGTCTTCGAAGACGTACTATGTACAACTAGTCGATATGTAAATACCGACTAGTAAATATAGTTTGTAACTAGTAAATATGTATTAAGAATGCCTGAGTTCTATCCCGCTGTAATGCTTTAGCATCCTGAAGAAGGATCCAATATAAGACCGAAATATCTATGTAAATCGACAAGTGTTGTCTTTTAATCATCCAGCCTTACCTTTACCGAGAAGCCACCTTTTCATTCAGTTATTTAGAATTTACGGCAATACTCCTTGTTTATATAATATATATATATATATATATATATATATATATATATATATATATATATATATATATATATATATATATATATATATATATATATATATATATATATATATATATATATATATATATATATATATATATATATATATATATAAATTTCAATATGGTCGAAAGGTAAATGACTTAAAAAACAACGGTGCTTCCTTCAGAACAAACTATTCTGTTAATGAAAATATCCTCCTCGAAATAGAATAATTTGAGCAGTTACCAGTGAAAGTCATGTGAACAAAATTCAAAACATCCAATTTTGTGTGTTATATTTCGAACTACAACACACTTCATTTATTCATAGCAAAAATCGTTCGTCTGTATCTTCGAACGATTCGTTTCTGTTGAGGTATTGAACGAACTCATTATAATTGAGAATGTAACATTGTGTAACTGACATACAATGCTTCAATGTAGTTCATGCCGAGAAAGGATTCAAACCTTCGTATATGTCAAACGAAAACCAAAGTTCACGTCTTCTAAAGTACTCCGGTAAAAACGAAATTATGTGACCGGACAACCGTACTTGAGAATGTCAACACATTTGTTCACGGAATATATCTCTGTGAATGCAGCGTATTTCTACATTCAATTTTCATTTCACTTTCACAAGATCGCCGATACGAAGAAGAGATTGCACAGGAAGTGTAAGATAATCCGGTTTGTCGTACGAGAAGACGAAGAGAGTCGACGTCGTCCATTTTAAATTCCGTAATTGGAATTATTGTATAGTCAGGAAAGCAATTGAAGTGCACCGGAATTGTTTTGACTCTTATAATTGAAACTATTGAAGTGTTCCCATTGTCATTAGAGAATACATTTGATGGATATTTTCATCAGAATTTGACATGGATAATCAGTAAAAAAATCTGAATTGTTTCTCTGCACACTGAGAAATACAATCTATGTTTCAGAATATACCTGGATGATATTCATTGGAATAATTTTAGAATCATAGACTGAAATGAACATTTTTTTTTGTCAAAATTATCATCATTTTGCAACTGAAATATCGCAGTTTTCTACATTCAAGCACATGAAGGTAGTCGCAAAATAATGAATATGTATTCATATAAAATAAACTAAAAATTTGTGCTTCATCACAAAGTGACAGACGAATCTATCGAATACTAATAATACTTGAACATTCTGCTTGAAAGTTTGTTATTATGTTTGTTAATAATATGTTTGCTATAAGGTTTGTAAGTTCTCAATAACAACGCATTAGACAGTGTACTAAGTTTAACTGATGATTACTATATACTCTGCTTTATACACTTAAGTAAACTCATAAAATTTTGAAAATAGTTTCTGAAGAACTCACTTGAGTGTTCACGAGAAAAGATTATGCCATTTCTTATCAATTGAAAATCAATTAATCAGTCAATAATTCAATGCTTTAGCACATAAAATCTTCAATTGAATTTCAAATAGGTACTTAAAAGAAGTAGAACATGTTAAGTTGAGTATTCTATTTGGCGTTCACATAAAATAGAGATTTCAAACTTATTTAATTTAAAATTTTGATCAGGGTCAGTTTTCAAGTTTCGCTTATGTACGAAATTTTCAGAATTAACCATTTATATTTACGAGTATTAAAAAATATTTGTAGAGCAAATGAGCAAAAATTTGTTTTTCACTTCTAAGAATATCTAACTATTTAATAGTGTTGGTGTTCACTTGATGTAAATCCATTACAATTGAATATAAACTTAAATTAAAACACTTGAACTTATAATTTACACTTTATTCACTACATAGCATGACGCGTTTCGTCGTTACAAACGATTTCTTCAGGTGATAACGGAATAATTCTTCAGAATCTTCTCAATCAGATTATTGTGTTAGCTTCTGAAGAAGTCGTTTGTAACGACGAAACGCCTCATGTTATGTAGTCAATAAAGTGTAAATCATAAGTTCAAGTGTTTGAAGTTAAGTTTATATTCAATATATAACTATTATTTATCTCCCATTATCACCAATTCGATACACTTTAGTAAAAAATCTGTTATAACCCTTGAAATATAGAACGGTTTTGAAATGTAGACATATTTATGTAAAATCAATTTTTTTTACATATTCTAATGCTATATTCACACATTTTCAGAGTTTTCGCTAAATTTTCAGTGAAAATTAATGATGTTTATTTTTCATCAATAGACATATGATGGTCAGTTGATGTCGAGTATGAGATATTGATACTGGCCTGGCAGGCAGAAAAGGTGTAACATAACACCATTTAGCCTGAATGTAGATTTATATTCTCGTACAAAGATAAAGTTGCCACTGTATCTGGTGAATATCTCTTCACTAATAACGAAATCGGCTTGACAAAACACTACGTCAATTCGGGATTGCACTCTCATAAAAGTCTAAATTGGAAAAACGTCATTTGTCATTCCAGTTAGGAATCAAGAAGTTGAATGTTTCATTAAAGACATTGAAAACAGAAATCGTAGAAGTATTGTCTATAAATCAACATAGACCTTGAAAAGTATAACTAAAGTAATCTCCGAGCACTTGGCATAATATTTTGAAAACAGCTATAGTTCCTATTTCAAAGAAACAAATTCGTTGTCAATCTAATAATACCTAACGTCCTATCTCGAATTTCAGTGCTTCATCCAAAGTTTTCAGAGGAAAAGTATTCAATTGAAATTTTTTGACTAGATTATACATACTACGTTCAGCCAAAATGTTTTTCGATCTAAATAAACACCGCATTGAAAATTTAAAAGGTTGCTTAATATTTTCATTTCTATTTCAGGCTGCATATCAGGTAGCTCAGCCGTCTCCAGCTCAACATTATTCCTTAGCCGCCGATGTATCTAGCTTCAGCTATTCTAGTCCCATAGTCAAATATAGTAACTTAGGACTTGTTTCACAGACAACCGGTAAATTGAGCGATGAAACAGCTATCACATATCAATCTGCAGCTCCTGCTCCTGCACCCAAAGCAAACTATTATCAAACAGCTGCAGCTCCTTCTCCAGTTCAGACCAGATTACAATATGTCCCACAATACGAGTCGTACCCACAAGAAGAGCGGAGATCTGCACAACCAGCACAAAACTACGTTTTAGCCTCACCCAAATATATTACTGCTCCAGCTGCCCCTCAGCAGAGGTATATATATGTATCTGCCCAAGAAGCTGGACAAAGTCAAGCTCAAAGCAGTGGAAACGCTCCCCAACGTTATGTATATCAGGCTGTTCCCCAATCCCAGTATGAAGCACAATCACAACAACCACAATATGAGCGTCAGGTGTACCAACATCAGCAGCAAGCTGCTCCATCTGCTCAGCATGCTTCCTTGGCCCAAATTCCGCAACAATATCAACCTGTTCAGTATTTTAGACAAACTCCAAGCAAGTCAGGCATTGTTTACGCCAATTAAGTTTTAAGCATTTTATTATATGATTCTTTTGTAAATATTTATTTCCTTGTTTTTAGATTAAATACCAAATAAATTTATATTATTTTATGAAATAAAGAAATTGGGAAAACTTAATTTTTTGTTTCTTCATTATTATGAAACTACAAGTATATATTTTATATCATAACAGTGGCATTATAAAATGCACAACGTAGTGTATTCAAGATTATTCTACTAAGCTTTTCAAATACTCTTAACTTTCAAAAAACTCTGAAACGACTTTCTTAGCCCTATTCACAAAAGGGAAAATGGGCTTCGAATTAGTTTCTTCCACAATTACCAAGTCACGCAGATCAGCTAAAAATGCTTGGATGAAGGGCCTAATTGATTGGAATTCTTCAATTATTGCAAATCCAGAACTTGAGACCTTCCAAAGGAATTCGACTAGACAATCTGATAAAAAACCTTTCGCCAAATTGAAGAGACTTCACAGTGTGTATGTTCAATACCCACACCTACTTTATAGATAGCGTGAACAAAACGATAACAGATCCTTTGATTGGTTTTTTAACCGAATTAAGCATAAAAGGTATGTATGAGAGGTAGTAGCAAACCCAAGAAAACTGGCGGTACAGATCTGATTTGAAATTTTCTTTGTTTTGCAGATTTTGTATGATATATTTTCTGTGATATTTTTGGAATGCTGATATACTATTCTTGTTCAATAGTTTTTTTTACTTTCATTCTTAAACCTTGTGGTCATACGAATAAATAAAATCAAGGGTTATTGGAATATACAAAGTGATATTGATCTTTACTTTCATTACGAAAATGAGCATCTTCATATTCACTCTGCAATATAATAATAAAACTACATCTTTCAGCTTAGCGGACACTTATAGTTTTCTGTTCGTTTTCGCCTTTCAAAATAAACTCAGAGTAGTACTTTTTATTATTATGTTTGACACTTTTTGGATGCTTCAATTCCAATGAATCCATTTCTATTATTTAAATTTTTCTAGTGTAACAAATAATAATACACATGACACGTGTTTCGAAGTACAACCTCATTTTCTGATGGTAAATTAACACTGATTGTTAATTTAGCATCAGAAAAAAAAGTTGTACTTTGAAACGCGCGTCATGCGTATTGTCATTCATTATATGTCAAAAATTTAAATATTGCTTCATTATGAATATTGATTTTCTCCAAGTATAGGTCCCATCAATCATCGAATCCATTTTTGTTGTATGTCTTCATAAACTTGAAGTTTATCACTTTCCTTTTCAATTATTTATGGAATACATTGAATGATAATTCTTTGGTGAAAAATGGGTATAGTGGAGAAGTATTTTCATACTTCGATTATATTTTATATTTCATTGGAAGCTGTTTATCTTCGTGAAAATATTATATATATATATATATATATATATATATATATATATATATATATATATATATATAATGAAAACAATATTTAGAATTTTCTCATAATTTTAATAAATATGCATGACGACGTTTCGAAGTACTACTTCTTTATCAAATGCTGGATTGATACTAGATGCAATTTTACAAAATTCACTACTTATAGCTATTTTCACAGAACATTCCAGGTATGTATTATGACCAACCCTACTAAAGATATAAATAATATCCGGTAAAGATTTCTAAGAAACCAATAAAGGAAAGTTAAAACTTTTTTGAACATGAAACCGAAAATTTTTTACAAATAATTAACTAAACCTACGTAATCAATCTGATCTGCTAACATTCTTATTGAACATATTAAGTAAAGGGCTAGTGTTAACATCTAACTGGCTATTAAGTAAAAGTTCCGAATTTTTGAATTTATTAATCTGTAATGATTCTAAAAGATTTAGTTTGGAACCTTTATTCTCTCTATATAATATTTCAAACTCTGAACTAAATTTATGATTTTCATCTATTAAATGGTTGGCATAATGAGAATCTGTTTTTTTTTCTCAAAACTACGTTTATGTTCCGATAATCTAATTTGGAAATTTCTGAAAGTTCTTCCTATATAAAATTTTTCACAACTACCACAATTAATTTTGTATACCCCACACATTTGATTTTTATTAATTTTTGATTTATTATTTTTAATTATTTTACCTATATTATTAGTGGTCCTAAAAGAAATATTAAGCTTATAGCTTGCCAAAAATGATTTTAATTTTAAACTAGGTGTTCCCATATATGTTAAAACATTAAATATTGACTTTTCTTTAATGAGAGGATAAACTTCTGAAACCGCTCTTTTGTAAAGTTTTTTGTTTATTAAACTGTTTATTAATTCTGGTCTATATTTATTGTTTGAGGCTATTTGCATAATTATGTTTTTCTCTTTGTTAAAATCAACCTTCGAAAGCGGCAAGTTAACAAGTCTATGAACCATACTATTGAATGATGACATTTTTTGTTGTATGGGGTGAACGGAACTATTATGAATGACTGTATCCGTATGTGATGGTTTGTGATAAATAGAGAACGAATGCTCTATTTATCACAAACCATCACATACGGATACAGTCATTCATAATAGTTCCGTTCACCCCATACAACAAAAAATGTCATCATTCAATAGTATGGTTCATAGACTTGTTAACTTGCCGCTTTCGAAGGTTGATTTTAACAAAGAGAAAAACATAATTATGCAAATAGCCTCAAACAATAAATATAGACCAGAATTAATAAACAGTTTAATAAACAAAAAACTTTACAAAAGAGCGGTTTCAGAAGTTTATCCTCTCATTAAAGAAAAGTCAATATTTAATGTTTTAACATATATGGGAACACCTAGTTTAAAATTAAAATCATTTTTGGCAAGCTATAAGTTTAATATTTCTTTTTTAGGACCACTAATAATATAGGTAAAATAATTAAAAATAATAAATCAAAAATTAATAAAAATCAAATGTGTGGGGTATACAAAATTAATTGTGGTAGTTGTGAAAAATTTTATATAGGAAGAACTTTCAGAAATTTCCAAATTAGATTATCGGAACATAAACGTAGTTTTGAGAAAAAGAAAACAGATTCTCATTATGCCAACCATTTAATAGATGAAAATCATAAATTTAGTTCAGAGTTTGAAATATTATATAGAGAGAATAAAGGTTCCAAACTAAATCTTTTAGAATCATTACAGATTAATAAATTCAAAAATTTATATATATATATATATAACGAATGAAAAATTTTCTTGCGGTAAAAAGAACAAACGATAAAAAAAATTTTCCATTCGTTGTCAACTTTCTCGGATGACTCCGTAAAGGATAAATAGTCGCCACAAAGGCGATACGATCTCCAAACCCGGAGAGTTGACGTGGAGGACTAGCAGTGGAGACTACCTTTACTACAGGTGTGTTCTTTTATTGATGACTCCATCTCCACGTTCGTACACCTTGAACTTGGCTACGCCGTTCTGAGGAGAGCCAATAAGCCCGAAACACGTGTTAACGGCTGCTTCCAATTGAGATGCCGGCTACCCCAAGAATTACATTTTTGTGTATATATATATATATATATATATATATATATATATATATATATATATATATATATATATATATATATATATATATATATATATATATATATATATATATATATATATATATATATATATATATATATATATATATATATATATATATATATATATATATATATACGCCGTTCAGAGGAGAGCCAATAAGCTCGAAACACGTGTCAACGGCTGCTTCCAATTGAGTTGCGGGCTATACCGAGAATTGTGTTTTTACCATTCGTACTTTCAACCGCAAGAAAAATTTCCATTCGTTGTTAACTTTGTCGGTTGAAGACTCCGTAAAGGATAAATAGTTGCCACAAAGGCGATACGTTGACCAAATCTCCAAACCCGAAGAGTTCACGTGGAGGCCTAGCAGTGGATACTTTACAGGTGTGTTCTTTTATTGCTGATTCCATCTCCACGTTCGTACACCTTGAACTTGGCTACGCCGTTGTGAGGAGAGCCAATAAGCTCCAAACACGTGTCAAGGCTGCTTCCAATTGAATTGCGGACTTTACCAAGAATTACATATATATATATATATATATATATATATATATATATATATATATATATATATATATCCATTGAAATCATTATAAAATTGTCTTGTTCGCAGAACATCAGTATGATACTGAATACCCTTTTAATACCGTTGATTCCCATTTTATCATTATGAAAGTGTTATGCGTAGAGAAATTTAGGTTCATTGTTTCTCGAAAGAATTTTCAGTTTCATATTCGTGCCTTCGCTTCTTGAAAACACTTTTTCCATTCAGGGTTTCTGTTTTCAAACAACATCATCAGTTGCTGATGATGTATTAAATGAAAAATATTCTTTCATTTCATACCTCCGAAATATTTTTGTTGATTTTAGTACATATAAAAAAAATTCAAATATTTTTGAACTGATAACTCCTGAAAGACATTTATTTCGATATGAACTTTTGATAATATTTCCATCGAAGGATGTAAGGTTGATTCATATTACTTTCGAGGCGAGCTTGGATAGTTTAATGAGAACATTCAGATGATACGCTCCACTGAATCTTTCGAATAACATTCAAGATAAGTCAAGGATTCTTTATTTATCTAGCAAATGTATCAACAGATTCAAATTAATTACTAAGATCCTCTCTGACAAAAATCATGTATTTCCTCATTTCACATTCACTCACATGAATATTATGAACGAGAAAGGGATAATTTTTATACAATCTATTTATTTCTGCGGGCACGCATAGAAAAGTAGCCGTTCTCTCAATTCAAGCATTTCTGATCAGATATTTTTCCATTCTACAATAATATCAGATTTATTCCAGATGGTATGCTCATATGTATGGTTCTATTGCCTGTTAGTTACATATTTTTAGCAAAAACAAACTAGATTATTGAATAGTATGGGCATTCATTTGGTGATTCCCTATAATTAAATAAATATAAAATAATTAAAACACTTGAATTGTGGATATACACATTTATTGTATAATAACGAAATGCGTGTCGTTTGGTTATGGTCTTCTTCAGACGCTAACAGAATAAATTTAACAACGAAATAAATTTGTGAAAAAAATTGTTTGAATTATTTCAGACATATATATATATATATATATATATATATATATATATATATATATATATATATATATATATATATATATATATATATATATATATATATATATATATATATATATATATATATATATATATAAATATATATATATATATATATATATATATATATATATATATATATATATATATATATATATATATATATATATATATATATATATATATATATATATATATATATAAAATATATATATGTTACCGATGTGACATTTCTCAAACGGACGATATTACCGGCTATGACTATAAAATAACCCGATTGTGTCTTTCAATTATATTATCTGTAGAAGAATATATGTTAGTGTATTGTAAACCACACACAGAAAACAATTCTCTATAAAGAATTGATTTTCTCAGTGGATTTTAGAGTTTATTGTACTGCTTTGGAAATAATTCAATGAATGAATAAACTCAATATTATTATTATTATTATTATATATAAGAAAATGAACACTAGAGCATTCATTCGAAAAATTCAAATTAACCAAAAAAATAATAAATGACGAGTTCCTTGCAGAACGAAACATGTCTCGCACTTCCATCAAATGTGGCATCGATTTCAATATTTCCCAACATTTATCCCTTGAAGAATAATGGAGACATCACATCGTTCACATATCGAGCTCTACTATAATATTCTTCATGAAAACGAATTCTTACATCTTACGGTTAATTACGTTCAATGTTTGACCAACCATAAGCGGCTGTGTGTACTTAAAAAATATTTATGATATTATACAGGAACTGGGTATTTTATACATATATATAAATTCCAATTGACAAAACACGTGTCAACGGGTGCTACTGATTGCGGGATATGCCGACAGTGTCTACTTTTGATTGAAATTTTTCGCCGCGTTGAACATTATTCGTATATTGTTTATATATATATATATATATATATATATATATATATATATATATATATATATATTATATATATATATATATATATATATATATATATATATATATATAATTTCATATAAATATTTTTATAAATCTGTTAAAAATTTATGAAACGGAAAGAGAAACGTCTGAAAATTCCTTTTGAGTCATAAAAGAATTTGTGAGGTTATTCCCGTATCATTGGGTTGTTATGTACTTACTAATGAAGAGTAGTTATATAGGTTATAATACTTTTGAGTGTTTTATGTGTCCGATGTTATATTCTCAGTAAGTATTTTGTATTCGACAATCTGCCAATCTTTTAGGAAAAATGTTGAATATTACTTATAAGGTAGAGAAAACTCGATTATTTGAAAGATAATGATGATAATAAAATCATTGTTAACCTTGTTTATATGTTTAATAAAATAGAAACTCAGAACTCATCTCTCTCTCCACATCGTAATCTGATAACGACGAAAAGAAATGAATTGAATTCCAATGTAGAATTGGCTGAAAAACTGAAAGGATTTAATAAAAACTTCGTTATATACCTTTTGCGAATCCTTGATGATCAGTTTTGTAGCTTCAATCATCGGCTTCGATAATTTCAAAGATATTTGGCGTTGAACGTACCCGTCAAGCTTATAAAGCATTATAAATACCCATCTTGAATACATAGCGCATATTTTATCTGACGTTAGAATTCATTATTATGCGAACCTTCGTTATAGCAGAAAAAATATTAGGGTGAATTGGGAGCGAGATTGAAATTTAATGAAAAAAATTCATGAACACATACAGCTGATGAAAAATTCTCCTTGAGATTGCTTCAAGTTGCAGGAAGCTTCACAATTTTCGATGCGAGATCTCAGTTACATGAAAACGATTGTGTTGAATTATATAAGACGAAAACTGGTCATGTTCTTGCGCGTCTTCTTATGTTGTTGTTTAACATATGCCTAAAATCGTGTACGATTCCTTCACTGTGCAAACAATCAGAAGTTTGCCCAGTATTTAAGGAAGGGGATAAATCAGATATTTGTAATTTTAGGCCCATCTCGATAACTTTTAATTTCTGCAAAGTATTTGAAAGTGGTCTACATGAAAGAATTTCGCATCATATTAATCCTATGATTTCATTACTCCAACATGGGTTTATGAAAGGTCGTTCAACAATTACTAATCTAACATGTATCACTCAGTACATTACTGAGGGTATTGACAATCGCAAACAGACAAGCATGTTCGACATGCTTGACCACGGTATTCTATTCAATAAACTAGGCACTTTCGGGTTTTCGACATCTCTCATCAAAATTTTCGAATCGTACTTGAATACCGTGCTTCATCGGGAGTGCCCCAAGATTCCAATCTTGGTCCTTTACTTTTCATAATGTTTATAAATGATATAATCGATGTCAAAGATGTTGATAGTTTATTGTTCGCTGATGAGTTTAAGATTTTTCATTATGTTTCCAGCAGTGGTGACTGTGAACGCATTGACAGAAACTTGCCTAATAGTAAATTGTAATTGTAAATGTATTGTTAATTGGTGTGATGTCAACAAATTAACCCTCAACATCTCCAAATGTCATGTTATGTTGTTCTCACAAAATATAATTTGATAAACAAATATGGAATTGGTAATAATATTTTGGGAAGACCTAATACATTTATAGACTTTGGCGTAACCTTCGATTCTCAAATAAATTTTGTGGCATATATCAGTGCTACAGTAACCGCTGCCTGTAGAGTATATGTCTTCAGTATTAACATTGGTAAGGAAATTAGAAATATATCAACTCTGAAAACATTGTATTGTGCTTTTGTAAGATCTAAACATGAATACAGATCAACAGTCTAGAATCTTGGTTATCAGTTACATATTGATCAACTGTAGTCTATACAACGAAAGTTGATGAAATATTTGAGCTTTAGAATTGATGGAATATATCCACATATAGGCATATACAATGAAACACTTACAAGTCGACATAATGTGGACACACTGAGTGGGAGGAGAAAATGCCATGCATCAATCTTCTTGCATAAAACCATTAACAATAAAGTGAAATGGCGGGAATTATTGCAAAAGCTTAACTTTATTGTTCCAAGAGTTTCTTCCAGAAGCGAATTCACGTTCTACCTTCCATCAGCTAGAAAGATTGTTGTAAAATTTTCTCCATTGCACACGATGTGTGAACAATGTAATTTTGGGAACTGTTTGGGAATTTTCAACTGTTCTGTTACTGTTATTAGCAAGTTTCCTTGATATGCATAATATCTGCTAGAACAATCATTTATGTGTATTCACGTACATGATTCATTTTCACTCATATGCTTATATGTGTGTATAAGTGTTAATATGTGAATGTATATGTATGTGTGTGTTTATATTTATATATATGTATAAATTTGGTCAGCATTTAAGTTTTTTATTCCTATAATTATATTTCATTTTATCAGTTGTGATTCATATCACAAACTCTTTCTTTCAAAATTGAAACTTTTGAGCTTTTGTACTACCAATTTTGTTTTTAGTAACTGCTGTCTTTCATGTTTTGTAATTAGGACCTATTCTGTAAAACAGTGTATGTTAAATAAATATTTATCCTATCAAGAAATTATGACAAAATCAGTTATTAACCTATACTAAAGAAGACGAATAAAGAAACATATAAAAAACAGTTGGCAATACAGTTGAATATTCGCCATTCATATTATTCAGGTGAATATCATGGATAACCTGCCTATACATTCAAATTGCATATCGATTTCAATGTTCCGTAACATTCTCTTTCAACAGATGATTGGATGCGTGATATCACATAAACTTTTACAGCCAGTTTCACTACAATTTCCATTTGATATAATGGATTTGTGGCCTTTTGAATTTCTCTGATTATTTGCCTTGATTCTAAGCAAAATGTGCATTTGAATATGAACAAAAAATTTCACTTAGAAATTGGAAAGCACTCAGATACGAAGAGCATTGTAATTGTGATTGAAATGTATTTCGTTATGATTCTTAGGATTCAGTGATAAATATTGAAAAATTCATTTATTTGTTTGAGTTTCAGGAAGTTGATTAACTTTTGAGAGAAGCCTGTTGAAGTAACCTTTTCACTGATTCAAGAAATAATTTAATTTATAGGAAATTTCAAGTAAAAATCCATTATTTTTCGTTTTGAAAGCCTACTTATTCATATTTGATCCTTTTGAGAATCAGGATAAATAACTATACACACTCTAGAGGAATATTGAAAGTTGACACGATATATATATATATATATATATATATATATATATATATATATATATATATATATATTTAAAATTGATTAATTGCCTGTTTGAGATAGTTTATTTCGAATGTTTTCAGCAATAACAGGCTTCTTTCAATATGAAAAACTTTATTTTTGTTGACGTTTCGTTGTATATCACAACATTGTCAAAATCAATGATTAGTTTTGACAAAGTTGTGATATACAACGAAACGTCAACAAAAATGAAGTTTTCCATATTAAAAGAATCCTGTTATTGCTAATCGGAGATGAATGACATCATTTCTTGGAAAAGAATTATCTGAAATCAAAAAACGAAACGGTTTCATGTTCTGTATCGAAATGGCTATAACCTCAAGCAGAATGAAACATTTTCAATGAAACAAAAACAACATGTCGGACTTTTGAATTATTTTACCCTTTTTTCACGTTCAATTGTTCATAACTTTTTTAAATAATAATTAATATTTCTGGTTGTGCTTGAGGCCATAACCAGACATCTAAAGAGTAGAATGCCGTTCGGTTCATACCGATAAGTGCAACAGTTTTGAAATGATAGTGTAATTCAGTTCAGAGAAAAATCAGTTCAAGGTTTCTATTCGTGAAAAATCGTAAAAAAAGTGAATTTTACTCACATATCCATTCCAGCTTGATACACAACTCCTTCCTGGTCTTCATAAGCATCATTCTGAAGAATTATTGCATTTCTCAAAGCACTTCAACAAAATAACAACACAATAACAATAACAAAGAACAAAACAAAAAGACGACCTGAAGGTATGCAGCAGCTACCGCTACCGAAGGCGTTCGAGCGGCCGGATTTATTGCAGCGCTCCCTAATCTTTTTTACCTGCTTCTCGGTCTTGCTGACCTTCGGGACTCATTCTATACTATTTCTACGAACATATAGTAGCAATTTATGAAAAAAAAATTTAGATTTTTTTAAAATTGTTTAGAGTAAGCTGGCCTTTAATTCTTCGATAAAGGGAGATTGAGTGATTATTACCACTCGCTCTATTCCGCCTTTCGAAGGGATTATGCTTTGATGAGTTTGTAAAATAAATCGAAACTCGATCATTTGGATAGATTTGAAAATATAATAATTCACAAAATTGGATGAAAAATGTGTGTGTGTGTGTGTGTGTGTGAAAAATCAAATTGGTGAGGTGAAATAAGAACCTGCAAAATAAATAGCTTTATTTCAACATCAGATATAGCAAACATCACTTTGTGAACAAAAATCTATCATCATTTGAATTCTAAGCACATTGTATAAGGAGTTTTGTACAAGGAAACATTTCTCATCGTTTGTGTCCATAAAAGAGTAAGAGAATCACACTTTGGGAATTTCATATCCCAACATAACATATAATTTACAAATATATTCGCTTATTTAGTAATGTTTTATTCTACAGTCGTTATGTATCAAGCTGATATTATTCAAGAAATTAATTGTTAAGTTTGTGATATAGTTAGCGATATTTTTTTTACAAATGTTGATCAAATTGAGCATTAACTATATTCAATGATTCATATGACATATGTCTTATAACTAGGGAGGAGAACATTACCGAATAAAAACTTCAACAAAAATAAAATTATATCGGTATACATTTTTATATGTTCCTTATATAGAAAGTTATTTATATATAATATGTTTGTAATGGGAGGAAACAATTTAATCGAAAGCAAAAGTTCTTGGGACTAAAAACCACTAATCAACTATAATATTTTGAACTAATGATTATATACACCTGATGCCAAACGTAAAAACGATATAAAAATTCACTGTTAGTTCAAACATTTGTAATTATCGAACAGTACGATTCAGAAACGTTAAAAATGGCAATAGCTGAACTTTCTACAACTTCAAAGCAAGGCAGGAGACTTTTGACCCTTTGAATATACGTACTCATCAGCCAACATAATATATGTCTGAAATGTGCGAGTACTAGATTATTAAAATGAGGATATAATCGAATGAATATAAAATATGAAAGAGACCAAATAACACTGAGTAAAATAGGGATTTTATGCCAATGAGCTTAACAGGGCGAATATTTTCTTTTCACATATAATGAATTGAGCTACTGAAAAAATTTATAAATTTGAGAAATACCGATTTGTAGGAAACTCCAAAATGAATGGCAAAACTTTGATGATTTGACAACTTTTCCAATGTAAATCACTATTTCTGTAAACATAATTGAAAAATATATCTAATTACATAGTTTATTGGAATAAAGACACATTTTTTTGTACTTTTTTATACGAAACATTATAACTCCCCATTATTTGTTGCCATTGTTTTCATGATACATGAAATATCATCAATTCCTCTTGAATGAAATCAGTAAATGTTGGCAACATCGGCCTTATTTTTATATTCTTGTATGCAGCCAAAGCACTATAGGTGGTTAATATATGACGTTAGGAAAATGTATGAGTTTCATGGGGTGAACTGAAAAAAAACCTTATAAAGAGGAGATGGGAATGAAAACAAACGCTTATTCAATCCGAGAAATAAAATACTGAGCTGGATTATCAGATTTCATCTCCTTTCAGTATTACGGGAGGATTTTCGATGTAGTTAGTACTGCGTACAGATTTCATACGCTGTAACTGAATAGTAGTGAAGAAAAAGAGACGAAAAGTAATTTGAATGCAACAAAGGATTTTTAATCCGTGAAATGAATTAATACGGTTGATAATCAAGTTATACCAGCCGCATTTGTATTTGTGGAATTAGAGATACGATTTTTCCTCGGAATATATGCTGAAGATTCAAAAGCAAAATGAAGCAGGTTTGCAACATGAAATTGTGCTGATCCTCATAGTATACACCACAATCCACATATTTCCAAACAACAAATCACAATGGTGATTGATGAATTACAAAAGATATTTCTTCATGTGTGTCAGAATGAAAAATGCCAGAATGAATGACATACTGAACGACATATGAGTAGATATAGAAACGAGCAGCTTTTTTCTGGGGCACAGTGTTGCATACAGAGTACAGAGTAAAATTCAAAACAGATGTAAATTCTATGAGTTCGTTAGAGATGTCATACAGATGTCACAAAATTATGCCAGCCAATTGATTTAGAAAATGGAATGTTTTGTTTGTAATTGATTGAATAAGAAACATTCTAAGAAGAAACAGACCTAATTTCACAAAATAATATAAACTGCTTGATAGTTGTTTCGGGGTGTTATCCCGTTTACAAAAGTCTAAATGCCACTTCACTTAAGAATTACCATTTTCAACATTTGAATATTGGACAACACCCCGATATAATTTATTGTGATGACTTATATGAGATTGCGAAACAATGTCAAGGGTTTGATTTAACAAATTTTTGACAATTAATATTTGATGAATAATTAAATTAAAGAAGAAACATTACAAAGGCTAAGAGAGAAGAGTTTCAGTTAAGTTTTAGATAAATTAGGTTGGGTATTTCATTTTGTTTTTTTGAAATCTTTGTTCATATTACTTGAATTATATTTCTGAATTCTAATTGATAGTTATTTGATTTTAGTTTTGGATTTATTATTCAGCTTTATTATTAAGGAATAACCTGTAAATTTTTGGATTAATTTCTATAGTGTTGAGTTTTTCTGTTTTCTTGTTTATTCTGGAGGAGTGAAAAATTAGCCTGGTTAAACTCTTGCCTTTGTAATCCTGTATGTAAGGCAACTAAAATAAACTTATCATTATTATTAATGGTTTTGCATTCAATATATTAAACGATATTCCACGAAGAAATCGGTGAATATTCAAGTAACACAATTTATATGTAATGCAGTTGAAATAAGCTTTCCAAATCAAGAATAAATTGAAATTTCATTCTAAGTTAAACTGATATTTTATATACCTTTCAATTTCAGAAAATCTGAAAGATATATTTCTATCGAAAAGGATAGAAACATACCTTTCAAACTTTAGTCAAGTACGAAAATTGAAACACTAAGAAATTCTGTTTTAGCACTTAAGTAAGATTGATTCAATGAGTTATATTTGTATGAGAAAACGGCCTTCACAATTGAAATGTTTGTAGATCAATGAATTGATATATAATACAATATCAATAAATGATATATAATACAAATCATATAAAAACTCTGAATTAGTAATATATTTAGTGAAACTTAAGGCAAGCGTGTTAATTTTAATTTATCGTTTTTATAATAATGTTTCACCAAGAGATAAGCGAAACATCCGTGTCATTTATTACAAATCATATAATCTATGTACCATTAGTTCTCTTTCAGCGCTTCAAGCTGCTCTTTTCAGCTGTTTGGTAATAACTTCAAGCCTGTTCGAGATTTTTTGATTCTTCAAGAGTTTGGCATCCATTCCTAGAGTAAATTCGTGTATGTACTGCTTTGGTTTTTGATACCCTTTATGCGGCCTTTCTTATTTTGTTTACGATTCTCGTGATTCTTAGATTTGGCCAATTCGTTCTCTTTTTAATACACTTTATGACAAATTGGAACTTTTATTCACGAAAAATGGATATACTATTGAGTCAAATTCAATGGCTTCACAAATAAAACTTCACATTATCTATTCTTGATTCACTTTCATTGGAAGTATGTTATGTTATATTATGTTTCGCTCTTAAAATGGCTTTGTAGGACTGTTTGAGGAATCCTTCATATTAATGGTTAAACATATGTCACATTGTTTGAATTTCACAGGACAATTGTGAAAACTTGAGTCAACATTCAGTATTCTTCGGATTATTTGAAAGACTCAAATGAACGTCAAAAAAGTAAACTTTGTTATATTCTATATTGATCTATACTTATATTATTCATAGTGTGATTCAATATTACTGATGATAACAAGACAATTCTTGTAATTTCTCTGTCAAAAATTATGTAGCAAACTATTTATTCATTAACACTAATCAGTGACTTGTTTTTGACTAAATTTTGGTCTCCGAATTAAAAAATATTATAAATTTTTCTCTATGGCGTCAAGATTTTAATGAAATCGTGTAGGCTTTCACGGCCGGTGTCCATTGTGAAACATGGAGATTTGATCTTCCGGGCTGATTGACCGTGGTCAACTGGAACTCCTCTCTTCCAGACGTTTCGTCTCTAACTGCGAGAGACATCTTCAGTGGCGGCAAGTGCTTCGAGGTAGTTGTGTACTGGGCGACGACTTCAGTTGCTCAGAGTCGTCGCCCAGTACACAACTACGTCAAAGCATTCGCAGCCACTGAAGATGTCTCTCGCAGTTAGAGACGAAACGTCTGGAAGAGGAGGAGTTCCAGTTGACCATATCACCATGTTTCAAGATTTTAAACTACAGAATACCCTCTCTTTACCCTAAAAGTCATACAAAATGAGCATAAAGAAGAAAATAGAATAGGCACTAACCAAAAATATAAGAATATTTTATTCATATGAAAGTTATTATAATATCAAAAGTTAAATTGTGTTTATACGAAAAATAAAAAAGGATATTAGGGTAAATATTTTCACTTATAACTTTTCCCAGAATGTTCAATGTGGGGACATTTTCGCTTGATGCTCCAACAGTAGTCAGGTTTTTACTACACAAGAGTAACAATCATGGGAGTGGTCTTTGGTTTCTCGCCAAATCATTGATATATCAAACGGAAGTTTATTACATGTTCCTTTACAGAATCATCATCAACTTTGAAATTTTTGTCGCTGGGGTCTTTTCAATCGTCGCTCAACTCATATTCTTGTGTTTCTAAAGAGGTTGATTTTGATCAACTGGCCCTGGAATTTCTGCTGAATGTGACACAGGGCGTATAGCTACCAAAAAACAAGGATAATAATCTATTTTGTATTTGTTTTTTTTTTGTTATATCCTGCAGTTTTTACTACACAAGAGTAACAATCATTGGAGTGGTCTTTGGTTTCTCGCCAAATCATTGATATATCAAACGGAAGTTTATTACATGTTCCTTTACAGAATCATCATCAACTTTGAAATCTTTGTCGCTGGGGTCACTTCAATCGTCGCTCAACTCATATTCTTGTGTTTCTAAAGAGGTTGATTCTTGATCAACTGGCACTGGAATTTAAGCTGAATGCGACACAGGGCGTATATCTACCGATTAACTAGGATAATTATCTAGTTTGTATATTTTTTTGTTATATCCTGCAGTTTTTACTATACAAAAGTAACAATCATTGGAGTGGTCTTTGGATTCTCTCCAAATCATTGGTATACCAAAGGAAGTTTACTACAAGTTCTTTTTTTCACATTCTCAAACACTCCAGTATAGTACGCGCAACAACTGTAGAAAAAAAACTTGACGTGATTAAAGTTTTGTAATCAGCATTTGAATTTACCTCTAAAACAGCCTAAAAATCGAAGTCAACAGAAATAATGTTAGAAATTGTTCCCTAGTGTAATCCGACAATGAGAAACTAACCTAGAGTACATATCTCAATTAATGAATATTACTCTCAAAAGGTTCTTGTGAGAATTGAATTTAATTCATGGAACCGTAAATTAGTCAGTAAACTAAGAATGAATAATAGAGGAGATGCGAGAAATATGACAGTTCGAGGAAGGTCCTGAAGAAATATTAATATTTCTAGACAATACTTTATTAAATTTCGGAAGACGCTGTCACCAGAATATCTTGGTCAAAATTCAACCAAGAAAGCTCGGAAAGCAGATAATCAACAAGCGTGAGTTGAAGCGCGAAAGGATGAAATAGCTACACTTATCAGAGAATAATGAAGCCAAGACTTGCTATAAAGTTAGACGGAACTTCCTGCGTCGAGGTGCCAGATAAATGAGATAGTGTTGTGTTGATGGTTGTGAAGGATTATAATTTGACGAGTAATTATGGATACTCATCTATTCCAGGTATCTAGAACAGAGTGCTCAGCTTGAGATGAAGATACCAATTTAGAAAGATAACTTTCTTCTCATGCAGGGTTGCTAGGTGTACCGGATTTTGGAGAACAGTCCCGTATTTCAAAAAATTATACTTAGTTCTGTCTGGAATATAATCAGTCATATTAAATCACTATGAATAGTTTGCTCTTCTACAAAGAGAAAAAATAATACATAATATTTCTTATGGAAATTTTCTTATTTCGGTTCTTTATTGATTTCAGTTAGTCTAATGAATATATAATATATGAATAATAATTTACAGTTTACTATTTATTTATTTAATAGTGTTGACGTTTACCTGATGTGAATCTATTATAATTGAATATAAACTTAAATTCAAACACTTGAACTTATGATTTACACGCTATTGACGACATAGCATGACACGTTTCGTCGTTACAAACGACTTCTTCAGATGCAAAACAGAATAATTTTATTTTGTTTGGATCTGAAGAAGTCGTTTATAACGACGAAACACGTCATGCTTTGTATAGTCAATAAAGTGTAAATCATAAGTTCATGTGTTTGAATTTAAGTTTATATTCAATTATAATGAATTCACATCAGGTAAACGCCACACTATTAAATAAATAAATAATTAAACTTCCAATATTCACCCTAATATACTCGTTTATATAACGGGCTAGTGGCCTAAAATGTGTCTAGTTGCAGATTATTTTAACGTAAAAAATAATGTGTGAATATTGCATAGAAGAAGAATATGGGATTCATTTGACAAGTCAGAGATGAATTATGGAGAGAAAAAGAAACGAAGATATTTTCATATATAAAATATATCATTTGTTCAGAGTGGTAATAATTCCTAAACTGCAGAACGTGCTTGCGTGGTTTTTATAACAGAAATGAAGTTTCTTCTCATTTTTTTAATCAGTAGTGAATTTTCAATGAATAGTGCTCGGTATTGTCGATTAATACAGTTACATAAAGAAGGTATTGCATTAGCAAAAGAATTACTGAGCCAACTGCTCAGTTGATGTGTATAAAATGAGTGTAGCATCTAACGAACAGTCATTTTATCTTATCTGAATAACCGCAATGCTTGTTAAATAGGCATTTAAATGTCTTTGTTCTCTTTTCGTTAATTATTCCAGATTATTGAGAGTATTCGGGAAAATGTTGATGATTACTGATTCACACCTTTTAGCAAACTAGTGACAATTCGACTCGGTGAGATTTCAAATTGGGCAACTTCATCTCTGAAAAACGTGATTTGCAATAGAAGAACTGTATACTGAAGAGTGATATGTCAAGAAACCTAAGATAAGAGTAACAGGACGAGCGGGTATTGAGTGTAAAAGAACTTTTCACATCACAAACTTTCTCAACTCACCCAATTGAAAAAAACAGATGGAACGTACAATTATACAAAGTTTTCTCATGTATAATAGTTCTTGAATTAGTTTGGAAGACTTATTATTGTGATATTGTTGTTGTTCCGTATTAAAAAGTAGGTGACGTCAAAACTAGATAATTTTCCATTTACATGCTAATTTATACTACATAATATATGAAGGTTGATTTTTCCGAATCCAGTAATTTTGAACTTTTACGTCTTAATTTTATTCAGTTTTAAAACAAATTTTAATAGAGGTGTCATTCATTCTTTCCAAATATAAACTACTCATTCCAGCGGAGAGAAATAATGATATAAAGTGAAAATAAAAAACCATAAGGATATTATTCAATTGATATTTTATTTCATTTTGTGTTTTCATATTGTTGAAGAAATTTTGAAACTTGTAACATACCTAACATTTTTGAAAAATGTTAAATGAAACGATCAAATGTTAAAATTCTTCATGAAAATTAATGAGTATCTTTCTCTTATCTCTTATCTCTGAGTATCTCTCTTTTATCAAAAAGAGTTTCCTTTTTTCAATTAATATTCTATCACTTACTAACCAATATTCAATACATTCGATTTGTTTTGATAATAAAATTGTTGTCAAGCGAAGCGTTGAACTAGCTGAGATCAGTTTGTTAAGAAAAGCTTTTAGTGAATACTGGATAGGAATTCTGAGAAATGTATCTCAAAGAGAATATTTCCAAGGTCCGTACAATTAATAGCTTTTCGGAGAAACCTGAACTTTTTGGGTGTTTTTCTGAAACTTGAATTTGTTATAGAACAGGTTGATGATTAATTAATTCTTAATATACTTTAATGCATTATTGATGTGAATATATTTAAATGTATATTCATTTTAGGTTTCGCAAGCAGAACTTCTTGAAATTGGGGAAATATATATGGATATATGTCTTTTTATACATATATAAATAAACATTGAATGAAATTAGAAGCGAACGAACACGATTTACCAAATATTGAGAGTGGAAATATAATTAAAAGTATCAGAAGAATCAGTGATGTTTTCGTCTTAGTTCTCGCTTAAAATGATAGAAGTTCTGGACAATTGTTTGACCCTGATATGCTTCAAATGCAACACAAATCTTTTAGATGGTTTTTTGTTCATTTTTCAAATTTTCCAGTTCATCAAGAGCGATTGAGATAAATTGAATAAGTTAGGTCGAACTAGATACGATCTTAAAAATTGTTTGATAAATACACATTGAAAAGTTATAGTGATTAAATATGGTACCTCTTCAATGGTTTTTTTAGAACGCCCCAAGTCTGAAAATATTGAAAATGATACTGTTCTAAAATCCAAGGAGAAATCGATTGAAATAAGAGTTATCCAATATCTGCGTCTAGTTTAATAAACAGAATACATCAACTACATATGTTAATACCAATTGATACCTGAACCACCTTACACTATCTGATGTCTGCCCTTTGTCATCAGAGTATTTACTTTATTATAGGGAAGGTAATGATTATGAAGTTCATCTTACCAAACAACTATGTTAATTGATATTGAATTGAAATATTTATGCATATTCTTTCATTAGAATGAAATTATTCTTCAATATACCCCTAAAATGATTACGTTGTCAGAAAAAGCATTCATCGAAAAAATCAACCTAATAACTGAAATCATATTCGAACGTATTATTCAGCTATTTTGAATAATTTGGTTATGCGAATGTGAATTCCGCACTGAAGCTTCTTTTATGCATAAAAATCTAAAGATAGAAGGATGAAATAGAACATGTTGGATTATGAATATTTTTAGTTTTCCGCACAGTCGTCACTATTTTCTAACATATCGCTTCATATGTAGATATAAAAGATACAGGTAGATGCCTAAGCTACCGACTCGCATAATCTGTTCTTCAAGCTTTTTCAGAGTGAGTTGTATTTAAATTTTCCCTAGGGCAATTCCCTTCGAGTAGACTTGGATCGATTTTCAATTTCGAATATATCGGGGTTGGAAATTCGATACAGAAGCAGAATGCTGACTGTGATGGAATTGCCATTATATCCATGATAGCCTGAGGTATTTTTCAATCTATATATAAAATTTTATTGGATGAAATTTGAGGGGCAGATTTCCGTTTAACAAGTGCAAGTACGTATAATTAATAATTTAATCTGTCGAATTCGTTGATTTAATAATGTTTCCATTTCGAAAGCGAATAGACGTTGTTCCGAATTGTATGATATCGACGAAAAACAACAAGTCTGAAGGGTAGTTTTTTCGTAAATGCCACCGAACAATGCAAATTCGAAGAACTTGAAAATAGGGCTAGGTTACAACCTAACTAAAAATCATCCAACATCTAGGATGTGGAGAATGTCAAGATATATTTCCGAAGAGCTGGAAAACTTCCTGTATCACTCAAGTACCCAAAATAGTGAATGCTTCCTCACCAGCTGATTTAAGACCAATAAACACAGTTTCTCCATATGAGAAAGTATTAGAAATATGTGTAAAAAAACAATTTGTAAGATTTTGTAAGGAAAGAAATACTTATTTCAAATCAATCGGGTTTCAGAGATAATCATTCATGTGAGGCAGTACCTAATAGTTGAAAATTGTGATACATGGCTTAGACTAATGGATGACGGAAATATAATTTTGGTGATTTTCCTAGATTTTAAGAGAGCATTTGAAACGGTAGACATATTGTTGTTAATAAGGAAGATGGAAGGGTAGGCTTTGGAGGTAAAGTATTGAAATGGTTTATATCTTCTTTGTCAAATCGATGTCAAATAACGAAAATTGATGCAGTTTTCTCTGCTGAAAAGAGTAGTGTATATGGGGTGCCACAAGGTACGGTCTTGGGACCTCTTCTATTCATATTGTTTATTGATGATATTAGTAAACGAGTAGAGAAGTGCCAAATCTCATTGTTTGCTGATGACACAATGATCTACATTGCAGATAAAAACTTAGAAGAAATGGTGAACACGATGAACAACGAGTTGGCTGGAATTTGGTCAAAATGTATGTTAATTGGATCAAAAAATGTATACCGGAATTGAGATGATAACAAGTATGTTATTGAAAAAACGTATAATATACGTTCATGAAAGGTGCATTTTTTGAGTAGAATTGGAGCAGGCTTAACAATGTATATAAAAATGTTGCTGTACAAATCCCTGATAGCACCTCACTTTGATTATTGTTCGACAGTGTTGTGCTTTAGAAACAAATCAGGACTTGAAAAATTACAAAAATTACAAAACAGGGCTATGAGAATAATACTAAACGGTAATAAATGATCTCCCATTAGATTAATGTTGAAGACATCAGATTTGATGAATGCTCGTCAAAGGTTAGTTTTTAATTCCTTAGTTTTTGTGTTCGAATTGAAAAATGAGGTTTTGCTATTTAGTGAGTAGATTCAAAAGTAAATAACGTACAATTATACAATACTCGTACTGCACATGATTTCTATGTACAAAGATTCAATAAGTAACAAACATGTAAAAATATTTTAATTGATGGCATTATTAAACTATTCAATGGATTGCACAATGAAATTGTAAACGCTGAAAATGTACGTGGTTTTATGAGGCTGCTTAGAAAATTTATATTTCATGTAACTATATAACGGATTTTGTATAGCTTTGGAGGTCAATAAACCATATTATCATAACTTTCATAAATAAGATAAGATTATAACTCTAACTCCACCTGATTCCTGAATATTTATAAATTCACTACTATAACAATTAGTTCATTGAGGAGGGAGATACGAGTTGAAATTCCATGTCAGGTTATCAAAGAACTGAACACATTTTTGGAAATTTCGAAAATATTTCGTATGTTTTCATGTTCCAGCTTCAGCAACATGTAGTTAATAAGTGGCAACAAAATAAGAGACGTTTATTATGAAAAAATGTTACTTAGGTTATCCTCAATGCATAAACTGTAATTCTTGTTTTTCTCATGAAGAAAACACAAATAAACATATGCATAAAATCAGTTACATATTGATCAACTGGAGTCTATACAACGAAAGTTCCTGAAACTTTTGAGCTTCAGAACTGATGGAATTTATCCACCTATAGGCATACAACATGAAACGCTTACAAGTCGACATAATGTGGACACACTCAGTGCCCGAAAGAAATAATCTTCTTGCATAAAATAATTAACAATAAAGTGAAATGTCAAGAATAATTGCAAAAGCTTAATTTCATTGTCCCAAAAGTTTCTTCTAGAAGCGAATTCACGTTCTACCTTCCAGCAGCAAGAACGAATGTTCTAAAATTTTCGCCATTGCACACGATGTGTAAACAATATTTTCAGAGCTAAGGTGGATATTTTCAACTGTTCTGTTACTGATATTAAGGCAAGTTTCCTTGATATACATAATCTCTGATAAAGCAATTATTTATATATATATATATATATATATACATATTCACGAACAGAATTCATATTCACTCATATAATTATGTGTGTATAAGTGTTAATATGTGAATGTATATGTATTTGTGTGCTTAAATTTATATGTATGTATAAGTTTGGTCAGCATTTGAGTTTTTTTTCATTTCTAAAATTATTTTATTTCATTTCACCACTTGTTATTCATATCACAACTCTTTCATTTAGAATTTTAGTACAAAATTGAAACTTTTGTACTACCAATTTTGTTTTTTGTATATGTTGTGTTTCCTGTTTTGTAATTAGGACTTTTCCTGTGAAACAGTGTATGTTAAATAAATAAATATGTTTCAAAAAACCAACACCAGCATCTTAGGATTTCAACTTTTCGTAAGGTATCAATTATTTCCATTTGAATCATTTTACCAGAGAATAAAAGAAAGTTTATCTGTCATATTCTGTTATATTTTGTTTGTTTTTCAAATTTCTAGGACTTCATAGAATACATATTAATGTTGTCATCTTCAAACTTTCTGTCGAGTTTTCATTTCATGTTTCAGTAAGTTAATTTCTACTGAAAACACGACGTATATCTTTTCCCTTGGACAATGTTTTATTCCGTTTAGAATGAAAATCATGATCATTATTTTGATGACTTCAGCGACATCTCTTGAATATGATTTATTGCGTAGATTTCAACCATTTCTGCCAGGCATTTGTTTGATCGGTCCTTCCTCATATTTTATATATTTGGTGCGATTTATTTCTTTGTGATGATCTTTCCATTTCTCGTTGTATCAACCGAATACGAGGAGCTTCCTCATTTTTGGTATCACATTCGAACTTTTCCTGTACTTCGTGTTAGTTATTTTTTGCCGACGAAATTCTGAGGATACTTCTGTCGCCATTCCTGCTTTAGCTCAATGCGCTTCATATTATCTACAAGTGGAATAAAAGCTCTATATGGAAGCATTGAGAGTTTTCAGTCAATCAAAACGAATGTATCATCAGCTTGAATAACTTGTCCATTATAGAAGTTTATTCGGTAGTTCTTTCATGTTATTATGTTATGTTTATTATTCTGTCAGAAGAATTTGAAAATTATTTTATTTACCGTTGTTTAGAGAATGAAAAAATCGCACATATCTTGGTGATCTATATTATCATTTCACTGAAGAAGATTTGAATTGAATAATCTGAATGTGAATATTCATACCTATGCACATTAATATATGTGTTGAAAAACTTTATCGTTATTTTTCGGTTATGTGATATGTTGAAATAACATAATCAAAATAAAATGAAACACACACATTTTTGGAAGATCACAATATATTTATGATTATTGTTTTTCCTCCTTAGTTATTTCCAATACATTTTTCATTTCTGTTGAAGTGTTTTTCTATATTCTCCACGAAAAGTATTAAATTCAACTTGTGTTGTCCTGGCTCGGGTCTAAGGGCCGTCGTCGGTTGGAATTTCTTCCTAACGTTTCGCTAGCACGAGTGGCGAGCTTCTTCAGAGGTCGTTCCATTTCTGATTCTGGAAGTAGACTGATAGGGTAGACTGAACGGTCTATTTTCAGAATCAGAAATGGAAACGACCTCTGAAGAAGCTCGCCACTCGTGCTAGCGAAACGTTAGGAAGAAATTCCAACCGACGACGGCCCTTAGACCCGAACCAGGACAACACTAGTTCAACGACTGGCCGAGAAAGCCTCAACCAATTCATTAAATTCAATATGAAAAAACTAATAACTATCTCAAATTATACTACATACATCCTACAATGAGAATCACAGAATTTACTTGGAATCAATAATACATATCATCGATAACACTAAAATGTACATTTTTTTAAGCAACAGGAAGGGAGCGCAATTATTATTATCAATGATTGAAGCTCGATCTTGCACGAATATAATAACAATGATATCAATGATGATATGTTATTCAATAAATTCGGTAATCTTTCGGTAATAATATATTTTATGAATGAAAAATTGTTTTCGATATGGATACATTGAAAATTATGAAGAAGTATATATAAAGAAGGAAATTGTTTGCACTTATTTCATATTGTCGATTGGGTTACAGTTCCAGAAAACTATTTCTCTTCATATTGTACCTATGTTTTACATTTTGCTATATATATATATATATATATATATATATATATATATATATATATATATATATATATATATATATATATATATATATATATATATATATATATATATATGTATATGCACCTTTTAGGTAAATTTTAATTCATAATTTATCATTTTGTCTTCTTTTTATTCATTTAAAATACGAATTCTACGAATCAATGATTGTAGGTCTTTGTCCACATAATTCATGCATAAATCTCCCTTGTTTGTAGAACTTAATTTACGATTGAAATTCAGGAAATGTTCAAATAACATATTCACAATTTATTCCATATCAGAAAATTAAACTAGCTTGCATGATTCATGAAGAGACAAGAAGATTTTAACAAGTTTTCAATTTTCAGATTTCATATGTTGTTTATATGAATGCCAATATTTTGGATTCCAGAGAAATAATTTTCTGGTTCAATACAAATGAATTTTCGTGTCAGAATTGTTGAAATGAAATACAGTAATGTGAATTGAATCTTGTAGTGTTTGTACATCGGATGAACTTTCAAATTATTATCTCGTGAGGAAATGTTGAACTATTAAATGGATTCTGATGAAATATAGGACATATGAGTTTAAATTATGAATATTATGTTGGAAATAATTACGTTCAGTCTCAGAGAAATTTTTCGATAAGAACTTGCAGCACTCGAAATGGCAATACAATATATAAATATATATGTATAAACACACACATTTATATAGATATCTATGTAACTATCAAGTCAAGTTAATTAAGGAGAAGAAGTATTGATCTCAGTTGTGTACATATTTTTGTATACCTTAGCTTTTCCGACTTCTTTATTTTCATCAGATATCTGAAAACCATAATACACGTATATAATATCATTAATCGATTGGGCAGATACTTGATGAAAATCTAAATACATAATTTAAATAAAACTAAGTAGTTTTTCGATTTTCACTATAATTAAATCAAAACATGACAATATCGTTTTCACATCGTTAATCATCAACATCTGATGAAGCCACTGTGTTGGCGAAACGATTTTGTCATGTTTTGATTTAAGTGAATTTATTAAAAAAAACACGTATAATAATATGAATATGTTTCAGCTTACGAGTTTGAGAAAATAAATAGGATATCTGCAAATGTATCAATCTTGAGTGATATCAATATATTTGAATGCCCAGTTTTGCCTTCATCAAAGTTCAAAATATGAAATGAGAAAAAAGAGGAAAAACTACATCTTCAGATTTTCTAATACTTGAAAGTCACTGATTGTTTAACAAACTTAACAATCAAAAAAACATCGTAGTCATAATCTGATAAATATAAAACGGTGTTAGTTGACCAAAACAAGGTTCAATATTTATGATTAACAAAAAACTCAGCAATATTCAGATTATTATATGAAACTCCATTCAGTTTTTTGAGCAATCAGTAGATCTGAGTATTACGAGAGAAAAACATGTATTTCATTACATGTTTCGGTTCTTTCAATTGGTAATTAACGTCATTTGTGTCAATGCTTTATAAGAAACATTCATAATTATTGCGATGAAAATTGTACTAGAGGCCACAAGAATAATTATATTTTATTAAATTATAGAGATAGGTTTCGCTCATTTTGCATTTTTCAAAAATATCGGTAAAAGTAGGAGTCATTAATCGATAAGTCTGGCTATCTTTGGCCTTATGTAAACGATTTACAAGTAGAGCTCCCCAGTTTTCATTTTCTTAATGCAGAAAGGATACATATATACATTGACGAGAAGAATAAACTCAAGTGCAAACTGAAACTTCCTTCATTAATCCTCAATTGACTTGAAGTAATATACATTGATGCATATAAATATATATATAATATATATATATATATATATATATATATATATATATATATATATATATATATATATATATATATATATATATATATATAGCATTCATCTTCATAGAAATTTTAATAAATCAGTATTTCAAAGTGAAATTGTCACAGTAATGCTACTGAAAATTTTCTGGGAAATTTTTTGTATGAAGGAAACATAGTACTACAAATTTTCTACTCATCCTGAAATCATTTTTGAGCCACAATATCCGGCGAATGAATCGTCCTTGTCACAATACATCGATAATTAATCATAATACCAAACATTGAGTTAGGGGCCCATATGCATAAGCTTTTTGAAAGCTTTCCTGAATTCAGGATTGAAGATGGTGTATATGATGGGGTTGACGAAACTATTCATATATCCTAGCCATGTAGTCAGCAGAAACGTAGCCACTCCAGGTTGACATGGAAAGCGGAGTTTGCTGCAGATGGCATCCATGATATTACAGGTGAAAAAGGGCACCCAGCAAATGAGGAACACCCCTGTAACAAAACTTAAAATCAGAATATTCTCTGGTGAATAATATTGTTCTAATTTAGAGTATAATTCTGGATTATGTTATTAGAATTTATTGACGACTTCTTTATCGAAACGAAAAGGAACTCAAGAAAAAATTTTCATTCTATTGATTTAGGTGTTTTAGGGGTTTGCGAGTTTTGAAGGTGAAAATTTCTGAAAAAAATATTTTTTCAGAAAAACTGAAATGAATTGTATTTCTGGACAGCTTTTTCTCAAGAGCCACACCTAGTTTCTTGAATTCAACACTTTGATCTGGAATCTGGTCTTCCAATGTAGAGCTGTGGTGGCAAAGTGGAGTCAACTTCAGAGAAAATGAGAAACGAAAAAAAATTTACTTTTACTGATTTACTTTTAGTGATTAATATTATCAAAGGAAATTTGTTATCTGACACAATCATCTTCAATAACAGCAACTATTTCGAATCATCAGCAGAAACGGAATACAAACAGCCATAATAATGATGGTCCTAAATTGGATCCCTGTAGCACACCGGATGAGGTATACGGCGTGTCTCATAGATGGAGTGCCTCATCCGATCAACATTAATGTGGCCTATCTAATAGGTAATGGTGCGTTCGTCGAGTATTTTGAACTACTCAAAATAAAAACGTTATTATAACCGCCAAGTTCCGAAGATGATGGAGATAATCAGGATTATGTCGACCTCACTGGGATTCGATCAGACTTTAACTAAATGTCGTGATAACGGTATAATAACTATCCTCAAAGTTAGGAATACTAATCTGAATCAACAATAGACTTTCAGAGCTTCAAAGCAGCCTGATTAATATTTTCCGAAGGAAAATAGTGACCGCTAGTCCTTCCACTAATAAACCATTGCATTATTTTCAGCATATCAGTAGATTTTCGCTTAATATCCTTATTCGAATCCTGCATGACCTAGCGGGACATATTGTTTTGTTCTCCACTTGTTGAAGAGCACCAAATCTGACAAGCTTTCGAGCTTAGGGAGCTTTGAAACTCTGGCCGCAGGATTATATGTTAATGAATTCGTTATAGACCATCCTCACAGAATATAGAAAAGCCCTAGGGAAATGACTAAAGTTTCATTAATTCTAGAGGGAATAAACTGATAGGGAACTATGTCATATTTTCAACCATTAGAATACTAATTACATATAGTATATATATATATATATATATATATATATATATATATATATATATATATAAAATATATATAGACTAAAATAAATAAATAAAACTCTTGGCTTAATGTTTCACGATTTATTTAACAATATGTATAGTCAACATGTTTCGAGCGTTAGCTCATTTTCAAGACCAAGAGTCTAAATTAAGCCAAGAGTTTAATTTATTCCAATATTCAATTATGTTTCACCAAGAGTTAAGCGAGAATTCAATCTCATTAATATATATATATATATATATATAAATATATATATATATATATATATATATATATATATATATATATATATATATATATATATATATATATATATATATATATATATATATATATATATATATATATATATATATATATATATATATATATATATATATATATATATATATATATATATATATATATATATATATATATATATATATATATATATATATATATATAACGAAATGAAGTTTTTGAGCTTATGGCACTGAATGAAATATTTAAGAAAATGAAAAATAAATATTTAAGTGCTTCTGATGAGTTCCTTGCAGAACGAAACATATGACTCACTTTTTCATCAGGTGTGGCATGAATTTCTAATAGTTCTAATAGTTCTCTAACATTTATCTCTTGAAGGAAAATGGAGACATCACATCGTACACGTTCACATATCTAGCTCTACTAAAACACTCTTTTGGTTAATTTGAATTTTTCGAATGAATGATCTAGTGTTCATTTTCTTAAATATTTCTTTCAGTGTCATAAGCACGACAACATCATTCCATTAAAAATATCGGCGAATAGGCCCCTGAAATACGGGAATAAACGCCACGGGAATAAACGCGAGCGTACTACTAACGCAACCTTTTGACATTTGAAAACATTATATGATGATATTTGTCGAATAAACATTGCAATTCAGTAGATACCTACGGGTATAGAAGATATGTTGAAGTTCAGATATGTATTAGCCAGATTTGCTATAATATTCTTTCGAAAAATTAGTAAAAAGTTTTCGAAAGAAAGTACAGTACAGTATACAATTGTTATGGGTTATAGGCAAAATGAAAGGCCACTATGAATAGATTTTATCCAATTTGTCTGCCTGGTCTATATTTCGACTGTGTTTACAGTCTTTATCAGGACTCTGAAAAAGATGTTTGTACAATTTTACTGATAAAAATTATGATTGACAACTTACGGCTAAGGAGGTTCAAAAGGTATGGCCAAAAACCATCAAACAGGAATGTGTTACTTAAAAATAAGTTGATGTTAAATTATAGATGAAAAAATATTCTTATGTACTAACTAAAAACAACGATAGGTAAATAATAGAATAGAAATGACAGGAGCACAGAGAAACATTGACACTGAAAAACGACACAGGGGTGAGAGAGTAAAATCACCGTAGTAACAAATGTCATACTACGCACGTAACACAGAAAGTCTATTAAAGTTGTGAGATGTCTGCGAAGGTTACTTAAAATGATTTGAGAGTAAGTAACTAAAATGCAGCTAAGTCTGGAAACGTCCGTCTTCTTATTGATGCTGTTGGGGTTATTATTAATGTGGACCATTTCCAAGTCTGTAGAAGACTGTAAACACAGTCGAAATATAGACCTGTCAGACAAATTGGTTAAAATCTATTCATAGTGGCCTCTTATTTTGCCTATAACCAATAACAATTGTATCTTAAATTACCAGGCAATACTCCTTTTCATTAATGTTATATATATATATATATATATATATATATATATATATATATATATATATATATATATATATATATATATATATATATATATATATATATATATATATATATATATATATATATATATATATATATATATATATATATATATATATATATATATATATGCACATATTATATAGAGTTTTTATTTGTCAATTTGTATCAAGTTAAAATTCGATATTACTGGTTTTTTGATAACACACATGTGAATTCAAATTTAAAATAAACATGGTCGACTTTCGGTCCAAATTTTAGAAATTTTCGGTTCACAATTGAATGAATCTAAATTATATGCGAAAAAAGACAATCAAACGTTATAGTTACCTAGAACTATAGCCAGAGTTTTCGTTGCTTTTCTCTCCTTCTTCGCAGAAGATTTCTCCCTCTTCTTTCTGCTTGCTTTATTCACTTTGTATATTGTGAACCTTGGAGCAGCAATAGCCTTCTTCTCCTTTTTAGACCCTGTAGACCTTGTAGATTCTGTATGTGTAATTGTAGGAAGCACTCTGTAAAAAAATCAGAATAAATGAATCAAACAAAATATTATCGAATGAAAGAAGTCTATTATAATATGTGATATAACTTGAGACTAATCTAGAGATTTCGGTAAAATTGAATGATTTTAATGAATTAGGGAATCCTTGAAGTGTCGTTTTTAGTCTTTTACTGGTATAATTTTTTCATAACTCCACTAGTAATTTGGATTAAATTTTATGCTTTTGAAAGCATAAAGTTGGGACATTAACCCCTTTCAAAAAATTTATTGAAATTCGGAACAAAACAACTGTTCACTAAAGCCAAAAATATAACGTATAAGTAGAAAACCCCCATACCTACAGTTGAAATTAAATTGTATGGACATATACTCATATGTCCATACTCATTAGTGTTTTCAGCTGAACAAATAATTTCAGTTTGACGAAAGAATTGATTAGAATGATGATCTTATATTCATAAAAATAATTAGCAAGGTATAATAAATGAGAGAAACTGCTGAAATAGTGTAATACTTTAAATTATCCCTAGAATCATAGTGCAAATATTAATATCCAGCATTCAACTAATTTTAATTTGGAGAAGGAAAACTTTGACATTGAGCATAAACTCGTCCGAAAGATACACAAAACTTCAATATTTGAACTACGTTGCGGGTATAGGATAACCCCCGAGGATGAACGATGATATAACCCCACACGGAACGGCTTCAAGTTAGCACCTGCTACCAAAAAAAGAACCTAATTTGGTGTGGTTTGGACATATTGTTGGCTTACCAGAAATTCACATAGGGAATGAACTGTTGCTGTATAAGCACTGAAGGTAATGGGATACCTAACTGTACGTTGACGAATATCCAATGGGATATAAAGGAATTAGGTCTGTCCAATGAAGATGCTTATCAGTAATTGAATTGCATCGAGATAAGGAAAGTAGAAAAGAAAAAGATCGAGAAGGCGTGTGAAAGGTTTTCACCATAGTTTGAAATATTCTTTGAAAATAGACCACGTTCAGTATGCATGGGCTATTTCTTTTCTCGTACCTATTGAATGACTTTTGCAAGAAAAATAAACATTGTATATTCTCACTTTGTTTGAGTTTTCATTG
Organism: Henosepilachna vigintioctopunctata; assembly: GCA_030704895.1. Taxonomy (NCBI): domain Eukaryota; kingdom Metazoa; phylum Arthropoda; class Insecta; order Coleoptera; family Coccinellidae; genus Henosepilachna; species Henosepilachna vigintioctopunctata. The sequence continues at coordinate 1,464,341 of JARQZJ010000004.1, forward strand.
TTTTGCCCATTGAATATTTCAACGAAAATATGGAATGTAATGTATTGTTGTTCGCATAAAAAATTTGTGAAATATTTAACAGCGCGGTACGAAAGTGATTTTCCAAAACAGGGGTTAAAATACGTAGAATTGAATGAAATAACTCATATTGATTGATTTTTCGCACCACACGTTTTAGTACTTCTTCAAAAAGTATCGAACAATTCGTAACACTCGTAATACTATTGACATTCAGTTTCATTGCTAAGAGTTTGAAGCAACCATCTTGAAAACGCAACCGTCTATGTATTCATAAAATGGACTTGAGATCTTACAAGATATAAATACTCGAAGTAAATCTCCAGATTTAACATTCTAAGGTAAACCGTTCAACTCATAAGGAACAAAAAAAGCATCACCTTGAAACCTGATCATTGTAACAAAATCAACCCTTTCTTATATATGAATAAACCAGAAAGAATATTTCACTTGAACAAAAATAACAAACTAGATAATTGATGATATTTATCGAATTCAAGGTTTTTATTTTAATTGATGGTGTGATGAGAAGTTGATCAAAATGTGAAGAATGACAGACTTCGAGTTGAACAACAGATTTTAATTCTCTGTAATTAATGAAAGAATCTTCGATCTATTTATCTATTGTATCCAAATTTTGTTGATAAGTTAGCAGTCTGAGACATATGTTAAGAAACTATAAAAGAACCCAGCATTCAAAGTCTGGTGCAAGGTTTTGTGTGATGAAATTTTCAGTTTCAATAGATGTCGATAGTAAGGAAATACTGAGATGAAAGTTTCGAAGAACATATCAAATATATCAACTACTGAAAGAGCTCATTGAGAACGAGAAAACCGGATCAAAATATTCGCAAGTTTCACCTTAGGATTGTTTGTTGGAACATGTAGGCGCTTAGATTTTCAGCTAAGGTTTGAGTAGTTTTGGAAAGACGGTTTGAATATGTCACATAACATTCCTACTTTTGAAGATTTCATCAGCCTATTTTTCTCTATCGATTATATTTCCTCATGAACAATTTTCTTATGAAGCAAAGTATTATCTGCTTTATAACATAGGACAGAACATTAAGTACGAGTTGAAATCGATGTCATTCAAGTCCCAAATGATGTTGAGTGATGTGAACATTTTTTTGTGTCTAGCTAAATGTGGTTGATTATAGAATACAAATTAATACTCTATTACTAGTGGTTCAAGGCCCTGTGTGTTCTGTTATTCATTAAAGGAAATCCTATTCCACATTTGGTTAATAAAGCACATTTGTCGTACCTTGTTAATGTGGATGAACAAAGAGATTTTGCAGTGCATTCCTGCATGAGTTCTTTGGAGAAAAGGTTACAATAGAACCTACTAATTAGATAGTGTGGTTTCAATAAAGAAATGAATATTATATTGGCGGTAGATGAATCCAACGGGCTCTTGCATTCAAAATCGGAATATATTGTGTTTTGAATTGAACTAATGAATATTCAAGAAGTTATGTTCTAGAACTAGTTGTAGAAGTAGTGCATAACAATTTTTAAGGCCAGCTTACTCCAAACAATTTTGAAAAATTGAAATTTTATTCTTTCACAAATTGCTACTATATACTGGTAGAAATAGTATAGAATTAGTCCCGAAGGTCAGCAAAACCGAGAAGCAGGTATAAAAGATTAGGGAGCCCTGCAGTAAATCCGGCCGCTCGAACGCCTTCGGTACGGCAGCTGCTGCACGCCTTCCGGTAGTCTTATTGTTTTGTTCTTTGTTTTATTGTTATTGTCTTGTTATATTGTTGAACTTCTTTGTGAAATGCAAGAATTTTTCAGAATGATGCTTACGAAGACCAGGAAGGAGTTGTGTATGAAGCTGGAATGGATATGTGAGTAAAATTCACTGTTTTTCACGATTTTTCACGAATGAAAACTTTGAACTGATTTTTGTCCGAACTGGTTGTGGCCTCAAGCAGAACCAGAAATATTCATTATTAATTCAAAAATTTATAAACAATTAAAAGTGAAAAAAAGGGTTAAAAAATTCACAAGTCCTCCATTTGGTTTTTTTTTTCATTGAAAATGTTTCATTCTGCTTGATGTCATAGCCAATTCGATACAGAACCTGAAACCGATTTTTTTTGTTTTCAGATAATTCTTTCTCAAAAAATGATGTCATTCATCACCGATTCAGATAAGTTTCAGAAGCTATTTTCAGGACAGCCATTTAAAAAAAATATTTTTTTTTCAAATAATTTCATATATGTGCTTTCATATGTGAATAAATTGATTATTCAACATGTTTTATACTATGAATAAAGTATATTGCAAAAAATACGTTTTTTGGAGTAAGCTGGCGTTAAAGGATCGTCGATAACATAAATTCTGTGATTGAAACACCTCTGAACGAATAATGAATGTAGTGAGAAAACTTGAGAAGTTTAGTGTAGAATTGAGTAGTTGTACATCGGAAGATTGATGAAAGTTGACCTCAGATATTCTCATTACTGAGAGAATGAAACATATCCTAATTTTCTGTAAGAGGAATAACGTTGAAAGAGGCATAAATGAGATGAAAAAAGAGTATAGAATTTAAATGCAAAATTGTAGTAATGAGATAATGTTATATTACAATAACTTGCAAAAAAAGAAAGGTGCATAAACTTATTCAGATGGAACTGATATCTGAAAATTACATATTGGAATCCAAAAAAAAACCAGCTTCTGGGCTATTGACCCATTATCAAGAATGTTATGCAACTAACTCCAAGTCAATTTCAGTGAACCTTTGTTGAAGGTAGTCTGCTCACTGTCACCACGTGACCAGGGTCCCGTGATCGATAGAAGATCCCTAGTTAATGACATATGAAAAATTGATTTGCGGAAAACAAATTTATTTTGAGATTAAATCAAACGATAATGACTGACTGCAATACTACTTGCTTATTAATTTTTGCATTTTCATGAAACATTTATGAAGTGTATTGTTCAGCTGACAATGAAGTATTTAGAGAGAGAACATCAACATTTTACATATTACTTGGAATTTATTCGGGATGAAAAAGAACTTAACAGTATTAAGAAAATATATCTCTTGAAGCTGAAAAAATTTGAAACACGTCTCCTAACTTAGAAATTGCATTGAGAATATTTTTGAGCCAAATGGTAACTAACTGAAGAGGAGAACACTTCTCCACCAAATTGAGGACAAACATGAAAATTAAGAAGAACAGTGGTTCATATTCAATGACCATAAAATGTGGTACTCTCAATATCACAGATTTTGAAGAAGCTATCAACTATTTGGCCCATATTATATCTAGGTTGTCTCTGTAAACAACTTAGATTTAATGCAAAAATAGTTGCTTTTGTGGATTATATATTATAGTTCTTAATAATTCATAATCAGAAAATGAATGAAAATAGATGTGGTGTAACCTTGTTTGTCTACTTCTTACATATATTCTGAAAAGAGAGTGTTTTGTCAATGCAATGGGACAACATTATCCCATTGTCCTCAGGAAGTCTAACAGTTCGAGGATAATATAAGGAATGGACTGAAATTATTGTTATAATGTTCTGAAGATCGGAGGTCCGAATATTGAAGATATAGCTCCAATGTTTGGATATACAGTTCGGAATATAGGTTACGAATAATTCAAGAACATGGTGAGAATTGAACCCACCATATCAGCCAGCCGAAAGAGTTATAGTCACTCAATAGAATTTTGACTAAAACCACAATGGGCGAGGCCGCTGTGGTGATGAAAAAAAAATTGTCATGTTTGACTGAGTTAGTTTCATTCATATTCTGTTGTTAAATTTTCATCAAGTTGGTACTAGAATCGACCCAATAGATTAGTTCAATAGAATTTTATTCACAAACTATTTGAATGAAGGTGTTTGGTTATATATATTTTGTGGTTATATCTTCAAAGAAATTAATGCAATATATATTTCATTTTGGGTTGACGAGTATTCCTCTGTAATAAACAGCGAATTTGTTTGCATTCTTTATAAAGTTGAATGAGCATTTGCTAATCGTTTGGTGAAACACCAATTGTCTCACCTTAAGAGATACCTTATCCACCGATATGAGTTCCTACACATTGATTTCACTCAAAATATATCATTTGTGTCAATTTAATCACTATATACTTGTTGAAATGGGTATATTAAATTCAAGTTTCATGATTATCGCACATCGATATTCTCAAAACTCAATATGAAACTTCGTTTGGTTTGGTAATTAAAACGTTGAAAGAGCGTTATAGAATCAGTGTACAGTTTTGCTATAGAGGCTCTAAAAATTTATGAATTGAATTGATGAATAATTTAACCATGATTTGTAAAGTTACTATATTTGAAAATTTGAAATTTTAACCAATTGGCTTAATAATTAGTTGCAAAATTTCGATTTCATACATACACCCCCATTTCCCACCGATGGTAGTCCACAAATCGCGGCATCTAGAGCCATTACACGGGTGACCGTTCCCCAGGTTTCGATTTCCGGTTTTCAGCTCTCAGCGCCGGGAATACTCGGAATTTTGTGGTTTAGTATTAGAGAATATATTCGATAACAACATGAATTGTCCGCTCGAAACCATCGTTGAAATCAATGTCCAGTACTAATATTCAATGAGAATTCAAAGTAAAATTTCAACGGTAGGAGTTTGAATCATCGATTGAAATTATTGGAGCAATGCATTAATTCATATTCAGATATACCTCAGCATATCAGTTTATAGATTTACTCGATACGAAAGTGTGCATATATAGTTGTTGACTCATTGAACATATATTGCCTCGAGATTATCCATATTTCACGAATATTTTTGAAATGAATTTATAATATTTGCACGAGTAATGTAAAGCGCTACAGACCCGAATATATCATTCTAATGAACATTTTTCGAAATCAATGGCATCAAAAATGACTTGAGTTCATGTAAGGAAGAATCAAGATGTCGACAAAAAATGCAATTTTCAATTGTTCAGTCGATCTTATGTCATGGTATCTTTTGAAATGATAAATTAGCATAGATGAACTAATCTTACCAACCATTTGAATAGAATGAAGTAGAGAAATTTCTGGCTAGTAAAGGAAACAATGGCTTCCAATCAGATCTTATGACATAGAGCTTTTTAAATGGGAATTTAGAATATATATTCAGAATATAAAGGGTGTTTTTTAAAAGGTTTAGAAATTTAAATTGTAATAAAACAACGACCGATCATTCGATTGACAAAAATTTTTTTTATTCGAAAGATAAACTTGTGGCACTATATATATATATATATATATATATATATGAAAATATCTTATATATATATATAATATATATATATATATATATATATATATTCAGACTACTTATTTATAATTATATAAACTTTATATCAAAAACCTATCTTGACATGTTGCGCCGTCCGATTTGAACATCCATTTATATCAAAATTAAAGCTCTATATATAAGCCGCTCAAAAAGCGTCAAAAGTCACGACAACAATACTTATCAACCAGAAGAGTTTTTGTCATCTGATATAATAATATGATAATAATAATATTCAGTATCATTATTATTATTATTATTTAATAATAATATCAGATATGATATTATTATTGAATAACAATAATATTATCAATATAATATAATTAATATATTCAATCTGTTTCCAGAAACTGCAGGATTCAAGCGAGTTATCCAGAATCAGGTGACTAATACCAACAACTACTAGAAATACATTATGAAAGAACCAATTGTAATTGACGACAGATGCAGAAAATGCCAGGGAGAGACTGAAAACCTTCAACACATCACTGGAGGCTGCACATCTCTTGCTCAAAACGACTACTCTCATAGGCACAACCAAGTAGCTTGCAAAGCCCTAGCTGTGAAGACCAGACTGTTGACAAAATACATAACACCTTACTTTAAATATTAAACGACAGCCGGTACTTGAGTACAGCAACTACAGAATATATTATGATCAAACTATCGTTACGGACCGCACGATACATAATAATAGACCAGACATAGTTCTTTAGGGCAAAATCAACAAGAAAGCCCACCTGATAGACATAGCGCTACCTAACACTCAAAACTTGATTCAAGACCATTCAAGAAAAATTCAGGAAATAAACGGACCTGATGTGTGAGACAATTAGTATGTGGGATATATGTAGATGCAACGTACAGAAGTCTACTTGTAAAATCAACAATCGGTGTAGTTTTACAGTACTACACGAACAACGTACAACGCTGAACTAAGACCCGAGGCTGTATATAAAGATGCAAAAAGCTGTGGTGCTGAACACATGTCACATAGTCAGGAAATTCCTGCAAGGATAAAGTAACCGACAGATTGTTGAGTTGACTATGTTTGGCCCAGTAGTTCAACTTTGAAAACAGTGTCGCAGCTGAGAATTACTGGAGAATAATAATAATAATGATAATAATAATAATAATAATAATAACAATAATAATAATAATAATAATAATAATAATAATAATAATAATAATAATAATAATAATAATAATAATAATAATAATAATAATAATAATAATAATAATAATAATAATAATAATAATAATAATAATAATAATAATAATAATAATAATATAATAATAATTAATAATAATAATAATACTAATAATTAATACTAATAATAATAATAATAATAATTATGGTAATTACTACGGAGAAAACTAAAAGATTGCTCACAAAAAGACTATATTCAGTTTTGAATCTGATCAACCATTCAGTTTTATATTATTTATTAATTATATTACTCGTCTATGTTCTGCTATGAGTATCTTTGTTAATTTCATCCCAGATTGCACTAACTTTAACATACTATTCTTCCAATTTGCATTATTTTAGGCTGTCACAATTTCCAATTGCTTGGTCACTAGTTCAGTGCTGAAAGCCTCAAATTATAAAGATCAAATTTTTATTGTAATTGTAACGATCGAATGTAAATTAGAAGATAATTTATGTGAGAAATGATTCAAGAGTATACTACTCCTTCGATTCTAAGTTATTACAATATGCAGTGATAGTTTTTCATCCCGGAAGTTTCTAGACTAAAAAATCCGGGCTAGATTGTGCAACAGGATTGGAATTAGTCACAAATTTTTTCGTGTAGTGTAACTCAGTGGGGTGGGAAAAGCTGACCGTGCGGGAGAAAGGTAGCGATGACCTGAAGAACATCTGCTAGGATAGTTCATATAAGTGGAATAGAAATTGGCAATTCTGCCTCGGATAAGTGTACGAGGGCAAGCTGAAAATGTCTAATCGAGCCATCTGTCAATCTCATATTCTCATTATTTCATATATGTAGTTTCGGGAATATTAAATCATTCAATAGCAGTTGGAATCGCTTTGTTCTATGAGTTTGATAAAGATGCTGTAGAGCCATGATATAAGATAAGTGGTATCCTCCAAAATATTGTTCGATTGAATGAAATATTTCAATTTGATATCTAGAGATTAGTCTTAGAACATTATATACGTTGTAATGATGGGAAATTAATAAACATTGCATTAACAATTCAGTCGATATGTCAATGATAAATATCTATGAAAATCAAAATCATGATATTGTTTGTCAATTGTCCAGTTCTCCCTACTGCTTTATAAGTTAGTTGGAAAACTTAAATGCGATGTTCTTGAGATGTGAAGAAAAGTATTCATAAACTTAAATCCTAGACAGAAATATTACATTCGTATATTTCAATCGAAAATATTCTTTATTTGACAAATTGATAACATTTTCTAAATATCACTTGGAAATAATGTATATAAAATTGGTGACGGTTCAATTATGCTTTAAATGTTATTCTCGATAAATGGAGCACATCATAGCATGTTTCCCATGTTAATGCAATAGTAACGACATAGGATATGTTTCACATAAAAACTTGAACATTTGCAAATATTTTTTTATTGTTTACGGTTTGATGAAATATAGATGAAAATTTTTTTCGACATATTTGACTTGTCTCCTAGATCCCTCTTATCTGATGTGTGAAGAATTCTTTCAGAGTGATAATTGTGTCGATTAACTAATTTATGTTTATGACCATAAGGAAGCAAAGATATTCGATCATTTATTGAAAGAAATATGTGGATAAATATATGATTGAATAAAAACACTTGGCTTGGTTTCACAAAATTTTTGAAAGCAAGTCAAGTGTTTTATTTAATATATTGAATAATATTTCACCAAGAGATCAGCGAACATTCAATCAACTTTATGAAAATGTGGAATTCATATTTGCATTCAACTCTCCATAAATTATTTTTCAACGGTCATTTCATTAATAAGAAAAATTTAATAAGAAAAATATCTATTCCAACAATATCCAGAAAAAGCAACTGAAGAGCAAAAACCCTTGCTGCTTGATGAATTAGTTCACGATATAATTTACTGCAAACATAATTTGCGTTTTGATGGATTTCATCTCAGAAAATGAGATATCAACTTTTTTTACTTGTCTCCCAAAATATTAGCAACAATTTGAATCAACTCTCATTTCGTTGATTCGATAGTCATGAAGAATATATATTAAACATAATTAATGGCCAGATGACTGAAAAGGTGAAATTCGAAGGTAATATTTGGCATAGTTTGTAAACAATACTTTTTCCAGCAGCTAATAGAGTTAAAATATAACGTAATATATATAAAAAAATTTCAAATATGAATAATATTCATCTACTTTCACTAATTCATTGAATTTTTTCTGATATTCAATATTATTTTCACCTTGATGAATTCACATTGAAATTGTTCTTCTACCCTCAACAGTTCTTGTTCCCTTACGAATTGATTTTTATTGAATTGATGAGCATTGATTAACCCTCAAACATTCTGAAAAATAGTCAACTTTATCCTTTATCATGAAATATGTATGACTAAGAATTAACATGAAATGATGAGAAAATGTTCCAATATAAAAGATTTTGTGGTACTGAAATTAAACGATAATTAAGAAACAGTTTTTTTTCGTGATTCCTCAATGCATCAAATAACTACGCATTCTATCAATATATGTGAAACATAAAATATATTGATGGTGCTAGAGATATATCTATTCAAAATTTCATAATATTTACATCATTTCTGTATCAATGGATGATCCATTTTTCTTGTACATTTTCTTCTTGATCTTTGGGCTTTCCATAGTGATTGACGTATCGGTTTGACTAGCAGCATATCCTGAATCATTATTACCGTTGGCATCCGCTAGCGGCGCTGGCGATGCAAGATTCGCCATCACAGAGGATATGCTGCAAAAAAAAGATACCTGCTCAACTAAGAATGTGTCGATTTGAATGTGTAGTGAAATTATATTCAAATATTTATTTCTATGTTTATCCTGACAGTATTTCAGAGGATTATAAATATGTCCTCGTATTTGTTCAATTTCATCTTGGAATTTATTGACAAATGTGAAACACTCCTAATGGAACATAAATATATGATTCACAACTTAGTGAATCAAACTTTCGAATTATCAAAGTTATAAAATTCCTGAAATTTCCTACTCTTCAATTTTTGAATTTCATGAATTGGATAAAATTGCTTCGCTTTTCAATCATTAGGTAATAGTAGATCGCTGTTGTGTACCTACTACAATCTCGATATAATAGTTTGAGGGAAATGAAATTATTATTTTATTATCGGTAGATGACTGTAGTGATCGATATCTCGTAAAGTATCGATGAAACAACTTTAAAGTTATGCTTGTTGTCAAGGTGACATTTCAAATTGAATAAGTTCTTTACTGTTTTTCATTTGGTGCATTCATGTGTTCATTTGTGAATCACAGGGTGTAAAAAATGGGATTCAACAAAAAAAAATTCAGTATATTATACAGTTTTTCTTTGATGAAAGCGAAATTGCAAACAGCAGTTCAAATTGTGGAAAGGGTTAATTGTGCCGATACTGCATAGTATTAGATATTCTTGAGGTTCAGATATTCTTGATGTTGAATATGCAGCTCGCTTAGGCAGGCCTGTTGTAGAAAATATCGATAAAATCAGACAAATGATTCAAGTAGACCGGCATGTTCGTAGTCGTAGCATCGCTCATGTCGTAGCTTAGAAGTTGGATTCATGAAGAAGCTCTATGTTTGGGTGCCACAAAAATTAACACCAAAACACATGATTTTTTCGAAAAACCAAATTTTCCGTCTGCAAAGCCTTGGTTAAATGGAATGAAATAGACTAATTTCTTGAACGAATGGTGACTGGGGATGAAAAATTGTTCGAATACAACACTATGTGGTTAACGAATGTGAAAAAAGAATGTTGTTGAAGCGCGGTGAAGCAGCTCTAACCTCAGGACTACAGAGGTTTTTCTATGTATTTTGTGGAACTGGAAAGAAATCTTTCATTAGTTTGAAGCTAGCAATTAACTAGAAACATCCAGAATTGGTCAAGATAAGAGGTGTTGGCCAATTATTTCCAATTCAAGAGGTGTCCATCAGGATATTGCTAGGCGAAACACATCTGTAGATACTCGCAACAAACTTAGGAAGCTTGGTTTGGAAGTTTAGTGCATCCACCATACATTCCCGAACTGTAACCAAGTGATCACCACCTTTTTCTCGCATTGCAGAAACTCCTGAGTGATAAGAAATTGGGATCAAGAGAAGATTGTGGAAATTGATTACTGGAGTATTTCACCAATAAAGATCAAAACTTTTATGGAAGAGAGATTATGTAACTACCTTTAAAATTGCAGCAAATTATATAACAAAACGGTGCATATTGGACCCAAATCTGATAACCCGAAGCTTGTTGAATAAATTAATGAATTTCACATAAAATAATTTGTTTTTCTCCACAACCCATTATTTATATAAGAGCAAATTTTATTCACATTTTGGTATACGTTGATTGAATTTCATTTGCAAAAGCTTTGGGATGATTTTTTCATCATTATGACACCCATCATTACAACCGCTTGTTCAAACTCAAAAAGCCAAACTTAATGCATGTCACAATTGTTGAAAAAAGTGTATGAATCTATATACCAGTGTTTTTTATACCGCTGTAATTCGTGTAATATACACAGAATAAGTTGATGAACTGAAATGCAAATATATCCTAGTTCAAATACAATCGCGCGATTCTTGAATGTTAATAAAAAGAGTTGTGGAGAATATTTATTGAAATTTTTATTCGAAACAATATTTTGTGGCATTAAGTTTGAAATATTACGTCGTTTAAATGTCCTCCGAGGCTTTGCTTGGTGGAACGTATTCGGTAGTTTCCATTTTCGATTACTCTGTCGCATAAATCTGACTGAATTCGCTGAATGGCGTTCGTCGTGTCGACTTTGGGGATCAATTGTTTGTTGTTTATCAGTATCTGCCATCTACCTGCGATTCCAGATAGTTTAAATGATAAAGTCGGTAATTCGAATCTCTTCGACCCAGCGACTAGATCAAGAAATAGATAATAATTTGACATAATAATAATCAAGACGTAAGAAATAATTTGAAAGTTCTTTTCTAGTAAATGTCTTCAATAAATAATAACGTAAAAATACTCAATTGAGTAAATACTCAATTCGAATATTGGTGAATGAGGTTGCAGGCTCAACCCTAGCGTTTCAGACCAATGAAATCAGTCACGGTGCCTTGATAAAAAACAAATTCCGAGATAGAAAAACCTGACAGAGTGGTTGCTGTTGTGAGCTTTGAACTTTATAGATAACGAAGCTCTAGAAAAAAATAAAACTCGCTATTATTTATAATGAAAGAATTAACGAAGTAACAACGTTTCAGCGAAGTATTTGTCGACACTTTCTAGCGAAACATGAAACTAATGAGTCGAGCAATTCAACAGGAAAATTGCCCTCAGCTTAGGCGGGAAACTATTGAAGCTGTCTGCGAAGTGATGACCATTTCCGTCACAGGTTGCTTCTATATAAAAATCAGTACGATACAGCTCCAAATACTTTGCTATATTTAGTCCCTCCGAAAAAATCTAAGTGTGGTAGAAAAATTAAATCTTTTCTTTTTTTTCCATATTCGAGATTACTGAACTCAGGTTTAGTCTTATAAGACAAACGGTTACTACAACACATATTTAGTATTGCTTATTATAACATAATATTAACTATTATACATAAACTCGCAGAATCAAATTAAATCACCATATCATTCCTCACTAGAAATTATCAGTGGTTTTCTTGAATTTTTTCGAATTTTCACCTGAGAAATTTATTTTCTAAGAGTTTCAGACTGTTGTTTGAGTTTCTCTATATTCAACACAAAATTCAGGAGTTGATTCTCACTCAAACAACTAAATTGTTGCATGGTATTGCAACTTAAAAATTTTTTCAATATGGCAGAAGTTTTTCTGTATGGCAATATATAAAAAATCTAATATAACAAGTGTTTCTATAAATGGTTAAAATATATTGAAATACATATATCTTCACTAGATTCAGACTATATTAAAACAACTTTATCGATATAGTTGTGTTTGGAGTTATTCATATCTCGTCTTATGGAGAGTGAAGATGTATAAAATAAAAATGTTAATCTAGAGATCAAGTGTTCTTTAGAAAAAGTTCAACTTTTGAAGCAGTGGAACCACACGGAAAAATTATAAAGAACCAATATAACTCTGTCAAACTGAACCAAGTGCTTTTCAACAATATGTTTATCAAGATGTCATCGAATAATCAATCATTTGTTGAAATATTTCTCTCTTCAAATATTAGAGTTTTGTATTGTCAGAAGTGTTTTCGAAAAGTTGTGTTTTGCTGTATTTCAATCTAATTAATTGTAATAGAGCAAGTTTTTCTATACATTTCCGAAATTATTACAGGTCCTTTTTATTACATTGAAATATTTTACTTTTACAATTTCTCCAGTAAACCGGAGGATCTCATTCGCATTTCGACGTGAATAAATAGTAATTGAAAATGTATATCCATCATATTGAACAGTATCAGCATCTACTTGGTGCAAATCCATTATGGATATAGGATAATCAAACACAATCCTTCGATTTACACTTCTATTGTCATAACGAAATGTCATAGTAAAATCATATTTCGTTAACGTCTCAAGAAGTCGGTCATCGATGAAACGCGTCATGTTATGAATATATTGTATTTCCATAAAATACATATATATTTCACTTAAAATAGACGTTTACTTGATGTAAATCCATTATAATTGAATATAAACCAAAATTCAAACACTTGAACTTTTGATTTACACTTTATTGAGAACATAGCATGACGCGTTTCGTCGTTACAAACGACTTCTTCGGATGCTAACAGAATACTTCTAACAGATGCTATCAGAATACTTAGCAGAGTATTCTGTTAGCATCTGAAGAAGTCGTTTGTAACGAAAGAACGCGCCATGCTATGTTGGGTAATAAAGTCTGAATCAAAAGTTTCCCATTTCTCAATAGGCAAGTTCAGTGTGAAAGAGTAGAAATTTAGCGAATGCTTTCATGGAATATTGAAGTTTCTTGGCATCCAAAAGAGAACAAATCGTATTTCGACAAGTTGTTCAGTAGATTGAAGAAGTTTCACTTCAATGAAATATTCATTGATTTCGCATCAATGGAAATAACTTGTATATTTTGTATAATTGTCGATTGAATAAGTGTCTCGAAATAAATCTCTCTATACTTCAAATAAAACATTGAGTTATATCAAATATTACATAAATACTTCGGTGCTTTGCAGTGAAAATTTTTATTTCAATCAATTAAGACATATTCTGGTTATGCCTTTAGTTGACTAGCAATTCGAACTATATTTGTATCATTCTAGTTCTTTTAAGTCATATATTTTAGTATTCACGTAGATTCCAAAGATATTCAACTGAAAATGGATAGCCCTTGGGATAGACTGATGAAAATATCCGACGAATATAAAGAACGTCTGAAAATGTTTTCCATAACAGCCACCTTACCCAGAAATGCACTTTAAAAATACCGGACGCGAAATCTTTATTGCGTGCTATAAATTTGCTTTTCCATGTTGACTTAGAAAGGGAAATAGCATTCTAGTAATCTCTAAAACATCATTCTTTAGATAAGTTTTATCGACTACTCTGGATTTAACATCATCACTTTAATATCATACTTGAAAGAGATGAACCTCCCCAAGCTAATGAAAGACCATGCAAGAAATTACATTTTTGAAAAAAAGACCATAAAATAAATTTTTTTGATGAAAGTATTATATAATAGTGAGTCGGACTAATTTTCCTCTAGCCTGTTATCAATCGCTTCACCATCATTTGCCACTAACTTAATGCCTTGGTTGTTCGGTATTTTTCTTCCTTTGGTATTTTAGATTTTCCAATAACTATCATTTCAATATCTACAAGAGCAATTCCTATTCGAGCACCATATAAACAAAACAGAAAATGAATGATCTATATGAACCGTCCGCACAATGCTTGTTGCAATATTGTAAAAAGTATAATAAAATATAGACTTTTATAACAAATTGGTATTGAGTGAGCAGCCCAGAACATGTGAAAGTGAGTTGAATTAATTTTAGGGAATCATTGATGAAAATTATGTCAATAATATGAACATATATATGTTCATAATATTGATACAGATATATGTTTATAGTGTGTGTATATTCTATACTGAGATTTTCAATCGAAATAAAAAAATAATTCAAATAAAACTCTCAGGAAGCTGTCTATATTACAAGACTTATGAGATTCATTATTAGTATTACGCACTGATTTCATCACAAGAAAATAATCTGCCATACTCGAGGGAGATTATATCATTTCTTCAACAGATAGAGCTCAGGTGATTAGTTCACGAATGGATGTTTCGCTTCATTTTGAAGCCTAGGTGCGTTTGGAAAATCATCGAAAGTTGATTGTTTGGAAGCATGACAATGAAGATTTCCATGAAAGTATGAAACAATTGTGTGGTATTTCCAACAAGTTTGATGATTTTCGCAATGCACTTAATATTCACTCTCGAAAGTAATAGGTTCTTTCGACAACACAGCTTTCTAGAGCAACACAGCAACATTTATGTAGAAAACCCTGAGAGTTTCATTTCGAATATTTATTCATTTTCTATATATATATATATATATATATATATATATATATATATATATATATATAAGATTATATGAAATGAGGTTAACAAAACTTTCAACACAATTTGCTTTATCATGTACCCCACATATTACTCAACTGTTTTTTTTTTTCAATACGACTATTATTCTCATATTTTGTGACTTTCTATTTAAAATTTTGTTTGGTTTGTCTTATGAACTATTCGTAATATTCAAATTGGGGTGTATTATTCTATGAATAATCGTTTAACATGGTAATCTGTGCATCTGTGCAATATCTGTGATACATGATAAAGCAAATCACGGCGTTTGTCAAATCATATCATCATTTCATTAACTTGTGAATAATTTTTATGAATTTTTTCCAGAATTAGTTTCTTCAAAATACATCTTGTTTTTTTTGGGAGAGAGCACAAGGAGTGTTGAAATATCGAGAATTGTTTTGAATGAATGGCGTTTCGAACACACTTCACCATAACGAATATTTCAGTCACTTAAATTATATATATATGTATATATATATATATACATATATATATATATATATATATATATATATATGTATATATATATATACACATATATATGTATATATATATATATATATATATATATATATATATATATATATATATATATATATATATATATATATATATATATATATATATATATATATATATATATATATATATATATATATATATATATATATATATATATATATATATATATATATATTTATATATATAGTTTTAGTTAAAACTAGGAACATTTTTGGATTTTCGAATAATTTATCACTTCTCGTGGAGTCCTACTTGAGTAATCGCAGTCAATTCGTGCAAATAGAGAATTGCAAATCGAGAAAATTTCGAGTAACTTCAGGGGTGCCGCAGGGATCCAATCTTGGACCCCTACTATTTGTCCTTTTTGTTAACGATCTCTTAGAGATGGTGGACTGCATGAAGGTAGCTTATGCGGACGATATTAAAATTTATAAGAGCGTGTCATCTATGAATGATTGTTTGAGGCTACAAAGTGACCTGAATGATATCAGCCGGTGGTGTAACAATAATTGTTTACATTTGAATGTCATGAAATGTAATGTGGTGAATTTTACTAGGAAGAGAAATGTTATATCTTTCGATTACAACATTGAAGGTGTTAATCTGACTCGACTTCAGGAGGTTAAAGATCTCGGCTTAGTATTTGATCAAAAACTCTCATTCATACCTCATATCAATCAATTAGTTTTATCATGTAGCAAAGTTTATGGTTTTATCGTCCGCAATGCTAGATTGTTTTCGAGTTCCTCAACACTGGTCCATTTATTTAATGCCCTAGTGAGAAGCAAACTTGAGTATGGCTGTCTTGTTTGGCGAACAATATATAATTTTCAAATAAACCGCCTGGAGGCACTGCAGAGGAAGTTCTTGAAATGGCTCGCATTTCGAGAGGATGGTGTATATCATCCACCTAGGGGTTGTGATCACGCTTGTTTGCTATCGAGGTTTGACACTAGAAGCCTTCACACCTGGAGAAGTTTGAATGCATTGAAATTTTTATTCAATTTGCTCACTGATAATCTTAAACTTAGGTAAACTTAATTTCTTCGTTCCTCCTAGGTGTACTAGAATAAGCTAGACATTTTACTCAAAAACCCACAGAACTAATCTTCTCTTGCAATCGCCGCTTAGCTTTGTATGTTCTACTGCAAACCAGATATCAAGCTGCTGTGATTTGCACTGGGACTCACTTGTTTCTATTGTAAATATGTACTTAAATCTTAACAGTGAGGTATCTTGATTTCTTCCAATGGAGTTCTGAGTGATTTGTTTCCTATATTATTATTATAATTGAACATTTAGATATTGACATTTTAGATTTAGATCAATATATTTGATAATGTTTTTTATTATTATAATTATTTCATATTGTTGTATGTCTATGGTGTTATTGATATTTTTAGTAACCATATTTATTCATTATGTATTTTCCTGTAATTGGGTAGTTACCTGTTGGAAATATACGCTTATTATTATTATTATTATTATTATTATTATTATTATTATTATTATTATTATTATTATATATAGAGGCACATAGATATATACGAGGACGTTGCTTTCCTACAAAAATTTAAATTATTTCATTTCTCAATTACCAATAATCGATTAATGCTTCAACTGTCGTTGTTCACAAGACCACAGATACGTAACGGAACCAGAGATGAAATTTTTCATAATACGAAGATTGAGCGACTAGCTTTGAACCAATAAGAGAAATTCTCGACATTAAACTGCAAAAATGCAATCTTCGAATTAATAAGTCGACAAGCCAACTCCAAGGTTTATCTTAAAAGTTCCGGGAAACTTCAATACTGCTTTTCTTTATGTATTACAATTTCGTCTCAAATACGGCGAAAGAATTGTTTACCTTTCATTTATTATGGAACAGGGAGTTTTAA
This sequence comes from Henosepilachna vigintioctopunctata, assembly GCA_030704895.1. NCBI lineage: Eukaryota > Metazoa > Arthropoda > Insecta > Coleoptera > Coccinellidae > Henosepilachna > Henosepilachna vigintioctopunctata. The sequence goes on from JARQZJ010000004.1 coordinate 1,481,902, forward strand.
TATAGCAAGGAAGCGTACTCATTCTTTCCTCTCACTTTGTATTAGACTAGATGCGTGGTTTAGAAATTGAAAATTCGTTCCCCTCTTTGCAGAAGCATTCCGAAGTTTTGAGTGATTTAATAGCACTGTAATGTACAATTTACTTTGATGAAAATTTCAGGAATCAATCTCCAGATCCGTTCATTATTCATACTTAATCTTCAATCTCATGAATTATTATTACCATTATATGAAGACAGAGACTTTTCACTTGACAAAATACAATAATTTCAATATTTACAAATGATGAATGATACAAATATATATATATATATATATATATATATATATATATATATATATATAAATATGTATTTTTGTGATATGATTCTATTTATATTCTTAAATAGAACCGAATATGTGAATATGTTGATCATTTTTTGTCTCTCCTCCTGTGAACTGTCAGAAAAATTTCCATCGAAATTGAAAACAAATTTTCTTCACGTTTATTCATGCACGTACTGTTTATTCATTGTAGGTACAAGATGCTCGAAACAAAATATCTGCTGATATGAATCAATACCCAATTGAATTTGAAAACTGACGATGTAAACTTAGAGCGTGTTCATAAAATGAAATATTTGGGAATGTTATCAGATAAAACTTTGATATCCAGAAACCATGCAAATTAAATCATTTCAAAATTCAAAGGGCACTAAGGTTAACCACATATTTATGAGCATAAAATATCAGCATGACCTTTGAAACTGAACTATGCTATTGTGTTTTTTCAGACGTCTATAATTTGTTCATTATTCCACTCAGTTATCTTCCGTAAATACTCTTCGATTATTGTAGTCGTTTGTTTTCGCAACGTTATATAATACTTATAAATTAATGAAGATTCGACATTTATTTTCATGTCTTTATTACAATCATTATATCCTATTTTCAATCAATATGCCTAATGCTTTTCGAATTGAATGTTTTTCAACATTGCCAGCTTGTTGTAAAATCTGTTTCTGAGACAAATTTTCATTTTTTGACTGATTTCTAGTGCAGCTTCAATGAACCTACGATGAAGGTTCGCTCTCAATAATTGTACAAAATTTTTCGATGCTAAGTGAAAACATGCCGATGACAAATCGAAAAAAAAAACCGAAATTCTGACGCGACATTTTGGATAAGTTCTTTTATAATACAGGGCTTTTGTGGATACTCAAAAGTTAGTACAGTCGATAAAATTTTTACACAATTTCTTAAAAATGGACATTTTTACGTCCGGGAAACAACGGAACACACACAATCGATAAACGGGACGTCTAGTCAAGTTAGCTATGTGATATACTCCAGATTGTCATTGGAACACACATATTGTGAAATTGTAAAATATTTTGAATCTTTAGTCGCCGAAACAAAGAATTATATACGGAATATTCGAGTTATATTTAAATTACAGACTTTTTCTTCATACTTTCACGAATATATCGAAACTGAACATTACAGTGAATAATCATAATACATGAAATCGGAATAACTTTCACGTAGATTCAAGCAACAGAGAAGGAACAATGAATAGTTCCCCTTAGGGAGGTCTTATGATGTATAATGAAGCACCGAAATAAATAAAAAATCGTTAGACATCAAAATTATTTAAAACAAATATGTTTTAATTATGTTGAGTATAATTTATGTTATTTTCAATGCAGGCTATACTACTCATATACTATCAGTATTTGTCTTGTGGTTATATTTATGCAGTTTTTTATAATATTTGCTGAATGATGAACCGATTTTGAATCTACGACACAGACGCTGCCTCTGTGAAGATCACTGCCATTGGGACCACCGCCACACGACTAAAAATGAACGAAGAATATTATCAGAACCGAAACGGTGTTAACTCTTGAAGAAATGATAACATAGGCCAACACACATTTTGGTGCCTGCGTTTTTTTAACTGTTCCTGAGTAATTTTTGGATGCAGAATGTAAAAAAATTCTCAGAATTTGTCTATCAGATCTAGTTTTTGAGATTTTTTAAAAAATTGTGTATATAATTTACGTTATAACTGTTATAATATATAATATTACTATCGACAGTTAAAAAAAACAAAGACACAGGACAATTCCAGGTATCCATTTGGCTAATAACATTCTGGGAAATTTCTATTTTGACGATTAAGTGCATATTTATCTCTTTATTTGTTGCTCTTTATCAGAAAAAAATATATCATTTAACCTGTAACGTGTATCTCAAAAACTAGAGCTGATAGAAAAAATCTGGTGGCATTTTTGGAATCGGCACATTAAAAACATTTTTTTTCATTTTGTTGGCCTGTGTAATAATCGATAGCCTTGTACCTTTTTTTCTCTCAACGAGTTAATGAACTTATTGAATCAGAAGTTAACTCAAAACAAACCATTTCGACTGATATGCAGTGTAGGGCTGTGAAATATTTTTATGAATTTATACAAGCAGGTAGAATTCGTCCGTGATTGATATTTTTGTGCAGATGATATCATTACAGATTGCTTCAAAACAGCAACAGTCTCCAGATGGCTTATATACATCCCTAGAGAATTAAATTTCTTTATAGTCATCTGTAATTAGAACCATCAAAATGTTCCAAGTCATCGATTTAGATGAGCGAAGAGAACATTGACGAACGTGGGTGAAAGCTAATTTCTCTTGAGGTATGTAATCAAGCCAGCACCGTTAGTTGTATGAAACAATATACGCTTTACTATCGAAAATATATTTATTGATAGATTCTCGTTAATAATATGCGAAGTCGTGTTTACGTAGCAAATTTTCTTGAGTATATAACATATAACAATGCGAATTGATTTCGATTTGACTCTTAATCGAAATATCTCAAATAAAACTCTCAGGGTGCTGTCTACACAAATGTTGTCAACGAGAACGAACCCATTACTTTCGTAATTTCAGTAGTGAATATTAAGAGCGTTTCAAAAAATTCATCGATCTTCTTGAATGATAATTCATCATTATTATGAATCATCAGTCCTTATTTAGTCTATCAATCAAAAATCCTATACCAGAGTGAGGGGAATAGTTCTCAGTGAAAACTCACGTGAGCTCCCTCTATCGGAGAAAAGACGTATAAACTCTCCCTTGCGTTCTAGATTCCTACTCATCCAGATTCATTTGAAATATTTCGATATTTCGATTGAGAGTCTCAGTAATTACTAGCATGAATGATTTGTGAATGTTGAAGCTAGCTATACTTTTGCCTGCTGTGGCGAGATCTGGAGATTTACAGTAGTGTTCGACTTGAATGTCTACACTGCCTCACACTCGCACTACTGTCGTCATGGGTAGGAATCTAGGACGCTAGGTAGAGTTTATACGTCTTTTTCCGATAGAGGGAGCTCACGTGAATTTTCACTGAGAACTATTCCCCTCATTCTGGTATAAGACCTATGGACGTTTTGAAACTCGAAAAACAAATTGAAAACTTTGGAAGAATAAAACGCATCATTTAGATGGACCACAGAGAACACATGACCTAGGAGAGAGTGAGATATGATTTCATTATGATTGTAAAATTAACGTTCCACTATTTAAAAAATTACTTAATAAAACAATTGTTAAACAAAGATTTACACATATATTTGTTTAACAATTATTTTATTATGTTTAGCGATTTACATCAAGTATCGGCCTCATCAATTATTATCAATATAAAATTACTCTTGCCAAAACGCCATGATAATTGAATATTTAAACTACAAATAAGTTGAGAATATTTTTAAAAATCAACCTCTCCTGTGGATCAAATAACTAAAATCATAAGAAAGGAGAACATCAATGCAAGAACAACATTGAACTTCGGAAAAATATTCCCCAACATCATTGAGATCACAGAGAACACGTGACTCAGAAAAGTGTGGTATATAATTTTATGATTTCAGTATGATCGTTAGGTTATTGTTTTTGTATATTGAAAATGACGTAATGGGTTGTGTTGTCATTATTTGTGTAGCCCGAGCTCTTACAGTTTTATCTGTAATAATTTTTGCCGGTCTCCGTAGCTTAGTCGGTAGAACTCCCGACTACGGTGCGGTAGAACTCGGGTTCGAGCCCCGCTGAAGGCATGGGTGTTTGTGTATGTCTATGATTTAAGTAGTTTAAATGAAATATGCTGGGTAATGTACATCGATTACAAGCCCAATGGCCGTTCGGAACCGGCGTTAAACTGTAGGTCCACTGAATTAAAAAAAAAAATCTGTAATATTGTTGAAAGGATATAAAGAATTCCTTGAATATCAGTGTCAATCTATCCATGGTAGGGCTGTACGCTTAAGATTGCAACCAACTTTGTTGGCTGCAAAAGTGCGTGTCAAATCTATTATATCATTATATGAATACATGACATGATGAACGAAGTAAATTGTAACGTAGTTTATTTTCATTCCTCCAAAGCTCGAATAACAGATAGAACAAAACAAATAGGAAACGAAGACAAATAAATTCCAGTGTTTTTATCGAAAAATAATTGAATATTTCATAGAGAGCAGGGTAGAGTTTAGCTTTCCGATACCTTGAGGGTTTGAACCCTTGAGAGATGATTTGTCTAATATGGTCAGTAGAGACCATAATTGATTGTAAACGTCCACTTCAATATCGTTTGCTCATCCTTTTTGTAACATTGAAGTACGTGCGTAGTTCGTTTATTAATGGTGCCTTATAAAGGAGGGGCATAGGAGTTTTCTTAAAATCGATTCTATTCTACTTGAATTGTCGGTATAAACGGAACAATTATCAATTATTCGTTACAAGAGTTCAGGAAAATATTTTTGCTTTTTCTAACCTCGTGAAAGGCTGTCCAATTATCACAAACGAAATTTTTGGGGATGGCTTATATCTCTCGCGGTTCGGGCAATGTATTTCGTACAATACTTTATCGTCTATCTGTTGAAAAAGTGACCGTTAGATGTTCTTTATCTACTTCCATCTATTGAATTGTTTTATCTAACGACACTTTTCTTATATTCAAGTGGAAGTCACTCACAATTGAAGCATATCACTTCTCCATTCAGTCAGATACAACTTTTCAAAGATATACGGAAGTTGCACACAACATAGAAACCAACATCATTAACTATATTAATATAAACAACATATGCAATATTTCAGTTTCATTCGAAAAGAACTGATATAACACGAAAATAATTCACGAAAATTATTCGATTAACATATGTTTGAGTATTCGATTGAGTTGGATTGTCATTCAGAGGTTGTCTCTATTTCATAGTTTTTTTTGTGTTTCCATTTTCAGGTCCGTACAACCTGAACGGGAGTTTCACACAACATAAAAACTAACATCATCAATTATATGAATAAAAACATTTTATTCGATAATTAAATTTTATTCGAAAAGAATGACCCACCTAAGGTAGGTAGAGAAGACCTGGGATTTTCAGGCGAGTTCGAAAAGTTTTAGATGTGACTTCAATTTTTACAATAAAAATAATAATACATTCTTCATTTCCGCACTTGGTTGGTTAACACGAAAAATTACTGTTCTATATATATGGAAACACAAAAAAAATAAGAAATACAGACAAACTCTGGAGGAAGTCGCCACATTTCAGGCTACCGCGTTTGTTCTCTCTGGATTGGGAGATTTGAAAACTGCTTCGCCCGTGAGGTGACTATTTATCCTTCAAGGATGCTCTTAGTCGGTATATTGAACAATATATAAATAATATTTGAAGCGAAAAAAATTCAAATGAAAGTGAACACTGTCGGCATATTTCGCAGATTGGTAGCAGCCGTTGATACGTGTTTCGAGCTTATTGGCTATCCTCAGAACGGCGCAGCCAATATCAAGTTGTACGAACCTTGAAAAAAACCGAGAAATACAAACAACCTCTGAAGGACAATCAAACTCAATCAAATACTCAATCAAACATATATTAATCGAATAATTTTTGTGAATTATTTTCTTGTTTTTTCAGTTCATTTCGAAAAAACACTGAAATATTGAATATATTGTTTATATTTATATAATTAATGACGTTGGTTTTTATGTTGTGTGCAACTTCCGTGTATCTTTGAAAAGTTGTCTCTGACTGAATGGGGAAGTGATATGCTTCGATTGTGAATGACTTCCATCTCAATATAAGAAAAGTGTCGTTAGATAAAACAATTTAATAGATGGAGGTAGCTAGAGAACATCTAATGTTCACTTTTTCAAAAAATGAGCGATAAAATATTTCATTTCTACATTATTATGAAAACCAATGGCATATAGTACAGGATTACGTATTTTCTTAAGGATATGGAACTACATGGTTTGATCTGATCATACAAAATTCTTTTTGATTGCTGTAAAATATATAAAAGTTCTAGTGACTCAAAATAATTGATGCCCTCCGAAATGAGAATTATTTCCAATCAGTCCAGAACGGACGGACAGATTTTGATAATACTTGACACATAGGTGGATTGTAGTCCGAAATAGATCACAGAGTTCTTTTATCCCGGAAAATGTATGGCTTATGCAGGAATCATTATTTTCATTGTGTTTTTCACATTCGACACATCTTTTGATATTGACCGGGTTCTATACTTTTCTTTATTCATTTCGATGGAATAATGGTTTTGTAATTTCGATTTTCACATTGGTATTTCAGTGATCAAAAAATGTCATAAACAGCTTCTCACTCCGCAAATTGTTCGGAGGCAACATAAAAACATATTCTACAGGAAATATGTCATTGAAATAAGTTTAGATAAAAATTCTATGTGCTTAGTTTTACTAGCACATTCTTTGTAGGTTGATTGAATGCATATCGATGAAATTTCACATGGGTATTGATTACTATCTGGAGCATCACGAAAAAGTATTTTATTCCAAGGAAGAAATGCATTCAATTATTCATCAATGTCAAATATTTTTGAGGGCCTGTATAAAAAACGTGAATTAAATATAATTGAACAAGAATATGATAATCGATATTTTCCTAGATTGCAGTTAAAGAGCATTCATTCTATATATATATATATATATATATATATATATATATATATATATCGATATATATAAGTGTAAAATTGTTGGGTTATCGGCAATTTGGGCTATTAAATTAATCCAAGACTAATAGTCAGTAATTCTATATTTCGAACTAAGGTTCAGTTCTTCATCAGGAATGCTGGAATCGTATTACAAGATGTTAAGTAATTATAAAAGATAGTGAAAAATACCTACATCTGACATAAGTGGTTAAACTGACAAAAAACAATACAGAAGTCATTCAATAATCGATTACAAATGCAGGAAAATTATTTAAAGAACAAGCATGTAGATAACAACGTAAACATGAAAAATATAATAAAGTGACATTTCCTATGACATAGAACATTGTTTGAAATGACGTACGTCATATATATATATATATATATATATATATATATATATATAATATAATATATATATATATATATATATATATATATATATATATATATATATATATATATATATATATATATATATATAACGGGTAGATGATCCGTTGTTGGGAGTTCAGTTGTAGAAATATAACTTAGTAACAAATTAAATTTGAAGGCTAGGCTACTAGGCTGTTACTTCTTAGGACTATTGTATTGCCTCACATCGAATATTGCGTCTCGCTATTGTTTAACTTACGAAAAAATTCTGTTGAACACTTACAAAAAATTCAAAATAGGGACCTGAGAATTGTTTTCAAGTGCAGACAACGAACAAGAAAACGTCAAAGGTCAAGAAAATGCTTGACGTTTGTAGACTAATGAATGTGAATCAACGTATTATTCATAAAACTTCAGATTTCATTTATAAAATTAAAAACGATACGCTGCCCTTGTATTCAAACGAAAACCTACAATTTAATTGTGATGTGCATAATCATGAAACGCGGCATCGAAACGATTTTTATTTAAATACGTTCCATACAACTCTAATGAATAAGTCCACGTTTAGCCAAGGTTTCAAGTTATTCAACGGATTAACTCAAAAGTTGAAATATTGTACAAATTATAAAATTTTTAGGAAACTATTAGTTTCATAAATATTCGTTAATATAGTTTGAATTGTAAGTATACTTATAGTGGTTGTAACGAATCTTACCGTATTGAGTAGCTTTCGCTAATAAAGGTTATTATTAGTGAAAGCTAATTATTAATTTATTATTATCATTATTATTTTTATTATTATTATTATTATTATTATTACATATTATTATTATTATTATTATTATTATTATTATTATTATTATTATTATTATTATTATTATTATTATTATTATTATTATTATTATTATTATTATTATTATTATTTTTTTTTTATTATTATTGAAACGTGACAATGGCTCTTGAAACATGTACCTACTGTGTGAGAATATTTTTCAGCTGAGTCTAGCTGAATGTTTGCAAAAAGTATTATTACTTTGAACAAGGTTATTGAATATTCGAGTACCTACTTCATTTCAATTCCATTATTTTTATTATTCGATCTTGATGAATATCTGATTTTCGGAAAGAGTTTTCTCACACTGCACAGTTATACACAATGTTGTTTCGGGTAAAAGAGAATATAAATAAACATGAAATGCTACTACTTCAGAGGATGAGACCGATTTTTGTGATACTTTAATTGAACCTTATATTACTGAAGAAAATGAAGAAACTTACGCAGCTTCCTCCACAACAGTTGCTAAGATGAATTCTGTGCTTTTGTCATTTGAAATAACATGACAGTCCGCCTCTGCAATATCATCTTCCTCATCACCGGATCCTGAGCCGGTATTGGTAGCTTCAGCCTCAATGATGGAAGGCCCTAATGTTGTTTCCGCGAATTTTCTCGTATTGGCCACATTTTCTATCACAGTACCAGGTTTAATTTCATAAGGAAGTGGCTTTCTGTTGAGTTTTGATTGTAAAGCGCGTATTTTAAGAGCCTGAAAATGAAAATTTGATTGAGATTTATTGCTGTATTTATTGAATTTATTCTATACAAGCTACTAGCTGATGCGATAACTTCGTACCGTTCAATATTCGATAAATGAAGAAGCTTTTGACTGAACTTTGTATGTGATTAACGTGATAAACGTAGGTAATGACATTATTTGAAAGAAGTGTTTGTAAATGAAATATAAAATCAAAGTACAAAACACCAAATCTTTGATGAAGCAATATATCTTCTATACAGCTTTTATGGCTATAATTAATACTTTCCCGAATTGTAGCTTATATACTGACAGAGAGCAGTAATGGAATATGCTGATATTTTTTCAGACAAAGTAGAGTTATTTATACTATTTATAACTGTGAACTGCTGGATCGATTTTTATTATTTTCATCATAGCGAAAAAATGACAACAAATATCAAATCGAATATAAACTTAAATTCAAACACTTGAACTTACGATTTACACTTTATTGACTACATAGCATGACGCGTTTCGTCGTTACAAACGACTTCTTCAGATGCTTACAGAATAATCAGAATAATAGAAGTCGTTTGTAAGTAATAATAGAAGTCGTTTGTAACGACGAAACGCGTCATGCTATGTAGTCAATAAAGTGTAAATCTTAAGTTCAAGTGTTTGAATTTTAGTTCATATTCAATTATAATGGATTTACATCAAATAAACGCCAACACTATTAAATATCAAATCATTATTTTTGTCCATAATTTGAGAATATTTTATGTTCTATTCTATGTTTTCTTCCGTACATTAGGGAAGAAGGAAAATACAAAAAAAATCATAAATTTCGGTTCAGCAGTTCTCAAGTTGAACTGTTATATATAATATATATATATATATATATATAAATATATAGTAGTAAATACTGAGACTCTTAATCGAAATATCGAAATATTTCAAATAAAACTCTGGACTGTCTACACAAAAAATATATATATATATATATATATATATATATATATATATATATATATATATATATATATATATATATATATATATATATATATATATATATATATATATATATTTATTTCAACTTGAAACGTTAGTTATTGGTATAGCTATAGTTATTGAAAAGTAACCAATTTGTTAACCTGGTCTATATTTGGATTATGATTATAATCTTCATCAGGTCTCTATAAAATGACAGATGTTAATAAAATGTCATGACAAAAATTCTCACATCTAACGGCTAACTAGGTTAACTGTTTGACCAACACCATAAACAGAAGTGTGTGTACTTAAAAATATATGATACTGCACAGAAACTGGATGTATTTAATAATAAAATATAAAAATATTAAAATTGCGACAACTCAATTAAACGATAGAACTGATAAATTAGAATTGCCGGAACACAAATAAATGTCAACGAAAAAGCACAGAAAGTAAAAGGGTGAACCGCTCTAGAATCAAATGTCATCACGAACAAGTAACAGAAAATGTCTATTAAAACACAGAGATTGTTTGAAAAGGTCTTATTTAGAATGTTTTGAAAGTAAATGACTGTAAATGCAGCTGAGTCTAGCAATGTCGGTTCTCTTATTGATGCTATTAACATTTTTATTTATGTGGACCATTTCTAAGAAAATCCTTCTTTGGAAGCTACCAGCCAAATCCAGTACTCTAAAATTTTCAAATTCAAAGCGACGTCCTTTTTTGGGAAAGTAGTGCTGAAGTACATGTATCAGGGTGAACCCTTACATCACTTTGATCAAGGATTATTCTTCTTTTGATGGTCTGGGATGTTTGATCTGTATATACTCCTTCACAATCTAAGCCAGAAGTACTATAGACACACTTTGATATTGAAGAAGATGGCACCTTATCTTTCAATCTTGTAAAAGCACTTCTGCATGTAATGATATTTCATTTGGCTAATTTCAACTCGTCTATTTCACAGATAATGTGGGACAGTTTTGCTGTGAGTAAACAGAAATATGGTAAGGATCTATATTTGATTGATAGAGCTTGCGGGTTCATGTGTAAGCTATGGTGTATTAAGATTGGTTTTAGAGGTGGGAAACGGTGGTCTAATAACGGTACTCCATAGGATTTTCCTCACAAGTGTTCTTGAATATACACTGTTATTCTGGAATACTTCCAGACGGGATAGTAAACTCTGATAGTAATCTGTATGTACAATGTATATGATTCTGTTCTTTAGCTGACTGATTATATTCAGCTTCATATTAACGTTATGATGAGATCGGAAGTGTAGATATCTACCCGAAGAAGATGGCTTCTGAGACCAATCTAACTTGATAATTGCTACTGGTAGATAATTTCATATTGAAATCAATAAATGAATTGTAAATCTGAGTCCAGTGGTTAAAATATTTGTTTCATTGTATTCAAAAATGATGTAAAAATTTTTTCAAATTCAAAATCGAAAGTTTTGGCAAAATATCTCATTTTCAGTCGGGAAATAAATATATTTTCATTAACCACTACCTTCATTATATCGCAAACATTCATACATATCAGTGAAACGAGTATTGGGTTTTCATATTCACCAAAATTATGAGTCAACTAACTGTTTGGAAAATCTGAAGCAATTTTGGGGTTGAATATTTTAGGTTCTCTGTACTTTTTACTTGAGTGTTTCTTGAAATAAACCAAGAGAACTCCTTAAGATGGTACAAAATTTCTACTGTATATAGTTATTTTAGTACAATGAATCGAATGCTCTGAATTTAAACTTGAGTAATAACGCTTGTTTTCTGTTCGGAATGAGTCAACGTATCGAAAATTTCATTGAAGATTTTACCTATTAACCTCATTATTCAATATCGACTTTTAATATAATATCCTCATATACATGACTGATGCTTGAATTATGGACGCCCCAAACATTGCTTGATTAGTTCGTGCCTGTTCGATGTATTGCTGTACAAGCTGTTAATTTCTAGTTTATTGTTAGACAAATGTGTTCAATTAATTCGCTATGTCTCACTGAAATCCATACCAATTCAGAAATTGCGTTTACATGTAATTGATTTGTGCTTTGAGCAGCAACATTTCAAAAAATGCCCAAAAATGCTTACTTTTGGATTGGCTCTCATTCAATTGACTTCTGCAAAAACATCAGCGACCAGGGATGAAAAATATTGATGAAAACGGAAAATTTCACTATCACAAATTTATAAACGAATTATTTGACCATAGAATTCTGTTCTTCTTTTACAGGGGGATAACTATAGAACATATTTCTTATGAATTGTGGGAGATGACCATAGATCTATCTCTATCATGACCATAGATCTATGATCATCCCCCACATCTCAGAAGGAATATGTTCTATACTCATCCACCTGTAAAAGAAGAACAGAATTCTTTGGTCAAAAAATTAAATTTTTTTACTCAAGTAGTAGAATTCTTACCTTGAAAATATTATAATATAGGAACACCATGATGATGCACGGTATATAAAATGAAGATAGACTAGAGTACATGATGAAATCGCTGTTATAAAACAGGCAGGCATCCGGAACCCTGTCAGGTGTGTTATTGAGACCTAAAACTATCGGGGAGCCAATTGCAGCTGAGATTACCCAAACCAGCGCAATCGTTAACCATACTCTCCTGTTGTTCTTGTGCTTGGCATATTTGATTGGTTGAGTTACAGCGATATACCTGAAAAAAAAGTTTGATGTTAGAGGAATCTAGAGGAAACAGATTGTTTATACGATTGTATATATATATATATATATATATATATATATATATATATATATATATGTACCCTCAGTGATGTTCCAAATATAAAATTGGCCAGATATAACCCACTGTTTATAGACTCTTCAGTAGATTAAAAGACAAGATTTCAACTTTGTCCATCTCTGATGTGTGTATCTAGTGAATGTATGCCATTCCGTGTACATCGGTCAGACGACCCAATCGTTAAAAAGGAGAATGGCGATTCACAGCAGTGACATCCGTCTGCAGCCGAGAAGATGCGCACTTGCAGCCATGCGTCTTCTTTAAACCACAACTTTGACCTTAACCAGCCAAAAATTCTCTCAGTAGAGACAAATTACAATAAAAGAATGTTCTTGGAGATGTGTTATATCAGGAACATACCCAACAACATCAACAAAAGAGCAGACATTGAGAATCTTAGTTCCATATATAGCTACTTACTCTCGTTGGATGAGAATGGTTAAATTCGAAAAAATAGCTGAGACCAACGTTCAGACGTCCTGTCAACAGTTACAGAAAACACTCGTAACCTATGCGTCAATTCAAATAATGTTCTATGTCATGAGAAACGTCACTTTATTATATTTTTCATGTTTACATTATTATCTACATTTGTAATCGATTATTGAATGACTTCTGTATTGTTTTTTGTCAGTTTAACCACTTATGTCAGATGTAGGTATTTTTCACTATCATTTATAATTCTTAACATCTTGTAATACGATTCCAGCATTCCTGAAGAAGAACTGAACAATTTAGTTCGAAATATGAATTACTGACGATTAGTCTTGGATTAATTTAATAGCCCAAATTGCCGATAACACAACAAAAATTTCATATATATATATATATATATATATATATATATATATATATATATATATATATATATATATATATATATATATATATATATATATATAATTATAGTACAGTTAATTTTCGTGTTTAACCAACCACGTGTGGATGTGAATAATATGTTTAATATTTTTATAGTGACAATTGAGAATTGAAATTACATTTCAAAAGTTTTGAACTCGACTGGGATTCAAACCCAGGTCTTCAGGTTTACGCCCCAGTGCTTTGGACCGCTAAGCTACCGAGGTCTACACTTTGAGATGCAACTTCAATTCATATCTAACAACTCGTTTATTCGTCAACTAGTTATTTCGACGTTCGGATTGTCATCTTCGATACCTGCCGGCGAAAGTGAGTGAACGCCTACCAATCAAAACTTTTGAAATGTAATTTCAATTCTCAATTTTCACTATAAAAATATCAAACATATTATTCACATCCACACGTGGTTGGTTAAACACGAAAATTTACTGTACTATAATTATCATTGTTCCTTACGGAAAAATTAATACATCTGGGAGGATGGGAGGGATCTCGATATAAAACGATATCGAGAGATGGCCAAAGATTACGTTCCTTGAAACAAACTATTACAATTTCCGTATGCGCTAATCTTCTTTTTACGAATGAAAACTTCAATTGAGGATAATTAAGAGTAGATAGATACATGAAAGATCAATATATTTTAGTATTCAATGAGAAACAATGAAAAACACGACTATCTTCGTAATTTTACTCGAATTTTTGATACTTTGCTGTAACGTCTTCCACCTCAGGAGAAAGGCAAATATTTTCCCTGATTTTTCTTTCATTAAGAACCTTGAGAATACAAAAAATACTTGACGTTATAAAAATATTGGCAGTTTTTTTTCTATTTGTGTGAACTAGGAGTTCTGATTGATAAGAAAAATGAAATTCAACGAAACCAAATGCACTTCTAACAAAAATCTACGAAAGGTAGAGAAATTATATCATATCCCAAAACTTCAATCATTCGAAATGCTTAATGCAATTCGCTGTTCGCATATTCAGTGTTTTCTTTGTCAATAACATGAATTTCAATCCCATTTGAAGACTCCATATTGAATGCAAATAGAGCTTAGAATGCTTGTATTTTTTTTAATATGGAAATAATTAATATAACTATGGTAAGTCTGAAACTTTGCATAGCAAATGGTAGGAAATATTCTGATTATTCCTTATATAATAGATAGGAATAGTTTGGAACGAATTATATACTGAATTCCTTCGGTGACAAACCTTTCGTTTGAAACATGAAGGCATGCATGGAATATTCGATTATACACAAGTCAAAGATACTCACAAGGTACTTTCTTGCTTTTTTTTGATTTACATGAAAATATGCAGATGAAAAGTGGATAATTACGCATTCATTATTTTTTCCTTCTATGGGTGTAGCCCATGTACTCCAGGAAATGCGGAAAACACTCTGAAAAGCGCTATACAAGTTTAGATCCACTAAGTTCCATCAGCTTGAATTGATGAACCTGCAGTACGGAGTCCCGTAACCCCTCTCAAAAATTTGTTTGATATATTACGAGCAGAAATTATTTGAGGTTAATGGATGCAATGGAACTGCGGAAATTTGAAATGCGGATTTAGATTTATATTTCTCTATAAATCTTCGAAAATAGGTGTACTTATGAAATGACCGATATATAAAGAACGACTTCAAATAGCGTGAATGAAAAAATAGATTCATTATGTGAAGCACTGAATCTTTAATCAGATCGAAGTAGAAAAAATTTCAGAGATGAGAGAGTCATAGGAGATTCGAGGAAGAAACAATCTTCAACATCGTCAACGTCATTTGGCAAACCGTTAATAGCTGTAGAACATTATATCATAACAATACAAATATTTCAAAAACTAACAATTTTCCACATCATGAATTTTTATATCATCCACTCTGTGAAGCAGAAAGAGAATATATCAAAAATAACCAGAAAAACAGACTAGTAACTGAATTGATCTCATATACAGTCGACACACCATCAGATGAACAAAGCTGCATTTCTAGTGAGTGATTTATTAAGCGTAGTCTTTTTTTAATCGGAATAAAACACTCAATTTGCATCAAATATTCCAAATTTTCATTGAAATAGGTAACTCGGCCTTCGCAATTGCATTTTAAAGATAACTTCCTGTAAATGTTATCCTGTAAGGCTTCAACCGTGTTCGGATTGTCCACATACACTAACGACTTTACATAACCCCACAAGAAATAATCCAGAGGCGTCAAATCGCATGATCTTGGCAGCCAATTCCAAGGGCTATTTCGAGAGACAAGCTGCTCACCAAATTCGTCCTTCCACATGTCCATTGTTTCACGAGCTCTGTGGCATGTGGCACCGTCTTGATGAAACCAAGTTGAACTCAGCCAACTAGGGCAGAAAAAAGTTGCGTATCATGGTTCTATTTCGTTCCCCGTTGACGATAACGTTTCTTCCACGGTCGTCTTTGAAGAACAATGGACCGATGATGCCACCAGCTCATTAACCATTTCAAAGTCTCGTTTTTGCGGGATGCATCGGTTATTATTGTATGGCATGTGGCTGTATATCACTCCAGATGCGACAGTTTTGTTTATTTACATATCCGTCAAGCCAGAAATGAGCCTCATCGCTGAACATAAATTTTCAATGAAACAGCGGATTTTCATTAAGCTGTTCTAAAGCCCATTCATCAAAAATTAGACGTTGTGGTAGGTCATTCTCGCAGAAGTTGAATTTTATAGGCCTTCAAACCCAAATCAATACGTAATATTTTCCATGTGGTTGAGTAACACATGCTGAATTTATGAGAACGGCGACGAATTGACATTTCACGATCCTCATTAACACTGTACCCTACGGCTGCAATAATCTCTTCTGTACGCACTGTACGCATGCGCGACAATTGTTTAATGCCCAACAAAGTAAACTTGGTGCGGAATTTGGTGATAACAGCACGAATTATTGATTCACCAGGTTGATTATGACGACCATAATATGGTCGTAACAAACAATACACATTTTTCACAGAGCACGAATTTTCATAGTAAATTTAAACATTTTGCAATCGTTGAGCGTTTGTGAGTCTTTCCGTGATGAAATGGCAGAGTATACTGAAAACTTTTCACTTTAACAGATGACGTTTAGATGCCATTACCAACCAGTGCCGCCAACCTGAAAAACTTATCTCTTAAAAAATTACCCATTACAAAAGAGAACCAATGTGAATTAATATTAACTTCTTCGTCAACAAAAGATTGAACTTTGAAATTTGCTGAAATTATTGATTTCAGATCTGAAATTTATGATGAAAGATACCTTTTATGAAACACATTTTTAGCGATAATCTCTTCGACCTAATTTTAAGAGCAGCCAGACTCTAAGGACTATTATTAACATTTCATGACCTTTCATCTGATGCAGTCTATTACTAACATGAGATTTGAGAGCTGGTGATAGTCTCGACTCACTCTTATGCAACGTTCATACTTCTGAGAGTCTGAGACGTTTGATTGATAAAAAAACCTTAGATAGTCGTTGCAATCGATATCAGGTAGAATATTTGACCATGAGAAGACCGGCACCACACCCTTCAGACTATTGAACAAATCTTCAGCCTCTCCTAAAAACTTACTGAGGTAATGATTGTTTCACCGTTCTTCTGCAGAATGTGATGTAACACTTTTATTGCGGTTAGGTGAAATTCAGCCAAACCTGTTATAGTCAAACCAGTGCCCTTCTTGGTAGCTCACAATTGATTACAATCATTACCCGATGGTCAGCAAGATGTTTAGAAAAAAGCTTGAATCAGTCTCTATTCTAGTTGAACTAGTACCTGAAGTTTAAAGGAAGTGTCGCACGACGGGCTTTCAATCTTATATATTACCTCATATATTGTCGTCAATGTAACCAATAAATTCACAGACATAAACACGGGTTTTCACATAGCCTGGTAGTCAAACCTAATACTCCTTTTTCTGAGAAGTATCCAAAAGTCTGTACGACAGATGATAACTAGTGTTATCACTAGCTTTTCTGAAAATTCCTGAATGATTCCAAATTTGATGAAGTGTTATCTTCGAAATAGTTGAATTACAAGAAATTACTCTATAATCCTCGGAATGAATTTCATGCTACAAACCAATAATGAAGATTTCGTGGTATGGATATTATTAATCAATACTGGATTCTAGAAAAATTCTTGGTGGAACTTATATATGATATATCAAGAAAAGATATACTTATAGTCTCTATATTCGACCATTTTTTTTGTCAACATTTCCTTGAGGTAGGATTTTGTTAACATGTTCTGAGATATCTCGAAACCTGTTGACGAAAGAGTCTGTCAAATTGAGAAATATATTAAGTCAATCGTCTGCTTTCAGATTTGTTTCAGGTTTGTCCAACCCCAGATAATGAATTGAAAGTACCGAATGAATTCGAATGTATGAAAAAAAATTTGCGAAATCTAGTTTAGTATTTTCCATTAAACCGTATTGAGAATGTTAGTTAAAGTGTTGAGAAAGAAATCAATTTACATCATACAAGTTACCATTTCACTCTTAAATCAAATGTATCATTCACAGGTTTCCTCCTAGTCCGAACAATCAGATTGTGCAGGTCCTCAGTGCTTTCCGTTGTACCAAAAATAAATCGATCACAAGCAAATGTATCACTATCAAGCAGGTATTTGTAGGTATATTTGGCATTCCACTTTGCATGGGACCCGAAGTATATGTAAATTCTGATGCTGTAGTTAGGAAATGGAAAACGGGAGCCGTAGGTCCTAACATGAATTAGGGACATGGACAAAAAATACTTAAATCCGTTTACTCTGCTGCCGAGTTCAGATTCTACACAAATTTATGGAATCTTTGATTAGGCGAGGATTGTACGAATGGTGGGCTCTAGCGTTCAGATTTTCCTGAATATTTTCGACCATCATTAATATACATTCGTTAAAAGGACGATGAGAAAATTTCGGTGTTCTAGGTTCTGGTGGAATGAAATATACCTTCGATTCTCCTCCACACGCTCTGGGTTTGAACTACCTCAATTTAATTATCGAACTATTTCAGTAAGTTAGCTAACTGAAGAATTCGTTTTATTCAACATCATATTGAATAAATGGCACGGAGGTTTCGCTCAACTCTTGGTGAAACATTATATTGAAAACTAAAGAATTAAAATTAACACACTTGACTTAGGTTTCACTGAGTATATTAAACTCTATCCATAGGTTTCGGGTGGTGAACCCATTATCAAGAGTATACAATATTACTCACTGTTATATTGTTTAATATATCACATATTTCTGTAGATAACAGTTGATTTCTTGATATTGAATTGAAAACCCAAAATTCAAGTCCATGTATTGAAAATATTAGTAGTGAAGTGCCAAGTATTTTGGGTATATAAGAAACTTTCATTAATTTCAAGAAAATGGTGGCTATAGAAAGAACATCGTGAGGACAATTATATATGTAATTGTCCTCTAAGATTGTACACTAATATTGGAACGACATTTTCACTTTCCAGTTTCTCAATTTCATCAAACCTATATAAGAAATGGCACTAATTCTAACATATTTTCGAAGAATGAAAATTGACAATATTCAGAAGAAATGTAATCATTCGAAATTGTGACCTATATTCGAACATCTATCGAGTGTTTATTTCCCTGAAAAGAATACAAAATACAGAATGAAGTACTACTTCCTTTGAAAACTCGAGTAGGTACTTCACTTTATTTATTATTATGCCTCGCGTTGTTTGAGTTCAGCAATCGTTAGAGCTCTTATACCATATCAGCAGCTTTCTGCGTCAGTAACTTTTCGTTTTCATCGGCTTTATGACTCTTGAATACTCGTTCGAATATTTTTCGGTGATTAAGATTGAAGAGTTAGTTGAAATAGGTAGAATTTACAGCACCAACGATAGAGTTTCAGTTGTCAATGTAAATTTTCCGAATATTTCGTAAATGAAGTTGCTTGAATGTACAAAATGTACTGTGTGAAATAAAGTTGAACATATTGTATAGAGAACATTTGAGATAACAAAGAGTGTATTGAATTAATCGCTAGACATTTGTTTAGGAGTGTCATTCAACATTAAAAAGATATATGAAATTAGATAATATACAGAATAATGAATAGAAACAATCCTCTGAGTACTGAAGAAGCAACAAAATAAAAAAAATTGAGTTGATTTTTTAACGAAATTACTTTATATATTATTTTCAATGTTTTAATTATATATTACATATAATATATAATATATATTATATAGTCAATACTGAGACTCTTCATCGAAATATTTCAAATAAAACACTCAGGAAGCTGTCCACAGAAATGTTGTCAACGAGAACGCATATATCACCTTCGAGAATAAGTGCGCTTCGAAAAATCATCGAACTTGTTGAATGATAATAATGATCTTCAGTCTGATTTAATCAATAAATCAAGTAAATATATGTCAAAAAGACCTATCAACTCTACCCAGCATTCTAGATTCCTCTTCACGACATCATAAGTCACTATAAGTACATAGAGGCTTTGCAGACATTTCCTTCGAAGTCAACAGAACTTTTTCTGCAATGTGTAAGAATGATCTCATGCCTAGTCGCTCCAGATCACACCCAGGCGGGCAAAAAGATAGCTATTTTCAAGATTAACAAATCATTCATACTAGTCAGAATCTGAATGTTCTCCCCATTCGGATATAGAACCTGATGAAGTTTTGAAAGTCATCGATTCTTGATTGATTGATCAAATTCTCAAATGGTGTCCAGATTGCGATATGGCATTGGGCTATGGGACTCTTCCTCTTCGACTTCTGATGTTTTTATAGCTCAGAAGAGGATCTTTTGGTGAATGTGGGAGCGTCATACAGAGATTCTTGCCGTGACATTTTTGAATATCTTAGAGTTGTAACTTTTTATTGCTTGTTTATATTCGAGTTTTATTCGTATATATACAAAAAAGAATGACTTACAATTTGAACAAAAATATACATAATTATTTTACTTGTCGTAGAGATGACTTCAGAATTTTCTCCACTGGCGTAGGGTTGGTTGTGTATCGCCTGGTTGACTTGGTCTACAATTATTTAATTTGTTGAATGATGATATCAAATCAGCATCTAGTATTTGTGTATTTAAAAAAAACTGAAAAATTTTCTGGTGGATAATTGTTATTATAATTTAAGTGAGTTTTTGTATAACAGTAATTGATTGTCATTTTTCCATAAAACTGTTTTATTTTCAGGAAGTAGAGCATTATTATCATTATTATTATTATTATTATCATTATTATTATTATTATTATTATCATCATTATTATTATTATTATTATTATTATTATTATTATTATTATTATTATTATTATTATTATTATTATTATTATTATTATTATTATTATTATTATTATTATTATTATTTTTATTATCATTATTGTCATCAATCATTCAACAAAATCGATGATTTTTCGAAGCGCACTAAATATTCATTCTCGAAAGTGATAGATTCATTCTAGTTAACAACATTTGTGTTGTCAACTAGGAAAAATAAAAAATTGTTGACAAAGTTGTGATATACAACAAAAATGAAGCTTTTAGCTTGAAAAAAAGCCTATATATATATGGTCATAAATAAAGAACTCATAATGGAATACAAATTACTTGATTATATTCAACCTTATGTTCAAAATGAAAGGTCCATATTAGTTTCGTCCCCGATTGAAACAGTATAAATGGAATCATTATCTGCATAATTTTAACTTTTGCGATGAATAACGCAATATATGTTATTCAATTGATTGCACACGTGTTTCGCAAAATTCTCTATCTATATTATTCAGGTAATTCTGAAACAAACAGTGTAATTTCGTAGAATTCCTTTGAATACCTCAATTTCATTATGGAATAACAATAACATGGTGATTGTGAAACCAAAATTTGTATCTCTAATGAATTAAATTTCACTATGGACGTTTTTCCTATTATAATTCTAGCTAATTCCTCTGAAACGGATTTTCGGAATTTTCCGCTTTGATATATAAATTTTCAATTTCAACTTAATTTGTTAAATTGCTTCGGCATTTCGTTTCATTACGCTCTTTTTCATAAACTTCAAAATAGAATTTTAATGCAGGAAAAATTTTCAAATTGATGGGAACGTAGTCATTATCTCAATTAATGAGATGATATATTCGCTTTTTGTTCTGTTTCTTCCATGTGGATAATGTAAATAGTTCTGAAACTATCGCATTATAATGTGCGTAGGTATATGCGCGGAGGCTGTGACGCCTCCTACTTTTAGGTAAGGAATGGACATTGTTGGAGAGTCGAGTATAGTATTCTCTCATAAGTAATGTAATTTATATATAACATAATTTATATATACATATATAAATTATGTACAAAATACATAAATATATATACAATTTATATATATGTATACATAAGTAATCTAATATACAATTTGGAAATTCTAACAAAATGGTGAATGCTCCAGGAGAAACTATCTAATGATACAGTAAATTCACGGGATAGGTATACGTTCCGAAAATATGCCGCCGATACAGAAATTGTGAATATAGAATGGTTATTTATATGAGGTTACAGGGGAGACGTACCTGGGTGACGAAATGAAGAACAGGTATTAAAAAAATAATTAAAATGAAGTGTTTGATCATATTGATGAATTAAATGTTCAGGATTAAAGCTAATGGTTTAAAGAATTTCGTAGTTTTTTTTGCTTGGCAGTAATTAAAAGTTCCTTCAATTCAGACTGATATCAGTAATGACTTCAAGAATTTGCTTTTTTGAAATAAAACATCGTTCCATAGATGGATTAATTTTCATGAATAAAATCACAATGCCCATTGGCCAACCTTTCTTTCTCAAACCCCAACTTTCTTAAACCGTCACTGAAAATTTTTGAACGTCACATTGAATGTATATATATATATATATATATATATATATATATATATATATATATTCCATGATCCTTGAAGCCCCTTCTTCTATAGGCGTCTTCTTCGATAGATAAATCAACATTTCTCCTCTAAGTCGGTTTGAGTCAAATCTTCATCGCAACATCTGAATGTCACTTGATTTGTTGTTGCTGATCTGTTCGAACCCATCTCGTCCTGTTCCATTCTTAATTTCGGCTATGCTTGCAGTCCAGCAAGGATTCTTCGTCTTCTGCGAGATCTTCAGTGATTCTCTTATGTTTACTATGCATTTTGCTAGGGCTCGTCATTCTTATCAGGATCACATTCCATATTATCCAGTATCATTTTGAGGGCTCGTCTGATGTAATAGGCCTTACAGGATTGGATTATCCCTTGGACCATTCGTTGAAGCAAAGAAAAGCAAAATAGGGTAAAAATGTCACTCTTATATTTGGATGCATGAGCTGGTGCATTATCAAAATTAGATCTGCTTTTAGTCGAAATTCTTAATGAGTTTCAACTGCCTAAACGAAACAATTCAGGAACGAGTCACAAAAATAGCGATTTGATCTACGAATGAAGAAATCTACAACCGCTAATATGGGAATTAGGCCTCATTTTTTCAATCTGCGAATAGTGGAAGCGCGAATGAGGTGCTCTTACTGTATTCCAAACTGACATGAACAATCGTCTCAGTACTTTTGTTATGCAATCATACAGCAACTAAAGGAAGTTTCGAAACCGTCCTGTCCATTCGATTGAATACTTCTCCTCTGAACTTCTCATATCTCATTGTCTTACATCACACCCAATTATCTTTGCGGATGAATTTTGTGCAATATTACATCAACATTACATCACATTGAAACTTTGATGTTTGGAGTAGAGTTACTTCATTACACGAAGATTTGTCACCATATGATTCAGAAATCATCTGAGGCATGAGCGTATTCGAAATGAGCACAGGTAAAACTCAGTGGAGATTGGGAGGATGTTTCCATAGAGAACTGCTTCAATATCATTTTAATTTTTGTGCAGAAAATAAGTTTGTGTTGAAAAAATAACATTGCTGCCGAAAACCATATGAGGACTGAACACAAAATTTTTTAAGTGATAAAATGAAAGAAAATCTTCTTAGGATTCTACGAAAATGATTTCGAGATTGTCACATCGTGTGAACAAGTTGTTGAGGATATACTATCAGGTATAAATTTTTTTTATATGATATTTCTTTCTCCGTATGGAGAGGCAAAGATTTCATAACATGATACTATTGAGTTGATTTCAGAACTAGACATTCGAGATTTTAGAAGATTTGGGCAGTTTGTGTTCTTTATTTTATCTGTATATTTCAAAACGAATTCATGAAGACGAGACTCTGATGACTCACACCTTCACACAATGATTCACCAAATTAATGATTCCGCATTTGTGAAACTGAGCTAAAGTCAATCATGCACTCAAAAACATAAAGAGTTGGAGAGAAAAACCCTCACCTTGAATATATTGCCAGATGCAGATACGGATGCCAAATATCAGAAACAATCCAGAATAGGACAGGTTGATGACAAATAGATGCACTCACAGAGTTCAAAGTGAGACAAATGGCTGTCAAATTTAATTTTTCACTAGCTTGACTGATCGAACAATGCGCCACCATAGGCTAAACCTTGACCTGGTTTATGAAAGAGCAACGGTAACTACTTTCATCGAGGTGATAATTCCAAATGCAAACAACCTATTAGAGTAAAACGAGGATAAAGTCTCTGAATCACGAGAATAATGAAGTACGAATGCAGAGAAGGTGGCATTGGAACGTCATCAGAACTGTTCTATTCAAACTGTTCTGTTGTTGTTTTTGTTGTCCAGTTGTATAGTCCCAAAAAATCTTCTGCCAGAAATCAGGGCACTAGGCCTCATCAGACATCTTTACGGGGAATAATAATAATAACAAGTTTATTATTCTCAGCAGGTATAACATCCAATTTGAGAAAATAATAACAATGTTAAATGCATAACTAAATGATTTGAAAAAAAAAGATTTAACAAAGAGCTCAATCTAATCTGAAAAAAATAGTAACTTATTACTTCATTATAGCATTCAATTAAATATTAAAAATAACTCAATCTAAATAAATTCCTTTTAGTCAATTTTCATTGTTCACATAACTTCTGATAATAAATCCTATGGAGTCAAAGTGAATGTCACAATTATTGGCAACTCTATTGAAGGTAGACTCTATAAACCAAATGGGGGATTGTATTAGGGAGTTGATCCTCGGAGTCGCTAGGTGGAATAATTCTGTATTACAAGAATTTTGCCTAGGAACATAAAATTTCAAAGCAGACAAGAGAGGAGGACAATCAAATCTATTGTGCAGTAATTTGTACACAAATTTGAGTCATAAAGTTTCTTTCCTTCTCTGCGATGAGATTGAACTAAATCGACTCATTAATTCGTTATGATTGACTCCACTCTGTGGATAAACTTCATCCTCCTTCCAAAATAAGAATCTCAAGAACCTTAATCTGAATATCAACGCCACGAAGGAATATTGCGCTATGATGACCACCGCCACGGGTCTTATAAGTTATAAAGTTGTAACGTGTGAATTCCCCACACTATCGCCGCCACTGAATTGAATTATTGATTTACTCTTTATGTTCTTCGTCGCTGGACTCGATCGCGATAACACGCGTACAACTAAAATGCAGATATAGTGGTCTGAATTCTCGTTGCACGTTTCTTTTTCGTTAATTATCCATCTAAGAAGTAACATCGTAATCTTAAACATAAGATTTTTGGTGGATTTTAATTTTTTTGATTATATTCTTATATTAATTATTTAACCAAGTGGTTTAATTCATTATCTGAGGCGTCTAAACTGACGGTAAGTTATGAAAGGAAATTCTATTTTTCGTATAAATGCATTGTCTGGAAAACCTGAGTTGAATTTTTTATTTTATTCATTTCGCCATTTTCATTATTTTTTTTGATACCTTTTCAAATTGTTTATCTTTCAATATTGCAGTTATCATTATTACATTTTCTAATTTAAATTATTCTCGATTTATCTACTCATTTAATTTTTCAAATTGGCTCAAGATTTTTGTGGGTTAACGATGGCTAATTCCACGTGTTCGTATCTCATGTTCATATTTAATGTTAGAACACTTGCTTTATTTCTTAGGATATTCAAAGTATATCATACTATCTGTAAATGTGATTGTGCCATCAAGACCCTACAGAAATCCATCGAAATAACTTCAGCCTAAAATAGGATGTTGATTTGCCTGAATGTTTTCAGTCACCTCCGGTGGAGCTAAAAGTACGTTCGCTGGAACTATCAAACTACGTTCACTGGAGCTATACTTCAATCTTGGCTAGAGCCTCAAAGTCATCGTTATTGAGCGTTAGAAACAACTCGCTGGAGTTTTGAGCAACAAATATTAAAGGACAACTTGGGAATCCAACGTCTGTGAAGTTATGTAGATAAGATAGTTTATTTTATTGTAAATGCAAGAAATTTAGTAAATTTGTACATTTTAACTTTGTTATTACTGAGTATCAATCAGACCGAATGTGTGACCCCTCGTTTTCAGCTAGCCTGGGTTATTTTTAGGTAAAACGAGGGTTATAAAGTGTCCCCACATAACGTAATATCCCTGTTATATTAAATTTGGTATGAGTGGAAGTTTTCCTGGGGGGAAATGTGAAAGCTGTCAAGCTTGAAAAGAGTACGGAAAATTATAGTTTATATTTGAGTCACGCGGATTTCAAAACTGTGCTGATAATTTTCAGACCACTCCAAAAAACGTTAACTGCTTCAGTATATAACGTCCTCCAGTTGCATATCGGAGATCCGCCTACTTCACTCGCACACTGTAATATATTCAATTGCGTGAATTTTCCGCCAAACCACACATAACGTGTATACATTCAGCTTACATTCCTCGTTCTACCTACGCCGTGTAATGACATACATCAACAAGTCTTGTAAAACTTGTTATTGCATGAAACACTTGAATGATACACATTTTATGAACGAGTCCTATTAAAGTATATCCATATGAATTGACGAATGCGATGAAAGGTTGTGCATGAAAAGCATCTTGCCGGTTAGTTCAAATTTGATTTTAATAGGTCTTATTTCTCAATATCTCATATACCCATGAAACATTTGGACAATTTATCAGATTGAATCTCCAGAAAGCTTTTCCTGATTGATTTTTCTCTTGAAAAGGAATATACATAAATAAATGAAAAAAATCAATTGAGAAAGTACAGAATTTCAGTCCGTAGGACAAAATAAATTTCTGTTCATTTTATTGGGCTTCCATTTCCTAAAAATTTGATTCCAAATTCTGGAATATAGCTTGGACTGAATGAAAAATTGAAGGATGAAATTATTCAGAGTAAACTGAAAAAATTTAAAGAATTTGAATAATTAATGGATAGTTGAATTATGTGAGCTAAAACAAAAATGTGAAATATAAAAGAGAATTAAATTGAATAGATTGTAAATCACATAAAAATAATAATGAAGGATGAATATAAGCATAAAAAAATTAAATGAAATAGGAAATTAATAAAATGAAAAATTAACAGCGAATAAAAAACGAGAGTTTGAATCAGAAATGGATTTCACATGACCTTTTGGTTATTTTGTATCTATACCCGTTCTCAAAACAGATACATCAATAATTGAAACATCGTGAGAATTTCATTTCTGATTCAACATTTTTCATCAGTGGTTCAACGAGTTCATTCATTCATTTTATTTGGTTTTATTAAAATTTTACTTTCATTTTATTTGTAATTCATTTTATTTTATTTAATTTCAATGTTCTCCTTCATTTTATATTTGTGTGCAAAGTGTGAGGTTATATATTGTCAATATTTTTCAAGTTTTTGAGTTCACTCTTTCCACTAGATTCATTCAAATATTCGAATCTTTATTCAGCCATACGTTGCAATTTTACTTTTTTGTTTTCAATAAATTTTACATGTAATATTTCCATCCAATAATCAACTTGAGCTATTGAGAGATGTATTTCTAAATGAACATATGAATATATATTTACTTTCAAATATAAATTTAAATAAATGGGTATTCCCCCTTCTTTATTTGTACATATTTGTTTAGGATTTGGCAATCATGTTGGTTCATAGCTTTTGTCGTTACATCGTGAGAGGTTTTTCTTCCTCCGGGTCCACCTCTACCCTATGTTTTTCCCTGTATTATGGTAAGTAATGAGTAATTACGATATTTATTCTTCATTGTATATCACAGGTATACTAGTTTTGATTTTTTAATGATGTACATGACTTCTGGATCTTTTTTCAACCTCAAATATAGACTTACATTTCGGATGCTTCATTTTTTTAGGGGTGGCTTCAATGATCGCCCATGATTTACCTGTGTTCATAGAAACGGACGTGTGTGGTATCTCGTAAAACATTCTCAACAGTATGAGTTATCTTTGCTTTCAGTAAGTATATTACTGTTTTTGATGAACAAATGGGCGAATGCGCCTGGATTACACAATGAAGCTTTTCGTTCGCAGTCCAGGTACCTCATATAACCATGAAACAGTTTCCTTTATTATATGATGTGTTTCTTAATGAAAAGAGCATATAAATTACAGATCCCTACCATTCAACTGGTCCTCCCATATTCATGAGTTCCGTGCACCAATCAACTCGAAATTGGAAATGTACATATATTTCGTTTCATTTATACATTTGATAACTCAAATAGTAGAAATACATACATCGTTAACAAGATCCTTTGAAGTAGCACCCAATACTTGATTAATAATCAACTCAAATCAACTGCCAGTGAATCTGACAATTATCTCGGCGCGATTCTAGCTCTTATCTTAATTAGGGTCAAATTACACCTACCCCAGATTGTCACTAGCCTGTCACGCTGTCTGACTGTACAACATGTTGTGAAGCCTCAAACTCGTTGATGGAAAGCAATTTATCTGGTAGTTCAGATTGCCGTCTGATTGCGTTCTGATTCTTGATGTGAGAACGCTGAAAATGACAAGTGTTAGCGAAGGTGACTCCTAGTTGGCTCATTTTATGTGCTGCCTAGTGTTATGTGATATTCTCCATATCATTGTGTATTGTTCCATATCAGTTCATTGACAGGTCATAAACTAACATTATGATACTACTGTCTATTAGATGTACAGCAAAATATACATTTCTCATCAGCAGAGTAACATGAAGGGCATATATATATATATATATATATATATATATATATATATATATATATATATATATATATATATATATATATATATATATATATATTATTTTGAAGGTTTTAAGCAATAACAGGCTTCTTTTTATATGAATAAAACTTTATTTTTGAAATTTATTTTATTCTTGAAACTAATGGTTTATTGAAAACATCCCTTTCCCCAACAAGAATAGCATTTCTCATAGGCAAATTTTTTTAATCCAATGATGTGATTTTTTGAAAAAAAACTGAAATAAGCTTCGTTCTCTCGTGCGATATATAGACACTCGAACATCTGACGAAAGACAATTTTTTCATTTTAATCTTGACGCTAGTAACTCTAGCGTTTAGCTCTAGCTAATAAAATGAGGTCATTAAGCTCATTCTGTGCAAATGTCTTAGGATTTGATGTTTTTCCGTAGTATTCTAAGTCATCATCTACTCGACAAGAAATAGGTATTTCAGCTTGATCCTCCTGAGATTTTGGCAATACCCGGTGAAAAGCCGGTATTGGAACATTTTCTCAGTGAGGAATATGTCTTTCTGTTGAAGAAATATTAGGGTATTTCCGTTTATGTGCATTGTTTTTGTTGATGCCCACTATATTAGTCATACAAAAGTAACAGTAGTCATAATGATTCTTTTTCTCACCATAGCATAGGCACTCCAAACTTCAAAGACTTACGTGTCCCTTTCCCCCATTGTTGCAAGTGTTCAATGCATATTTCACATACACTATGAAGCGCCGACACTTTTTCTTGGTGTCGATTTTGAATACCGAAGTAAGTAAAATACGAACGATTCACAGTGTTTGTGATCGATTCACACTGATTTTTCAATATATATTCACCACAAACATAACAAAACATATCAGGATGGTTAACACAACATCTGAACGAGTTAGCAATAATGAAATAGTAACATAAATTTTATCCATGTTATCGTTTTAATGACATTTTACGAACAAGACCGGTAAACATTTGAAATGAGGGTAGTAGAAAAACAAGAGCTGATGAGTTTAAATGGCATATGTCAATATATTTTCCATTACCTACTTTATCAACCATAGGCACAAACAAAGCTACACCAAAAAAAAAATTTATTGTGGGCCTGTGTTATATATGTTATTGAGAATCTCTTGAGAAAGTGATAAATCATCAAGTTAAGTGATGAATGATCAAGTTGATCGATCTGACAATAAAAGTGGTAATTATTCTGTTAGCATATGAAGAAGTCGTTTACAAACGACTTCTGTCGTTTGTAAACGACGGCAAGTCGTTACAACGAAGAAAAACGCTCATGCTATGTTGTCAATAAAGTGTAAATCGTAAGTTCAAGTGTTTGAATTCAAGCTTATATTCAATAATAATAAGTGGTAATTCTAGGAATGTCATTGACATAAACATAGAAAGTTTGCTGTAGGAATAGAGAGGTCACCTACAGGGGTACACTGCGTGCAATGAATGGATTCACACACGTGATTATGTACTCAGGAACAGTAGTTTGACAGGTATGATCGGCTACGAATCTGTTAATTCGTAGTTGTTGTGGAATCGCAACGGTCAAATATCATCGTGAATCGATATCAGGAGTGAATTAATGCAGCTTAGATTACTAATAACCAATATTTTGTATCGTAAATATTCGTTATTTATGTATCGTAAACGTATAAGTAGAATATGTAGAAAATGGACTGTATTTGAATTTAAGGAGAAGCTAATTCGTTTAAAAACGTACTGAGAATGAATATGTTTGAATGAAAAATAATGGAATGGAATGAATGAAACAAAGTAAAGCAATGAATCAATATAATTCAGGTACACACGGCACTCCACTTACCCCAGGGTAGTCCAGGAAAGGAATAGAGACTTGCAAGGGCAACAAGGACGATGTGGAAGTGTCCTTTGTAGTCACTCGCCGTAATAAGTCAGTAAGGCACTACATACTTTTATATGTGGTACTCTTTGTATTAATGTTATTCACTATAATATCCGTATCTAACGACGTCTTGTATTACAATGTCTCTTTTATTAAATTCAATGGACGATGAATCTACTTTGTGATAGTTCATATTTAAATGAGATGTAATAATAAAAACTTGTCTGAAAATCACTGACTGAACAATTCTTTATTCGACTAGTTTCGCCTTTCACAGCATTATCAAGAATGTTTCAAGAATCAAAAATTTTACAGCATTATCATTCTTGATAATGCTGTAAAAGGCGAAACTAGTCGAATAAAGAATTGTTCAGTCAGTGATTTTTAGACAAGTTTTTATTATTACCTCTCATTTGTCTCTTTTATTTTCGGTTTCATCACATCTGGTCCAAATGAAGTGTTCAGGACGCTCGTATGGTAAACAATGGAACGGGTTGAGTGATGATGTGTATGCATAATTCAATGTAATAAAGAAAATGAAGAGTAAACTGAAGATATTATATTCCATCATCAACTATCATTCATAACAATTTAGTAAAGACGAACTGATATATATATATATATATATATATATATATATATATATATATATACATTATATATATATATATATATATATATATATATATATATATATATATATATATATATATATATATATATATATATATATATATATATATATTTACATCATACATTCATTTATAGCAATGAGGGTTAACGGGAATCAAAACATTTCATCTGTGGTTTCAATTCGAAACATGATCTTCAATGAATTAAAGACAAAATTATGTTACCACAGGGACCACTATTTTCAACATAACGATGTTCATAAAACACTCCGGCAATGAAATAAAGCACGTTAAGCGTTATCAACCGCACATACATACACTTTCGGTTCGGGGACACATCCCACGTTTCGAGACATACCGATGAAGAAATAACATCATTCAACCACACAAGAATGTAACATATATAACTGTTGATTTTCCTCATGAGCGATCAAGCGTAGTATATGATAGCCCTCTCAGCCGCAGTTTCTTTAGGAGATCAATTTATGAGTATAAATAAGCTTCACAAAAAGTTAGTGAGTGGTGAAATTCTTAGTATATCCAGTAAAAGGAACTGCTCCTTTTTGTTTCAGCTCAATAAGGGAGGAAAAATTCACGGTATGGCAAACCTTGTAGTTTATATACATCGATGGTTTTAGACGCATAGAAATTCTCAATATCACACTTTATGTATTTTAAAACTTACCTATCGATGGAGATGGCTACAAGGTTAAAAATGGAAGAGGTAGAACAAGTGACATCCATTGCGATGTAGAAGTCACACACAACAGCTGGCAAAGCCCAGGTGCCGTTGAACTGAAAAAAATAAATTCTTTAGATATTTTACTACTTCATCTGAATACTTGTGTAGCATTGCTCGAATGAAATCTACGATTGGTTTCCACTGTGAATTTTAATATTCTGTGTGAAGAATTATTCATAACCTCAGAA
Organism: Henosepilachna vigintioctopunctata; assembly: GCA_030704895.1. Taxonomy (NCBI): domain Eukaryota; kingdom Metazoa; phylum Arthropoda; class Insecta; order Coleoptera; family Coccinellidae; genus Henosepilachna; species Henosepilachna vigintioctopunctata. Next base: position 1,514,111 of record JARQZJ010000004.1, read on the forward strand.
AATACCCGGGATATTATGGTGAGCAATATACGTTTTATTTATGTAGCTTTCGTGTTTCCATACAACCTGTGAAGTTTTTGGTTTGTATAGTTCTGACGTGAAATGAAATGAAATTTTTTTTTGAAAATTTATAAAACATTTCAAAATTAGAAAGTGAGATAGTTCTCAAAGTTAGAAAATTTCAAAAATAATTTGAAATATCTAAATGAATAAAACTGAATAGCCATAATGTATATACGAGGGTCGAATGAAAAGAGGTGGCGCCACTAGATCTACTTTTGAAGCGGGTCCTACAGTAACATTCCTACTGAGCTTGTATGTAAAGGTTCATCACAATCGCTACGTTAGTTTGCGTTTGAGAGCACATTGCGCGAGACACTGTCGCTGTTTTCGTGAAAATGGAAAAATTGGAGAAACGTGCTGTCCTAAAATACTTCTTTTTGAAAGATTTTACACCAAAAAAAATAGAAGAACAGATGGATTCAACACAAGGAGACCCCTACCCATTAAATTATTGAGAAAATCCATCAAATAGTATTGGACGACCGCAGATTGCAAGTGCATGAGATAGGTGAGACCTGTAGGATGTCAGCTGAACTTATGCGAAATATTTTGCACAAACATTTGGGCATAGAAAAGCTGTGTGCAAGATAACTGATGCGAAAAAACATTTCTAACGAAAATTCGGCGCTATATAGCCGTAATCCAAACGAATTTTTTCATCGATTAATAACTGTTGATGAGACTTGGGTTCACCACTGCACTCCTGAAAATAGGAACAGTTAAAACAGTAAGTTGGAAAGGCGGAACCAAATCCAAAGAAGGCAAAATTTTTTTATCGGCAAACAAGGTTATGGCTACTGTTTTTTGGGATGCGAGAGAAGTTATATAAATGATTATCTTGAGAAGTCAAGAATGTGCCGACTTATTGCAACGTTTGAAAGACGAGGTGCAAATTGAACGACCTCATTTAGCCAGAGAAAATTTTTGTTTTATTACGATAAAGCACCAGCGCATTCGTCGATTTTTGCCATGTCCAAAATCCACGAATTGAAGTTTGAATTGATGCCGCATCCTCCTTACTCTCCGGACTTAATCGCTACTGAATATTACCTGTCTCCTAACTTCAAAAGATGGTTTGGAGGTAAAAGATTTGAGAGCAACGAAGAAGTTTAGATAACTTTAACTACGAATCAGTATTGAGCTTGACGAATCTAATTACATTTAAAACTGTTATAACTAAATCAGAACATCGCTATGCGAAATGTTTCAGTGTTGTTGGAGATTATGTAGAAAAATGAGCAAAAACAAATTAGAAAACATCGTTTTTCTTGGTCAGGTCCAAAGCTTTTCACCCCACACTTGTATGCATATAACTTCCAAATGACTACAGCAAATTGGATAATCCCTTTTTTTCTGTTCGTAATTGTCAAGAACACTGACAATTTGATTTCATATGAACCACTTTTGAGAATTATCCAGAAATTATATGAGTATTTCAAAATTTTCGAAGTGGGTGAGTGGAATGTCTATATATTCACGAAACGTCAAGAGATTAACGTCAGTTTCTCAGACAGCCGTTGATAAATTCGAGCATATTGGCAGTATCGGTAGATTGACATATTTCATATAAACTAATTTTATTTAGCAACAATAGAACGGTATTTTCTTTGTGGCAATATGTAATCAGAAGTTTAGAACGTTGGATCATTTAAGTTTTAAGCATGATGTTATTACGACGAAAAATGTATTTAAATTGAGTTCCGAATGAATCACTATATTATATGAAATTACGGACTTTTCATATATTAAAAAAATTGTTAATATATGAAATTATTGATAATCCGAATGATGGGAAATTAATGAGAGTTCAATTTTCTCGTAGACCATAGGTGCCCCTCAGTTTCAGAGAAAATTAATAGTTAAAATATGAATAGTGTAGCTAAAATAGTGGAAAACGTCTTTCAAGATATTCAAAATCATTCCAGAAAATAATATGTGAACGTATAAGGTCCTCCGAGTCAGCAAGTAATCAATATGAAAGATGTATTCGTCTAAAAAATAGCATTGTTTTTTATGTTTGCGTTATTGATAGTGTTTGTATGTTAGTGACTTTAAAAAAGATGTATGTTAGTGAAGGAATATTTCGAAATGGAATAGAATACACAAGATCATTTTTGGTCTAAAAATATTCAGATACATTGAACTGATAAGTTTCTGATATCGTTATTTCAATAATATTTCAAAATACTTTTCGTAGTTCAACTTCCACCCACGTTCTGCAGAAAATTGTAGGGTTTACAAAAATAACGCAATGAATGTTCTCTTTCAAATTCCCAATGGTCCCTGGTTTATTCGACTAGGCCTGAGACGTTGTGTAACCTCAGAGAAAATAATCGGTGCGATACTCAGAAACGATCCTTGTACTCAAGGGACTTATGTGGGGTGTTTCCCTGTATATACCACCCATCCATTGACAGGATTGAAGAATAGTTGAAAAACAACTATGGAAAATTTAATTTCGCAATGATCTCACAATTCAAACATTCGACAATTTTCGGATATTTCAGAACATCTTGAAAACTTCGAATCACTTTAAAGTAGATAGTGCAACCTAATTTGAGATATATATATATATATATATATATATATATATATATATATATATATATATATATATATATATATATATATATATATATATATATATATATATATATATATATATATATATATATATAGAATATATATATATTGTATATTATATATATATATATACGTATATATCTCATATATATATATATATATATATATATATATATATATATATATATATATATATAAATATATGAGATTGAATTGTCGCTTAACTCTTGGTGAAACATAATTGAATATTGAAATAAATTAAACTCTTGGCTTATTATATATATTATATTATTATCATTATTATTATTATTATTATTATTATTATTACTCTTATTATTATTATTATTAAATTATTATTATTATTATTATTATTATTATTATTATTATTATTATTATTATTATTATTATTATTATTATTATTATTATTATTATTATTATTATTATTATTATTATTATTATTATTATTATTATTATTTCAGGAACATATGCTATCTCCTTACCGACTTACAACTACATAAATTTTCAAGAATCAGAAGAATAAAATCATTAAATTGAGAGTTTCAATTGATGGTTATTGCGCAAAATTCTCCGTATTTTATACATATCATGAACGATTTATTGAAAAATTAAAACATTAAACAAAAATATATCCATAGAAAACTAGGTTTGAGATTCGCTGTTGAAAACTGGTTCAATATACTTACATTGAATATCAAACAATTTATGATCATGTATTGATTTCAATTTTGAACCATTGATTAATTGGAAATATCGATTGAAAATTATTTTGGGTCGTTACCCTATTTTCAAATTTTAGCGTTCGAGATTTCGGTAACACCTCAATAATGACTGCAGCAAATGATTCTATGAAACTAAACTTAGTATTTTTGATTAAACCAAGTAGCATGCAACTTCATCTTATGGCTTGATACTCCTTGATTAGTTCCTATTCTGGAATTTAACGAAAACTTTGGAGCAAAATTTTATCAGATATTCCTACATTCAAAGAAAAAGCCATATTAATTTATACATTCTTCCAACTAGACAATCAAAATGATGACGAAGGAGAAAAATATCAGCAGATTGGAACTGTTCCTTTTAAATCGCTCTTCCAGCGATTCAGCTCACAAAACATCTTCTGTGTATAAATGAAAAAGAAGCATAAAATGTATTATAATCATAAATATTTGAGCAGTCTCTATAATGCAGGATCAATATAACCAAGAAGCCATAAAAGGAATATAAATTTCGTTGTTTCTCCTCAACTTAAATATGGAAGAGGAAAACACATGCAAATAACAGGTTATATAACTTTTATGAAATTTTTAGATTAGTCGAATTCGGTATTAAATCAACCACTCATGAATAATTTCAAAATGAATATCAAATGTAATTCAAGATTGGAAAAATTTTTCATATTCTCTGAATTATTCACCCAAATAAGTGTCATTGAAATATTGAATCTGATAAGAATGAATTGATTGGGGAAATTGTTTGATAAAAATCATATTATTTTATTTGAAGGTAAAATTTACCCCTTTGGACCAGTATTTGTTATTACCTTGAAGAAATTCCATACATCAAATCTTCTAACAATTTACTAGTTTTTCTTTATCTTCATTCATATATATATATATATATATATATATATATATATATATATATATATATACATATATACATATACATATATATATATATATATATATATATATATATATATATATATATATATATATATATATATATATATATATATATATATATATATATATATATACATATATATTATTTTGAATGTTTTTAGCAATAACAGGCTTCTTTTAATATGAAAAACTTTATTTTTGTTAACGTTTCGTTGTATATCACAACTTTGTCAAAACTCATATTATTTATATAATATTAGTTTTAATTTTAATTATTATTATAATTTCATTATAATATTTGTCATTAGTTTCAACAAATTTGTGATATACAACGAAACGTCAACAATAAAAAAATTTTTCATTTTAAAAGAAGCCTGTTATTGTAGAAACATTCAAAATAAAATATCTTAAACAGGCAATAAAAAAATTTTAAAAATATATATATATATATATATATATATATATATATATAAGGACTATATGTCGATAGATCGAATCACTTTCTGAAATTCCAACATTTACAATCGAATTATACAGTTTCATTTATTTCAATTTCATGGTATAAGTATATATTGTCCTCTAGGTACAATTTTATGACGTGACGAATGTTTGAAAAAGAGAGTCTTCTCGATTTTCGAAAAAAATTATGTATATATTTTCATCATCGGTTTTCTATTAAATATATTATTTTTGATCCACTTTCCACAATTATGTATTCGGACCTATGGGTAACTAATTCATTGAAAAACGTCAAACACTAATGCTTATTATTGTTCAATCACGTGTGAAAACGAAATCATTTTCAGTTACATTGTCCGCATTCCTTTTATATATAGAGCATTAACAAATTTCATCTTAAAATCGATGGATCTTCATATTTTATCATGAAGTACAAGTAGTTATATAGCTACTCACATTAATATCGAGTCATTTTGAGAATCTGAATATGTATCTAGTAAGGAGCTGACAGTTATAGAAATTATGTTCATTACCGAATATTTTAATGCCCTGAAAACGTGTACTCTCAACCTAAATTCAAATTCCTGAACTAGTTAGCGAGCATAATGCAGGTAACTCCGCTGATGTAGCATATTGTTCAAATTGCTCTTGAAATTGTTCTATAGGCGCATTAGCTGCTTGAGATCGAGTAACTTACAGAGTTTCATTGTTATTTACAAGAACTTGAACTGAACCCTGTGTGTCTTGCATTCTGTTGTATGACATTGAATTAATTTTTATCATTTTTCTGACTATCAGAATACGGCATAAATAATTCATTATAGAGGCAGAGTGTTGGATAGTTACTATTAAAAATATAATAATCTTTGGAATACGGTAAATATTACTGAAAATATATCGATTTTCATTTTTTTTTTGATTCGTCGAACTTAGCAAGTAAATAGAATAAATAGATTCACATTTCCGATATTTTGATAACTAGAGACCGGATTGTATGCAACATAAGATGCTTATTACATTCATGAAAAGGCTTGAAATATGGATGAAATTGGGCAGTTTCAGACGAATCAAATGAAGCCTAATAAATTGAATGAGGCCTACACAACAAGTAGAAAAATGAGACTTCATTATTTTTCCTTTCAAAATCATCGTCCAATTATTCCTGGATAGTCGAATCATTTTTTGATATTTTTCAAACGTGACCAATCAAATATTGTTCCAAATTTTCAGTGATCTATTGTTCCAAATGATTTCGTTGATGTAGAATATTTCTGTGAGTGGAAAATATTTGCTTCACATCCACTGAGGAAACTGGGCGGAATTGGAACTGTGGTGCTGAATAAGCATTCGTATTTTCTAGCAAAAGTTCTCCATACTTTTAACGAAAATATCGATTCAACACAATCTTTTATACGCTGAGTGGTTTTTGAATATGTTTTCTAACCAAAGAAGCAAAGAAACCAACCGAAGTCACTAATATTTTTATTCATTTTTGTGAAAATATTTGTGACAATTGAAATTGGTTGGATTCACGATATAATCATTTTTATTGCATTTCGAAACTCAGAGTGAGTATGCTTCACTTAGAAAATTATAGTACGAGTAAATGTATCAATGAATTTGAATCATGATTGGATCTTAGATGAAATACGCTATTACCGCTGGAAACAGCATGATCTTGTCAATGCATATAAAGATATGCATATGTTTATAATCCTGCATTGATAAAAAATACTCTCAATGCATATGTGTTTGTTTCCCCTCCCAAGTTCCGAATTTAAAATTAAATTAAAATTGTTGGAAAGCTAATCGTTCAAGCTATTAGTAAGAATCAACAGAGTTTTCAATTTCGAAGATTATTTGAAGAGTGAAGAAACTCTCAACAAAATTTTCGAGATGTCAAATCCTTCCTTTTGTATCAAGGAAGAAGAAGAAGGAGCAGGTAACAATGACAAGATCTTGTGTGAAAGCAAACAATTTACTTAAATGTATTAAGTTGTAAATAATCGTTTTCGAATTCATTTTATTAACCTCTTTTCTCTCAGTATTCGCTATGGGTTGAGCAGATTTTACGGAATTTTTAGTCATTATATTTTCTGAGAAATTATTATGTTCTAACAAAATTTTGTGAAATCGGAATGAAGTGATATGGAACTGTCTGCCGACCAAAGTGTTGTGGTCAATCTCTATGAACACTTTCAAAAAAAGATGGACGACTTTATGTTAAGAATGCAGAATATAGTGATTTGGACTTTGTCTACGTCTAAATATTTCATTTTTTATTTAATTATGTGAATGGATTCATAAGTTTTTGAACCTCAATCCTTATCCGACTGTAATCATAATTAATAATTATAATAAAGACCAATCGCAATTGGTGTTTCATCCACATAAATCGAAAAAATAATTACCGATAAAAATCCGTTTAAATAACTAATCAATGAAGTTGTTTGAATATTTTCTGATCTCTTAGAAAACATGGTTTGATATCAATCGAATAAAAAGCATTTGGCTGATCTCACAGTGTGATATTAATGACTGGACAATTGTTTCGATTGTTCAGTTTAAGTTCTGAACTACAAGTTCCATGTCAATTCTAATAGTTTCCGCGAAGTTGTTAGATAATTGTTTCGAGTTATAGACATTTTCCGCAGCTAATAAATCTCTGTGAAACTATATTAATTGTTTTTCATTCAATAATTTATATTAGTGTCTCCAATAACAAAACCATCAGAATGTGTACACTCAATCTAATGAAGCTATTCTAGGTACGGCGAAACAATATTTATGTATTTGTGAATAAAACATATTTGAACTACCTAACATTTTCAGTAACAAGCTACTTTGAAATTGATTGTCTTTTAGTATGACACTTGACTAAATATTGTTGAAACGTGTAATATGAATAATTTTTTTGTATCATTTATTTGTTGCTAATTTACAATCTACTCAATAGTAATAACTTATATATAAATAAATATATAAATATATATAATAAATAAATAAGTAAATATTTTCAGCGAAACTTAATTTGGCACAGTTTCCATCCAGTGATAGATAACTGAATTTTTTACGTAAGTAGGTCTTTCTGGCCATGTCCTCTTGAGTCTTCTTGTGTATATGTTGCTGGAAACTCCATCGATGAGAGGGTTGTCGTGATCAATGGTGCGAATATTATAAATGGTAGCATATAAATTGATAACGTCGTTTGTATAAGAAATTTTAAGATAATTGTGGATTGTCTGATTTTGACTTTCCATGTAGCGTTAGCTATCATTTTTAACGTTTTTCATTGAAATCTCTGGAGGACTTTGGTGTTTTATGGCTTACTACATCCCCAGAGCTCTATACAGTAGGTCCGAATTGGTCCTATTATGCATTTATATATCAGTAACTTATTTTCCAGAGTGAAGGTGGATTTCCTATTCAGCAACCAATACATTTCTTTGACCCAGAGAATAAATTTTTTTTAGCCTGGATGTGGGCTGTCCAAGTCAATTTTTCGTTCATATGAAACCCTAGATAATTCACTTTTTTCGTTACCCATTTTCTTTCCCATTTTACAGGAATGGGAATATCGTTGAGTTTTACTGCAGGACAGGTGTTCTTTTGTAGAGTGAAAGATACGTGTGAAGATTTGTTATTATTTATTTTGATCTTCCACTTTACCAGCCAATTCTGCAATAAGTTGAGGTTATGTTGTAGTTTGTCCGATGCTGTAGTTGGATCAGTATCTGAGTTTTTATTGCTGTGTCATCTGCGAAGGAGGCTGAAAGAGTGTGATCAGTTTGTGTAATGTCTGAAGTGAATATAAAGAATTGGGCCTAGTACACTTTCCTGCGGCACACCAGCTTGACGAAACATGATAATCAGATAGTGAGATTTCCACATTCACTTCGAAATATCTATCGCTTAGGTAGGATTTCAAGAGAAGAAATAGCTGATATGTGGTATGCTTCTTGATTTTGTATAACAGTCCAAGAATAGGGCCGATAAGCGATATGAATAATAAACACAAAATTAAAATACATCATACATAAAAAAATCAGTATATTATCAAATAATTTCATTCAAAATGAGCCTTCTATATATATATATATATATATATATATATATATATATATATATATATATATATATATATATATATATATATATCCAATCAACTTAATGTCCTTATATCCCATACAATCTTAACACTCTATATTTCTATTATTTTACATATTCGTCTCATCTATATCTCTCTTAGTTTGAAAGGGGATCTATACAATTCTGTCTGTTGGAATGAAGTTTCCCCCTTCCTCTTGAAAGATATAATTCACAGATATAATTCTTATTCTTCTTTACAGTAACTATATACAACTATAATATAACTATATACAAATGAAGAGTATCTTATCATTTTACATATATATATATATATATATATATATATATATATATATATATATATATATATATATATATATATATTTCTTGAAATTGATTTATTGCCTGTTTAAGATATTTTATTTCGACAGTTTTTAGCAATAACAGGCTTTTTTTTGATATGAAAAACTTTATTTTTGTATATTATTATTTATTATTATTCATTTTTACATGTATTCATTCATATATATATATATATATATATATATATATATATATATATATATATATATATATACATATATATGAATGAATCAGAAATATCAAAGTACCTAACCAAAAGACAAAAATGAAATTTATGGAAGTTATCAATATTACTATCTTCATCGATATCAAATGAATCATGTCTGTAGTATCAACAACGAAATCATGAGCAGTTAAAGCAATGACAATAACGTAAATATATATGTAGATGGAATTGAATTTGTTGTATTATGTCTTGCAGAAACTGAGAATCCTGAAATAAGTAGATTGAATTGGAAATTCTTCATGCAATTTGGTGTATTCAAATTCAATTTCAATATATTCATTGAATGAAACTTCAAATATTTGATAGGAAGAAACCTCAGAATTTTTCATGAAGAGACTGAGAGTGAATATAAAAACTACATGATAGCATCAAGTTTCAAATTGGCTAAATTATGTATCTATTACGATGCTAGTTCGAGACAGCCTGTTCACTTGTGAATAGCAGATAACAATGGCTTTCGAGCTACTCCAATCGATAATCTAATTGAATTGAAACCATAGCCTTCATTTTCCATTACTTGATCACAGCACCAAGAGACTATTCAATGTCATTGAAAACTTAATAATAAGTTATGAAATAGGTTACAACGTTTATATATATATGGGTTTTATACAAAAATTGGGTAACTATTGACGATATTTTGTTTACTATAGTTATGAAATCAAATTATTACAAATTCGGGGGTATATGATGGCTAATCTAATGAATATATTGTTCCAAATCGGGTCAGTCACTTTCTTATGTAGATTGTGAGATATTTAAAATTTTCTGAATTTGACTGCCAGGGGACTGACGAGGGTAACACAGTACTGATAAATTATACAATTTTGTAAGAATTATAATGAAATTTAATGAAAAATAGTACAAATGTCTTAGTTTTAATAATGGCACATGTCGTTTAAATTAAAATTTATTTTAATTTAATTGTTTTTTGTTAACTTTTAAATTATTTCGAGGTAATTTTACTCAACGGTACGTATTTTTTTATTAAATCAAGCAATGTTATAAACTATGCCTTAATGGCATCCAAAGAAATAGTGGTAATTAAAGTAAAATGAGATCATTTTCTCTACATAAAAACGAAATATAAAAAATCAATATAATGCAAAAATTTAAATTATTTTTCGAAAACATCAATTTTTTCCTTAAATTGATGAAAAACTCTCTGGGCATCTTTCACGAATGACAGTAGCGAACTCATTCAGGTTAGTTATATCTCCTCCGGTAGCAATCACTTGGTCTGCTGTTCGTTTACACGTGGCCCCTACACCATCGGGTGCCCCCTTCCCATGTCCAGCTTCATGAAAGTTCCAGGTATATTTTATAATATTAGGTGGAATCTCTTGTAGTATACGGCATAATACATAAAACATAGATCTGTTTCTGTATTGTGTAACTGGACCATCACTGAGAAAATGAATATATATATATATATATATATATATATATATATATATATATATATATATGTATATATATATTCATAAATATATATGGAGTATTACAAGGAGTATTGCCGTATGATTCAAAAAAAACCGTCAAATAAATGTCAATTACCAACATTGTACATGCAGATTACTGGCAGAGTTCACTAACCCGTTTACAAGTAATCCTTCTCAACAATGGATATCCAATAACAACTCTTAAAAAGATTCTATGCATTACTGTCACTAGATCATCGGTTCCATCCTCTATAATCACTTTTGATATAGAGGAACCATCACAAATCGATTCAAAAACTCTCAGAAAAGAATATTTTCTGAAGAATTTTTTTATATTAATAAAAAAACAGATATTTCTAGGCTCAGCTTTATCTATAGTTATCTACTCTCGAAGAAAATTCGATAGACCCTGCTACAATTTTTGAGCTCTGATGGTCGTTTTGTGTTTTTTCACTCGTGGTGACAATTGACAGAGAGTTTTACACTTGACACTCTTTGATCTCTAGTGACGTATATCTGTGTTTTCTGACAGTATTTTGTTCATTCTTATATGATTGTTGTGACATTCAATTTTTATACCTTGATATTATATATTAATGATGAACTCTAGTTCTGTAAGTTTCAACATTTGTTGACCATCTAATATTTTCATTGCTACGTACAGTCTGCCTACATCTTCAGCCTAGTTAACCGTAAGATGTAATTTTTTGTTTGGAACATTTTGTTTTACACTTAGATTTTTCAGAGTCCTGATGAAGAATATAAACATATTCGAAATATAGACAAGGTTAATAAATTGGTTATGTATGAATTATAGTGGCCCTTCTTTTGCCGAGAACTCAACAATTATATATATATATATATATATATATATATATATATATATATATATATATATATATATATATAAATTATATATATATATATTTATATATATATTAATATATAATATATATATATATATATATATATATATATATATATATATATATATATATATATATTTGAGGAAATATGTAGATATGTGGACACAAGTAAAGTTTTTGTGGCATTGGCACTGAATGAAATATTTGATAGAATGAATACTAGAACATTAATTCGAAAAATTCAAATTATTCAAAAGAATTCGATGAACGTGGAGCAACTGAGGGTTCCTTGTAGAACGAACCAGCTGTCTTGCAGTGCTATCAGGTGTAGCACCAATTTCAATAATTATATAATCTCTATCATTCATTCCTTGAAGGATAATGGAGGCATCACATCGTACACGTTCACATATCTAGCTCTACTATAACATCATTTTGATCAATTTGAATTTATCGAATGAATGTTCTAGTATTCATTTATATATATGATTTGTATTATTTGACTGTTTGTGTACATAAAATTCGTACTGTCGTTTGTTTCACAGGTTATGAAATGAAATACACTAATTTTGTGCCTCTGAAATTACCTCACTGAAAGTTTTATCAATATTTCTATTTTTTTACTTCTATAGCACTTTTTTTTCTTCTGTGAACATTTTTACTTCGGTTTTTCAACTACGAGGAATCTGGGCTCAAATTCGGTATAAGATTTTCGTGTCAGTTTTTGGGTATCATTGTTGATGTATATCTAAATGCTGGACATTGTACTAGTTTACAAATTCTTTGACTGTGCTAAATTGGCCTAAAACTCCAGCTGAACTGATTAAAAAGAGTAGCAAACTTTTTTGAATGATATTAATAATTCGTTTTTCTCGTAGAATGAAATATTCTTTTGTCAATTCATTTCAGTTCCTGTTTCTGTGTACAATACAATTTCGAGCAGATGGATAAATAGTGTGAATTAATCTGATATTCATCAGAATGCGTTGAAATGAATGCGATTTCCATTCAGGAATGAGCCCATTATTCGAAAAAATCCAGCAGAAGCAAGACGTGATTAATTATTCATACAAAGAATTAGAGTCACCCGAAATTCCCGCTACAATTACGTGATCAATCATCAAGCATGACAACGTCGTAATCCAGCTTTAATGTGGATCTTGTTGCTCCTTCCGGTTCTTGTTGATTTGATACATTGGCGTTTCTCTATGCAACCTACAGGTAATACTAATATTTCAATATTCCAACCTACCCATGATTTCCGAAAATAACTTCCTTCGAAAGAGACAAATGGATAGGAATAAATCTATAGGTATAATTTATGGTCATAATAAGCAATTTTAAGGATGTTTTTCATCAGTGATGATGGTGTAGTTGAAAGGTTAATTTCAAGTTTAGAGGTGGTAAATATCGCATCATATAATGAAGAAATTTGGTTATTTCTAGAAAAGCTACAATATTGAGTAATTTGAAAATGGATATTGAAAAGTATTCATCTTGATACGTGTTAATACTAATACGTATTTAAGCAAATGAGTTATTTGAACGATATTGCTTTATTTTAAATATTGGAACTCTCTTAGATATCAAACAAATAAAAATCGCTAAGAGCAATTCAGAGCAAACTTCCTACTTGCAATAAAAGTCTCAAAATTGATTCATTTGATAATTTCGGCTCCATGAAATTTATATGCCTATGATTCAGTGCAACAGTCACTTCCTCTTCCTTCCAGCCGTATAGAGTAAGTAAAATTAATTCGATTACAGATTGGCCATACCGCACTGACACATGGCTATATACTCAAAAAAGATCCTCCTTCTATGTGCGCGAAGTGTGCAGTTTCCCTAACAGTACTCTATATCCTTTGTGACTGTGAAGAATATAGTGAGCAACGAATAAATCATTACCTGAACAATGACTTAAAAACCACCCTAACTACTAAATGGAGTAACGCTATCAGATTTTCAATTGAGCTGAATTTGCTGAAATTTATTCAAGATTATGTTTCGTTTATTTGTATAAGTTGTTTCAGTATCAATTTTATTATTCCACTGCACCACCGCTAATAACCCTTGCGGTTGATGCGGGCAATTTTCTGATAAAAAAAATAAATAATATTTATTCCATCTAGCGAGAAAGATGAAGCTAGTTGTAGGGTATCAATATATAATAGTTATTGATGATGTACTATTTTTTTTAATGTTGAATGTTTTTACTTGATGTAAATAAATATAAGCAATAAAATGAGGAAAAAACACTGTTCTCTAGATTCACACACTTTTATCAATGTGAGTAAATCTATCATTACACGCTTTCGTTAAATATTTTTTCCGATGGTGGGGAAAAGTTTTCGGCCTGACCAAGAGATAGCGCCACTAGGTCTACTTTTGGAGCAGCGCCCTACAGTACCTTCCTACTGAGCTTGTATGTGAAATTTCAGTCCAATCGCTACGTTAGTTTGCGCTTGAGAGCACATTGCGCGAGAAGGTTCTGTTGTTTTCGTGAAAATGGAAAAATTTTAAAAAATTACTGCCATCAAGTATTTGTAGGTGAAAGATTTTACACCAAATCAAATAAAATAAGAGATGGATTCAACAATAGAAGACTCCTCACCATCATATTCGACTATTAAACAGTGGGTTTCAACATAATCTAAAACTGCGAAACTAGACATAAAAATTTCCACACGCAAAAAATTTAAAATCAAAACAGCCTTTGATGTGATGTGGTACTTCATTATGAAAGTTTCAGCCTTTTCATTTTGTTTTATAGTTTTTAACTATGAAACATTTATATTCATGAAAATTCCCAAGCTGATATTCCGTAGAAAAAAAGACGCTTAGGAGATAAAGCGTCGATTAAATCTCCCAGTTCGTTGAATTGAACTCGTAGCCATAAATTGATGCTTGTGTGCGATTTTCTTTGCTTGTGTTCAATGTGTTAAAATCTTCAAGATTTCAAATTTCATAGAACGATTTTATAATTTTTCAGGAATTGTATTTGTAGGAGAAAGACTCTTTTTTTTTTGTAGTAAATGTGAACTTTTTTGTTTTGAGAAAGATTGTAAATATAAACCAAATTTGTTAAAATAAATTGTATCGAATTACGTAAATGTAATATGCATGAAAATTGTTTTGATTTACCGTAAATATTCGTAATGTTTACTTCGAGTACAGTATGTATTCATTACATTTTATTCATTTATACATCACAAACTCCAATAACACAAGAAAATTATTAACATCTCCAGTGAATTGATTCGTTGTGCAAAATTGACTGTTTGAATCACTCGCTCTTTATAACATTTTTATAGTTGAGTATTGTTCCCACTTTCAACTAATCTGCAAATTGTATTGATAGGATGCAAGAAATCCACAATCCAGGTATAAAAGTGATTCTTAAATGATGAAAACGAACACCAATCAAAACCATGTTGGTTTCACTGTAAATGAGTGTTATTCAGATAATTATATTCAGGATTAAGCTATATATTCAACATAGGAAAAATTAATTGACGTTATGCAAGAGGAATCTTTTGTTAACGAATCTCATGATAAATGACACGAAAGTATCGCTTATCTCTTGATAGTACATTATGTTAAAAATTATAAAATTGAAAATTAAAATACTTGACTTAGGTTACACTGAATATATTAAAAACTATACATGTGCTTCGGAGTTATATCAAGAGTATACAATATTACTAATTTGTTTGTAATATTGTATACTCTTGATAATGGGTTAACCACCCGAAACATATGTAGAGTTTTTCATATATTCAGTGAAACCTAAGTCAAGTGTATAGAATGTCATGGTAAAGAAACTGGACATCGTGAGGATTTTCGAGTGAATATTTTGAATGAATATTTCATGTAAAAACATACAATGAATAGAGGTTCAATTGTATTCGATAATTTGCCCAAGTCTATAAAGTACTGTTCAAATTATACATGTTCCCCTATTTTTAATTTTTCTGTAGTTTCCTAATTAACAATTCCTTTATCTCTGTATGGAAAATTTTATTACATATCGCCACTATTCGTGGATTAATTCGTATTTGTATTTTATACATATTGCATGAAGATACATAGACATCCTTTCCTTGTAGTTGATATGAATATTCACCATTATAAATCCAACAAAAATTGTTGCTTTATTTCAAAAATATAGCAGTCTCAAAAATTATTAACTCACTCATATGTGGAGTAAATAATTCAAATAAGGGTGTTTCATAATCGATGAACAGCCTCTATCATGTTGTGGAGATGTCAATTCAGAATTGGAATAACAGATCGAGATACATTACAATTGGTCAACCCTTGTTTCGAAAATTTTCCTGGAATTCTGTGATTGATTACATGAGAGTGTTAAAACTTTGTCCTTTGCAATACATCAGTGCTCCATTACATTTGGTTCTGAATAGGCCTGATGTCTCTCCCAAGAGAGGAATAACTTGGAGAAATATTAGGGCCATTCACGTACGGAAGAAGCCGTCGGAAGAATATTTCATGTAAACCGTTCATCACTTCGATGAACGGGTCGTGGATTTAAGGGGGAGATGTAGACATGCTTTCGTGGATAGAAAAATAGACGAAAATTGTGCTCTTGATTAATAGAACTAATAACCTGAATTCAAGTTATTTGGGAATATGTAGTTATTGGAAATGCCATCCTCACCTTTTCAGTAAGACCAATCAGAGGAGAAGAGCTGATTGAAATATTTTATTAACAGAATATTTGAAACAGTTATGATTGAATGAAATATTGCTTTGAAATAAATCCATTTCTTTCTTCTATAACAGAAATCCATAAAGGGAATTTTGAATAATATTGATGTAATTATTTCAGTGGAACGATGAAGAAGAATACATCACTACTTTCGAATAAATCGATATGTTTTCATTAAAAATGTACAATTTATATAAAAAAAATTGTCGAATTTCATGTAGCTATTCACATAATTTCCGAACAACTTCACCAAATGACATAATACTTTTTCCTGTGTTCTCTACTTTCAGGAACAAGGTTCGCATGAAAGCTAATTCAAAAAATTCAACAAAAAATTTTGAATATCTCAAAGTTTGTGAAGTGAATGAGTGGAATGTCAATATATTGACAAACTATTCAGATATTAAGGTCAGTCGTGAAAAGAGTATTTTATAACTTCAAAAATATCGACACTAGGGGTAGATTCACATTATTTTATATTCAATTTTTTTTGTGAACCTCAAAAATGTGTTTCTGTGTATTTATGTGTATCTTTTCGTGTTATTTTTTGTCATTTATTAGAAAATGCCAGTATCATGCACCAAAAGAGTTTAGGCATCTTGTTCGATATCATGACGACGAAAAATCTATTAGTATAAAATTTAGACTAAAGAAAAGTATCAAGATTTTTAGATAAATTACAGACTTCATGATTTCTCATATGAATATAAAGGAAATGATTATAATGAATAAGGGCGTATAAAATGTACCTGGTACAAAATTACGAACCTCCAATTAGACTGTATTATTGACAGGTTACTTAGTTTTGATACATTAAACGTGTTAATATATGGTACGTATTATTCATAATCCGAATGGTATGAAATTTCTGTAGTTGTTTCATTTTCTTAATACTTGCACGCTCCCATCTGTTCCACATGGCATAAAGAGGAAATCATAGATAAACTAAACGAATAGCAGAAAACATGTTTCAGAATTTTAGGAAATATTAACGAACAAAATGTATGTGGATTGAGCCAGCGAGTTTTGAATAATTATTTCTTCATTCAATAACTCGACAGATGGCGTTTTGAAATTGAGTAAGCTCCAAGGTAATTGAAAGGTTGAGTATTCGATCAGAAAGTCTGATTGAATCTCTCCTCTTCTGTATAAATTCCTATAATACGAAAATCGTTATGTTGAACAGTAGAGTATCAAAGTAAGTGTTTGAAAAAACAAATGGTTGTCAATTTTTTGTTATCATATGCCAGATAACAAAACAGTGAACAACTGGCGAGTAACAACTAAACTTCGAATCGGTATTTAGGAACCGAGTATTTCTAAAAAGAATGACAATTTTGCTTATGCAGCGATTCCCTGGGTTTTTAACGTCCAAATATGTATTCGGATATCGAATAGAGGATTTCAGCGAATGAATTTGCTAGGTTGAGCAGGAAAACACGATTATCGGTAAGACGAAAATGACACCTGTTTGAAACGATGCGTTCTGCAGTGGCTGGAACGACGGATTATTGGCACTCGATCCTCCGTTAGGAAACGTCTACTTTTTGCCGACTCGAAAAACGCCGAAAAACAACCATAGAATAAATTCTATAAAAGAGATCGGTTTCTTGACATAAAAATTGAAATATATTTTTTATTCGACCTGTTGAATGGATATTTCGGGAAAACGAATTGTTTGACAATGGAAATATCAAGTTAAATAATCGTAAGAAATTGTTCTCTACAGTTTCGAATCGATAATTCTTCCGACAAAATGTTGAACTATCAAAAATCACGGAAAATCTCGCAGTTTTTCATTTTCAAGCTCAAAATGTGAACTGGTTGGAATATTCTGTTGTCGAGATCGTTCTGATTTTGAGACTTTTGAACATTTTGACATAAATTTGAAGCAAGCAATAGATGTTCAGAGTAATTCAATGGCGATATTCTGTTGAATTTGCTTCCAGTTTTCGGATACCCATTTATGAAAGACGAGCAATTTTATTATACAAAAATGACTATCAAACTGAAATGAAACTTCCTGTGAATTCCATGATTCATATAGAATGATTTGCTGATTGATTCGTAGAATATTTCAATCTACAAACACAAGGTATTTATATCGAGGTAAAATATGAGCTATGCATTCATTTCAGTATCTCATTCGTCGGTATTTACCATCATTTCTAATGAAAAGACTCAAATAAATGCACACTTGATAATATGTCATGGTAAGCATTGCATGGAGGTATATAAATAAATACAAAACTGATTAATGAGGACATTGAATTCTTGCTCAACTCTAAGTGAAACATAATTAAATATTAAATTAAATTAAACACTTGGCTTGATGTTTCACGATAATCAATTAATTATCACGAAACATTAAGATAAGGGTATAATTTAATTCAATACAAAACTGATTATATGAATATGCTGTAGATTTGGTGATGAACTAGAATTATTTTTATCATTCGAGGTTGCAATTTTGGAGTTCGACAACTGAGGGTTTGACATGATATTCCCTTTCGTTCGTTAATTCCAGGCAGGTCAAAGACGACATAATTCAATGTTACATTCAACTGGTATGAAGATTCATTGTTTCAGAGATCTTTCTGAAACGGTACGTTTGTTCTGCTTGCCAAAGTTGTTCAATCCTTTGCCGTAGGCCACCATGTGGCCCACGAACAGTTTTTGAACAACCCGCGACAGCAAGTAACCTGAATATTCTTGTTTTGAGATGAGTGTCATGGCAAAACATGTCACCAGTCAGATAGTTGGCAAGTTTTTCCATGACTGGTGACAGGTCATCAGTCATGTCACCAAACAGAAGTTGCTGCAATGAAATGCAAATATTTTTTCTGTCTTTACATGTGACTTGAAAAATGGAACGAGTAAAACTCAGTAGAAAA
Organism: Henosepilachna vigintioctopunctata; assembly: GCA_030704895.1. Taxonomy (NCBI): domain Eukaryota; kingdom Metazoa; phylum Arthropoda; class Insecta; order Coleoptera; family Coccinellidae; genus Henosepilachna; species Henosepilachna vigintioctopunctata. The sequence continues at coordinate 1,533,471 of JARQZJ010000004.1, forward strand.
TTTTTGTACGATGTTTTCATGAACAATGTATTGCAAGATTCACTCGAATTTATCTGCTGAAAACTACAACCAAAGAAAAAGACATACTTTCTAAAATTTGGTATTACATTGGGATCAAGGTGCCATCGTGGGAAACAATGATAAGTACCTGTACCTACTGATGATGCAACTGCAAGTATTGGGAGAAATCAAGATTGCTTAGCTTTGTTACTAAATTTCTCATGTCTGAAAGTATTTTTCTACCAATTTGTTATCCTCAAGCAAGCTTTGTGTACATAGGACTTAAACCTGGATGTAATAAAAATCTACATTGCATAAATAATATATGCTTAAAAGTTCTCAATAGGCGCTATTTCAAAGTTTAATTTGGTGAAGGAATTAGCTGATGTGGTAAGTAACAACTACTGTGTGATGTGCGATGGTTGAAGAAATACGTGTTGAAAAATGTTTCCAAATTTTTGAGCAGATATATAACTTTTCGGAGAAAAGGACGTTATCTCGTTTGGGAGAATTTTCAGGACTCTCAAAGTTAACAAAAGTTTTCTGAATTTTCTATTGAAAATTTTTCTGTCGATAACATTTCTTCAAAATCACAAATTTTTCAGAAGATTTTGTGAATTTCTTTTGCGATTCCTACAAAATATTTTTTTTCAATAATAGGCTTGGCTACAAAATTCTTGAGTAAGATTGGATCAACTCATCTCTGTAGAAAAAATTCCTCAAATCTCAAATACCTATAGTAAAAACAAATATCGCACATTACGAAATGAACAACACATTTATAATAAATTGAAACTATCAACGTCTGATTCAACGCCTAACACAAAAACGCTAGAACATGAACAATTTCTGCAATCACTTCGATTATATCGCTTAAGTCCTACAATTCCCGGTTAGAGTTTTCTAACACATCAACTCACTTTGTGAATCTTTATTTGACATATTATTTCAATAGAAACAATAGTGGTTCATAGTATTTATTATTTTTTTCAACATGAATCCTGAATGTAATTAAAATAGTAACAATCAATTACTAATACACCAAAAATATAGGAATCTTCAGTTGGCCCAATTGATGAAAACGTTGAGCAAGTTTGAGCTAGAGCAGTGGTCGTCAACCTCTTCAATGTGGCGAGCTACTTTGTCAACTTTTTCAATTGATATGAGAATCACACAATGAAGTTGAATTTAAAGTTGATTGCTAATCGTCGTAGAACCATTTCGTAGTAATTTACGAGCAATATTACACATCAATAATATGCAAATATATCTAGTTATATACGTTGAGATGACACTCTCATGTTGAACAACTCAGTAAAAAGTTGAGTAAATCGTTTTAAGTACACGTTGCCGCTGGAGAGTGTACTCACAGTGTATTATGCACTTGTTTTCTGTCATTGAAGTTGCAATGTTGTTCTGTGGGATTGTTTGAATTGCAGTGGAAGAATTTTTCTCGCATTACAGAGGATTATACGCCTTATACGTTTGTTGTTCGTTCGGAACAGGTTATGAAATCTCAAAAAAATTACTAGTTTATACGAATACAATAAACGTTATTCATTCCTATACATGTTACCTCTAAGTATGTAGAAACTTCATAATCATCTTCCGATGAGTCCCTAAATTCAATACGTTTCAAGGTAAAAATGAAAACAATTTTACTTAAGTTTTGTTTTTACAGTTTAGGTGAATTTTTTTCCACAGAACTCCTTTAATCTCATTTTTTCTGTTATATTATTATGTTGTTATCAATTTAAATTCTATTTGTCAATTTATATTTCTATTATGCTTACATGTGACGTATTCTATACATTTATGTGATGTCTGGAAGGATAAATAAATATTATTATTATTACTATTATTATTATTATCATTATTATTATTATTATTTTTATTTTATTATTATTATCATTATTATTAATATTATTAATATTATTATTATTATTATTATTATTATTAATATTATTAATATTATTATTATTATTATTATTATTATTATTATTATTATAATTATTATGATTCTTAGAGTAACAATGAGCACATATGTTGTCTGAGTCATATTTGGTCGAGTACGAATGTTGATATTATATTATTTTGCGATTTATATTCAATATTTACTGCGATCAATGAATGTGACTCGAAATACAGCGTCAGTAGCTCTGGCTTTCATTCTCTGAAACTGAATTTTTTATCAATATTTCAGCAAGAGCCTCACATAAGTAATGAATGGATTTCCCTATGAGGAAAGCAAGATGTTCGTTGCTCATTGATAGTTTCACTGTAGATAACTCATTATTTATGGAGTAAAGAAGAGTCAACAAAATACCTCGCTCCAACTTGCGTGTCTTAAATGTTTATTTACGCGAAGATGTGAATATTATATAAGAAGGTTTTGAAATCAACGAAGTGTAAATATAATACCACACGACTAGGTTCAGAATAAACACGTGCTGAAATGACTCGAATATCGAATTGGGTTTTCCGGAAGGAAAATTCTTATGCAATGTCACTGCAATCCAAGTCTTTTAAATTTTTCTTCAATATTAAATACATCGAAAAATCTGGGAAAAAAATATCCCAGTCGGGTACTAAATTTAGTTTTCATTTAGTTCATGCGGAAAAAAGGCAATATGAATGAAAAATATTTTGAATGAACTGAATTCATCAGTAATATATTATGATTTCCTTGAAATAATTGAGTACAATAAACTGCACACTGTTTCGAACACCTTATCATCAACATACATAATGTGTTGTGGAGCATTTTCAAATTGTATGGAAAAATCTTAGGTCTTGAAGATGAGCTCACGCTCGAAATATGTTGACTATTTGATATTGTTAAATATAATCGTGAAACATTAATCCAAGTGTTTAATTTGATTTAATATCTAATTATGTTTCACCAAGAGTTAAGCGAGAATTCAATCTCAGACATCTCTGTATGAGAAAATCTCTGTATCGGTATCAAGAAGAATCTTAATTAATTTAGATTAATTTTTCATTAATCAAGCCCGTATTATGAAGGAGAAAAACTTTTTCTGCTCTGAAATGACGAACCCTGGTGTTTCCTTATAAACATGAATCAATAAAAATAGACAAATCTAGTCATACTTCTCTGAATCAATCAATGGTCTTGAGTTTTGAGAGTAAGCTTGAAAAATATTTGGAAAGAATTGAACAATTTCAGTGGATTCAGCCAAATCTTTCGAATTATATCATTACATTTTCATCAAGTATGATAGAGCTCTATTGTCAATATAAAAAACTATTGAAATGAAGCGTATGCAACAGTGTTTATCTTCGAAAATATTTCAGTACTCACAGCATTATAATTGATTAGTAAAATATGTATAGATGTTACCTTGTAACAGCTATACTTCTAAGCATTCAGTACCTACTTTTCGTTCAATTAATATGTGAAATAATAACGTAAGACAAAAATGTTGCAAAGAACAAACTTGCAGAAAAACATTATAATTTTACTAATTCGATATTTAGATCTATATCCAAGATCCTACGCTTTCAATGCTTGGATATACTCAATAGATAATAACTGATAGCAGCTTGGAAGACGTAATATAATTTTAACTCTTATTTCAAACCGTACGTTTCACATTCTTATATCGAAAGGATTAAGTTATCGGATTTGTGGCGGTGGTTTCCACTTTGACAATTCTCATTATGCTTATACGCTCATACAATTCCAGCTGTAGAGGTTTAGAACTCGAACCGAAGATGTTTAGAACCGAACAGTTTGACTAATTAACGATTAGCTAAATATTGGCTTCTCCACATATACTCCACTATTATAGGGAATTTGATAATTTATATATTCATAACAGCTATTACAGCTTCAGGTATTCTTCCCCAGTTGTAGACATTTCACTAACAGAAAGTGAACTCTTAACACACACAAAGTTATAGTAGGCTATGCACGTTCCAACAACAATCCGCTAGATGTGGGCAAACCTGAAAACGTTCGTATATTGATTTCAACTAGAGGAAATGTTTCTGGTTGTTTACGATTTCCGACTTTCGATTCATTCAACGATAATCGCCGATAAAAATATGGAGGCGACAACGTCGACAACTCATACCTGTTTCACTTTCTGGGAGATCATTCCACGTCTCAGGAAGTGAATAGAAATAGATGACATTTATTGAAATTTCTGAATTTATGTCGGTTCAGTTGTTTATTTTTTGAATTTTTTATCATTTGTTAAAGTATGAGGGCGAACTGTTGTTCATAATGATTTTACCGTAATTATGTGTAGTATTGATTATTCGACAAAATCAATACTTCAAGCTTATTCTGTTATTTCCATACAATTCTTCATGCATACACTGCACATTCTATTTTTGTAATTATTGCCACTAATCTATGCAGCAAAATTCTGCAACCTTTATGCTAGTATCCTATTAAGGGTTGATTTATTATAATGAACGCCATATTACCGCCCATTTCCTTTTCACCGTTTGTCTACGCCACACCACTAACAGAGCCTGTAAGACGATAATTGATAGACCAATGAAGAAAAAAAAGGAATTTTCTACATAATTCTACTCGACCTATTATTTAAAGCGATTACACTTTGCTGATAATTTGTTTTCCCTTCTTAAGATGATTAGGAATCTCTACAGGATAAAACTGACCTTTGCAGAAGCACTCCTGTAAAGTTCTCACCTGATGAGAAATTGAGATCCTCCATTTTAAATTGACGGATTCCCTGAGAATGTCAACATCAGTAACCTATTCTCCGAAAAAGTCCTTCTTTTGATTTCCAGTGAGCATTATAAAAAAAATTCATAAAAGAACAAATAAGCCGGAAATGTTTCACTTTTCAAATACTACCAAGTGAGGGTTGATTCAGTGGATCAAAACTGTCCAAACTATCCCTGCAATATGACTATTTCAGCAATAAGTAGCTACAATGTTTGTCCATGTTGTTAAGTCTTCAACCTAATACTATTAAGTGGTGTCAAATCAATAGAAAATTCATCACTTGACAATTTGCGTACGTTGAAAATCAACTAATCGAACAGACTTGGGAAATTGAAAGAGTGGAAGATGTGTTTATGTATGAGAATAATGACACCACATAAAAGTTTTGATAATCCCATGAAATTCGTTATTCAAATAAAATTTGAAATTCAAGAATAATGATGCTTATTAATAATATATTGCTCTTATTAAGCACTTAAATGATACATTACAACAATACAAGAAGAGGCGAACTCTAGCATGAGTTACTCAAGTAAACTACTATGAAACTAAAAGCATAATAAGAAAAATATATATGTATATAAACAAATTTAGTTGCTAACTTACTAAAATAAAATAAAATGATGTCAACCTTCTCTTAACCACGGTAAAATCACTTGAAAGGAACCAAGGTTGTAAATTTCTTAACAGGAATACTATTGAAAATGGAAACTGTGTTATAGGTGAAACATCTCCCAAAACCACACAAACGATATTTAGAAATGTCCAGCATGTTGCTAAACCTCGAAAGGCGCCCAGGAACACTACCACGGGTGACAAGCTTATTACTCAAGTAGGAGGGTGAAGAATACAGTATCACAGGATATACGATAGATACAGATAGGTCCATCCGTATCAAACAGAATACTGTCTTCTCCTAACCATTTCACCCCCGTGCTGACATCCCCAAGGCTCCAATATAGCTCCCCCTACTTTATTTGATATATACACATGACATTCCTCATACGAACAACATACTCACAAAGGTTTATCTCTTTGCAGATGACACGGCCATCTGGACTACGGCCACCACGTCGGAAGGCGTGCAGTTGCAAAATTCAGAGGCAACTAGATGTCTACAGTGCGTGAGCCAGCAGATGGTGAATTACACCCAACCCTTGCAAAACTCAATTCATACTCTTTCACCATTTCAATTACACAAGATCTTCCAAATTTTCACAAAGTGACGTTCGCTTGTCACTTTCGGGTGAAAACGTCAGACTACAACATGAAATCATTTAAATGGTGTAACATTTTCAAGGTCAAACTCCTGGAATATCTATCAGACCAAAACGCTCAAAGAAATCCGAAATCGAGCAAACCGACTGTATGCTCTTCGAGGTAGAATCCGAGGTTGCGATCCCCGGACTCTCCTCAACACATACAAGGCATTCATTCGCTTTGTTATCGCGTACAGATGCTTGCTCTACTTCAATCTTTCGAAACGTCTAGTGAAGACTATCGAAAGCTGCGAAAGAGCAATCTGCCGCAGCATCTTCAGACTTCACACTATTCAATATTCTTCATTCTTGTCCATGAAATAACCAAAATACCCCAATTTTCACCCACATCGAAAAGCTCCAAGCTCATTATCCCCAACGCACTCAACGGACCCAATCTGGAGGCCCGAGCGACGCTGACGGCCCCATGGAACAGATGCGGACATGTCATCTCCAGAAAATCAAAAATTAAACTCCCCTTCCCACCAGTACGGATCGTGCAAGCACTTCCGGAGCCCCCAGACGATGTCCTCGACTAACTAGAGGATATACCCTTCCGCATCCGCTAGCGTGCGAGATAAGTGTAGGAGTGCGTGAGAATCCCGTAGTAAGCGTCATCAAAAGTGCGCGACAGTTGATTACGTGGGCAAAGTTTTCTGTGGTTTCCTTTATCATCAAATGTCAGATGAATTGAAATTCTGACATTCGGCCGAATGGCACGTAATAAATAAATCGGTCACAGCCGCGCCTTTAGGCCTATATCCTATAACAAACTTTGATATGTTTTTTTTGTACAAAAATAATTCAGTTGCACAGGGTTGAAGGAGGTCGCAAGACCTTTTAACTTCCCAGTTTGTATTAGCAATGGAAAAAATGAAATGTAATCAATCCAAGCACTTAATAAACATATTTTGTTGTTGTTGTTGCTGATATACGTTGTTAAGTTGTAGTTGTGTTGTTAAGTACCATATTATCCACTCTCAGCCAATTTCGTTCATTGATTACCGTACACGTTCTATCATACTCATGCAAGCCGAAAATAAAACGACAACAAGTATTCTGTATCCTCCAGATTCTTCCCTTGTCACAGCAAATAAGCAAGGATAAGTTAAAGTGTCCATAGTGAATTTGAGTGAATCCATATCCACTTGGTCAAAATCTGTGAGTATTTTGGATAATTTATGTTCATTCATTTCGTTAATACTAATTCTTCAATTTGAAAATGAAATATTTTCTTCATTTATTCGTGTGTTATTTATTTGCAAATTGCAGAGTCTGGGAAGCAGATATTCTACTGATAGGTGAATTTATGATACTTCTAGTAAACAGTCGAATTTAAGAAAATATTAAGATAAATTTAAAAAATAAGATGAATAAAAAGTAAGATAAATGTTTACTTGTGTTCCAAAGTTTTCATCAATACTATTGATGAAAATATACAGAACAGTCATAACTTGATATGAGCTATTCTTCGACGTTTAAAATCCACTAATGAAACACATTTGGAAATTTTGAGAAGGGGAGGATGAGGTAATATATGAGAATAGAGAGGAAAATTGTGTCGTTGTAGCAAATATAGATTATGACTGAGATTGCAATTGTGAGATTATGACTGAGAAACAATTGAAATGAGCAGAAGGAAAAAAAAGAAATCGTAAATGAAGAGGTAGATTTTCAATTATCCTCCCTACTTACATCCATTGTATAGATATAAATTTGTTGTACTTTTTGTAGTTTAGTCTTGAAAATGAGCTAACGCTCGGAACATGTTGTCTAATTCATGTTGTTGAATATAATCGTTAAACATCAATCCAAGAGTTTAATTTAATTTGATTTAATAACTTGAAGAGTTAATAACGTTAAGATAACTTGAAATATTGACTTTGTTAGAATCTGTTGGTATTTTGGATAATTTATGTTTATTTATTTTATTAATACTAATTCTTCAATTCGAATTTGAAATATTTTCTTCTTGAGTCGTCCATTATTTATTCATTCAGAGACTGGGAAGCAGACAGGTATTCTAGTATAGTTAAATTTACGATAATTCTGTTAAACAGTCAATTTTAATAACATATCATCTATTCTGATATTTGCGTATGCTAGTTCATATTTCAGCAGTAATTAAAATGTTTACTTGTGTTTTAAAGCTTCCATCAACTTACTATATATAAATCAATTACTATTGATTCGATCAAAATATGAAGAAAAGTCATGACTTTACAATGAACTATTTAGCTACGTTTAAAACCCACTAATATAACAAAATCGGAAATTTTCAGAAGTGGACGATGTGGTCATGTATGAACCACCAGATGAAAATTGTGTAAGTAGCAATCCTAGTAGCAATCCTAGATTATGACTACATTATTCGAAGAAAATTTGAAGACATTGTTTTGTCAGGATCTGTGGATATTTTGGATGATTTATATTTATTCAATTCATCAATGCATTTTTTCCACTTCGAGAATAAAATATTTTCTTCACTCAGTCGTCTTTCATTCTCGTTTTCATTATCGAATTTCATTGCCTGGAAAACAGATACTTCTAGTAACAAGTACAATACTTCTGATAAACGGCTAATTCAAGCACACAGAATCTATCAAAATGTTTTGAACATATAGAAAAATTATATATAGAAAAAATAATTATATAGAAAAAGCGATAATTTTTTCGTTATTTCAAATTTTTCGGTCGCAATCCTTGTACATTACCCATATTAGTATTATTCAATTTTATAACAGCTGAATATCATTTCTACATACACAAACGCTCATGTCTCACCCGAGATTCGAACTCAAATCTCCCTAGTGAAGAAACTTCACTAAGCTACAGACACGACATGCTTATTATTAGAAACAATAGAATTATTTTAGCAGGGAATACATGACCAAATAAATTAGAAAACATCATGAAAAATTGTCATTATCTGATGGCACATTTTTCATATTAGGATGAATGATATCTAATCACTTAAAATATTGCTCACTTTGAATTTCATTTTGATTGGTTAGCAGATAGTGATCATAGTTTAAATTCACCTGTTTAACATTTTTAGATGAAGTATTGTTCGAAGCTCGTTCCACATTCATCTAGTCGATATCAGCCTTATAAATTACAAAATTCAATATCAACTAATAACTCACCCTTTGAGTGGGTGCGAAGTTGTGGTTGAGTTGGAGCAATCCAAACAAAAGATATTTCCGGTGCTCCATACAGCTCAAGTGACGCCGAATAGGATGTCTTTAATGCTTTCCAGTTCCCCGCTGCTTTGAGCACATAAAATAATTACACCCAAGACACTTAAAAGGCTTTTGCTGACGGAAAGCTCATGAAAGCAACTATTTAACATTCACCGCCATGTTCAGTACTTTGCAAGTTTCATTTTATGAATAATCATATTCCAGCGGGCTTTGTGATGTGGAAATTGAGGAGGAAAATAGGCAGCCAAATTAGAGAAGTCGTATAAGAGTGTTCTTCCTGGAAGTAGATGGATGTGTGTTTGTATATGCCACGAGTGGGACATTTCACTCGGAATGGAAGTCATTGTAGGTGATTATGTACTTTGTAGTTATCTGTAATTAATTTTGTTTACATTTAATCTCAAGATATGAGCCCTAATTAAACCTTAAGTATGGATCATGCATTAATAAGGACCGAGTACTCTGCTAAAATTTACTCATTATTCTAGGATTGGTCAATAATATTTTATTCAACAGTAATTCTTATCATAAACAAGATGGTCTATTGAAGGATTCATCTTATCGAATCTAATTACCTATTATTAGATATTTATGGAATCGAAGCATATTTTTCTCAAAATAGATTGGTTGGTAATATTTTTTCGAAAAAGAGGTGTAGATGGTGTTTCTTCTGTTTGGCAGCTACAGATTATAAAAATTGCAGCAATTTTTACAATTTTTGAACTCGTTTCATATATCTTTATATCTTCAATCAATTTATTATTCAACCTATATGGAAAACCTTTCGAGAAGATACCCTTATCAGTTCATCCAGCGCCTAGTGCCACAAAACTTAAATCAATGCATTTCACAGCTTCATCCACCGTTTACTTTCAATTCCACTTTCCTGAGAAATCTCTGTAGAGAATTCTCAATAATTGAGCAGACTTCAAGAAAATTGTGACTGGGAATCAAACTTTTTCATCTGTTTTCCGAGAAGAAGGTGATTGATGTAGGAGTTCCTCAGGGTTAGGTTTTCAGACTACTCCTTTTTTTGATATACATCAATGATCTGCTACTCCAGAAGGCTACTGCAGATTACACTGTTTTTGCGTATGTCACGACACTCAGTTTGCATAGTGGGCGGTAGGAGGATGTTGAGAGTGACGCACCAGAAGCAGGGTTACGAGCGGAGAACTGGTTTGCATCGAATGAACTGTTATTGAACGGACATAAAACCTAAACAATGATTTTCACACTGCGGAAGCTCAAGGAGAGGCGAAATCCGGATTATGTAGAGTTCTTGGGAGTGTACCTTGATCCTAGGCTTCGGTGGTGTGTACATGTACATGTACGTGGGAGGCTGAAGAGCTCTACATTTCTGCTGAGGAAAGTGGTGAGTTGTGTCTCTGGAGCTACTTTACTCAAGCCTATTGTGCCCTGTTTCATTCTGTGATGTCCTATGGGAGCATCGCCTGGAGTGGAGAGGTGTTTGTGGACAGGGTTTTTGGTCTGCAGAAGAGGACAATAAGGATCATGAGCGGTCTTTCTTTTCACGAGGACTGTAGAGATGCTGTTCTGGAGGTCGGTGTACTGACTTTCCCAGCTGTATATTCTGGAAACTGTAGGATATGTCAAAGGAAACGAGAACCGCTTCATGACGCAAAGGTACTTCCATAGCCATCTGACACGGTATAGAGATAATCTGAGAGCTAATTTTTGCCTATTCAAGAAAATTAAGAGTAGACTGTGTCGCTGTCGAATCATATAAGATACCCCCGAGAGTTAAGAACATCGTCAAGAAAACAAGTGTTCAGATTAGCTTTTGAAAATGAGGTAGCAGAAAAAAAAATTGTCAGACTATTAACATAATTCCATAAAACTAAGCCATATGTTTTTTATTCAATATCTTAGAATACTCCAATTGAATTTAGATGACTATCCATAACAATGTTTGAAAATATAGCCGAAATAGGTGAAAACGTCAAAAGATAATTTAGTAGATTTCATATATTTTTAATTTCAAATTCAAATTAGAATGTTAAAGCTGAAATATTACGATGTACGAAAACAGAGATTCCTCATCGTGATATCTATTCAACTTGTTCCAGGTGAATCACTGAAATATGTTGTGTCAACTAAAAGCAAACTAGATCACAAATCCATGAAGAAGAGCATGAAAACAGCCTTTGTGGAAGCAAGAAAGGAGATATTCTGCTGAAGGGCAGTAAATGATACTGCTGAAAGAACTGTTAACTTTATGAAGGTTTTTATAGTTATATTACTACCGGAGAAGAACAATATTGCTCTTATTACAATACATGTCAGAAAATATAGAAATGTATCCATGCTGTGAAAAAACATCTTGATTTTGTCTTCAAATAAAACATACTGATAAATACTTGAAAGTGTTCAATCGTCTAATAATAACTCAATGTTTGTACTAAAATTGCATAGTCTTGACTCACAAGCTGAGCTGTGGTACAACCGCATCCATAATTGAAAGCTTAAGAGCATTTCACCTCGGGTAATGTCATATATCACAGATAAACATTTATGTTATTGGAAATTTTTGAATAGTTATGGGTTAAGGTGGAAGGTATCAATTATTTGATACATTATACCAACATTAATATATATGTGCCCCCCAAATGTGCACTTGTGGGAGGCATATATGCTTATGGTTCGAAAAACCTTCAGCAATTCAACAACGAGCAATTATGCCTACTATTGAGGCTCAGACAGGCACAAAAAAGACTGCAACCGTTTGAATTTCAATTCTGCAGCAAATTGACACATCTTATAGAAATTGTCATGCTATGATTTTGGCTCCCTTATTGTGAAATTAGCACAAGTCGATAATTTATGTTCATTTCAATCATTAAATTTCAATTGACAAATTGTATTTTTGATCACGTAAACTTTCAATTTTACTTCTACGCATTTATCGGTGAATTGCTGTATCCAGTCGCTGAAAATATTGGAAGAAAGTCTATAATAAAAGCTTTAATTGAGGTAGATATCAGTCGGCTATGTGAAAATAAATTCCCTCAGTCGGTTGATAGACGCTGAACATGAAAGTTACATAAATTAGAAAGGAAGTCTCGAATTTTCAGGAGGAATAAAGTCCAACTCAATTCGGGTGAACCAGAGTATGCAACAGTGGAGCAAATTCGTGAATTAAGGTACTATAGAGAATCCTGAAGTAAAACGAGATGAAAAATTTTTACATAATATTCAATATTGGCCTTATTTTGGACCTCTCTTCTCTCTGACGCTCTTCTTGAACGGATTTATAAAAAATTTAGAGAATCTTCGAATTATGATATTAAATATCATTAAGAGTCAGTTTTTATTAGATTTTTTCATTATTTTAAAGCCAATATCATGTTAATTCTAATCTGAACATTTCAGTAATATGTAAGAATTTGTCACATAATAAAAAAATATGGAAACAAAGTAATGAAAAATTTCACTAAATTCATTCAATTTGTGGTCAATTAATATTTGTCGGAGCAAAGTTATCGTATAATTAAATTCATGGGGTCATATTTCTCAAAAGTTTAAAATTTTTAAGTCGACCCGAAGCTCATTGAAAGTCTGACTTTGGGCCATAACTGACGTTTATTGTTTGAAAATTGATACATTAGTTCCCAATTTTCTAACCAACATCTACACAGTTGACTTCTTTATAACATCGTTTAAAGTATATTTCAAAAGGAATATCTGATCTAGGGCCAATAATAGTAATAGCAATAATACTAATAATATTTTTATTCAAGAATAATTGATGGGTACATGTTCAGCAATGATTCCAATATAATGGGTATTAGATAAAAGCATTTCCCGAATAAAGATAGGGCCTGTAGTGATATTGCATTTAGGTACACATACAATTTAGGTAAAAAATTTTAAAATATTGTTACACTCATCCTGCTAACCAATTTCTATTTCCACAAGTTTATGGATATTGAATCTACTTCTTGTTTCAATCCAGTATTTTGTTCTAATTTTAAATTTTTTCAAATACTCGTAAGAAGTATTTCTTTAGTCCAGAGGTATTTCATTATAAGTTCTTGGACCAATATACAAGTGACTGCGTTGACAAACTGTTTTACTAAATCTACGTACATACAGTGAACTTTCACTAAATCGAGTACCTATTTTTTGTTCTATGGAAAGGTTTTTATTTATACTTTTCTTAATAAAATTCAAGAAAGAAGCACAAAAAAGATGGTGAACATCCCACACATTAGAAAGCTGAAACAGCAGCTCTTTGGAAATCTGATATCTTTGCCATGTATAATCTTCAGTAGACACTTCTGTTGTATTTCCAACTTCCTCATAACATTATTGTAAGCGCCCCCTACCCCCATACAATGATATGAATATCTCAAGTGTTTCTCGACCAGCGCTCTATAAACCACTGTCAGATGACTTGTATCCAGAACATAGGACAGTTTTCAAAATTTTTGTAATAAACATCTAAGCTTACCAATCAATGTTCCATCTTGAAAATTCCACCTGAGATGTGAATTCAGCCCTATTCCAAGGTACTTACACCCATGAACGCACGTAATCGTGAACGTGGTATCCTCTCCATCAGTAATAAGCGCCTATCTATAGCAAAAGGCATGTAACTGGTGTTTTTTTTTTAGAGGTATAGAACTTCAAGTTGGCATTACTATTGAAGATGATGATCGATTTAACAGCTGAGAAGTGATTTATTCTCAGTTTGGTTTGGCAATTCATTATGAATAGACTCACGCCTGAACAACGCTTACAAATAGTGCAATTTTATTCCAAAACCAGATTGCCGTTGTTCCCGATTTTCATAAGCGAATTTTGTTTAGCGAGGAAGCGCACTTCTGGTTGAATGGCTACGTCAATAAACAAAACTGCCGCATTTTAAGTGAAGATAATCCTCAAGTGTATGTCAAAACGCCGTTACATCCAGAAAAACTGACTGTTAAGTGCGTTGGCTGTTGGGTGAATGGCTGGTGGAATCATTGGTCGGTATTTCTTCAAAAACGATGATGGCTAGAACGTTACAGTTAATATATATATATATATATATATATATATATATATATATATATATATATATATATATATATATATATATATAGAGCCATGATTACTAACTTTTTCATTCTTGAATTGAACAACCATAATGTCCAGGAGCTGTGGTCAAGACGGCGCAACATGTCACACAGCTCGTTCCACAATCGATTCGTTGAAAGACACGTTTGGTGACCGCCTAATTTCACGTTTTGGACTTCCGAATTGGCCTCCAAGATCTTGTGATTTAACACCGCTAGACTACTTTCTGTGGGCCTATGTAGAGTCATTGGTCTATGCGGATAAGTCACAAACGCTCGACCATTTGGAAGACAATATTCGCCGTTTTATTGCCGATATGCGGCCACAAATGTTGGAAAAAGTCATGGAAAATTGGACGTCCAGATTGGACTACATCCGAGCCAGCCGTGGCGGTCATATGCCAGCAATCATTTTCAGAATATAATGCCACAAGATTATCTTTCGAATAAAAGAAAATTCTTATCAATCGAAAAATCCATCGTTGTTTTATTGCAATTTGAAGTTCTATACCTCTAAAAAAATCACTTTATATTTGGTGTTTTCAACATTCAACGTTAAGTAATGCTGTCTCAATCATCTGTCATTATTTACGAAATCAAGTTCTGCTTTCCTTTTCAATCTTTCTTCATTTTAAATTTAAAAACACGTTGTTATATCATGTACCAAAGGTTTTATTTTATCTACTCGTAACTCTGAAGTCTCAGCTGTCGAATTATTTTCTTCTGTCATGCTTATCAACAACTCTTTGTACAAATATCAGAAATAACAAATCTCGCGAATTATGGACAATCTTAGAGGTATTCTCTTTTGTAGGTCTAAAGTGAGAAATACACATGGTACTATATTACTGAAGAATATTTCGAGGACAATGTAAATTTATCCATTCAAATTTCGCAAAAACGAAATTTATAATCAATTCTTCAATCATGAATACTCTTCGTCAGTTCAATATGTTCTTCCAATTGGAAATAGCAAAAGGTGTAAAATGACATTAAAAAACTGCGTCAACCTACGTCTGATCCAGAATATAACTAAACTTTTCGATTGCCCCCTGGGGAGTCACCGCAAAAACATACAATTCAAATTTAAGTTCTCTCAGTTCATGTGAAACTTCTAACGGTTCAATTATGCAAGTAGAATGGAAAAAGAAAATCACGATATATTCAGACACACATTATTAACGACCATCTGGAGAGAACAGATGTCGTTTTTCATTCTCTAAAAGGAAAGTGTTATTCACATATAAAGTTTACTATATTTAAAAAAAAAAAACAATTATTTTCAATTTTCAAATCAAAAGATTAATGTTAAAGATTCAAATCAAATTCTTTGCTTAATCTTTAACAAAAATTATTTTTGAATTATGTTCAAGAAATCAATAATTTTTACTTGATTTCCTCTCGGCTGAAGAAAATCTTTGACTTCTTTCTGGTTAGATATGATTTCATAGTATTAGGTATGAATAATTTTTTCATTAAATTTGGAATGTTCTGTTGTTCGGTCCTGAAGGTGGTAGAATATAGAACATCAATATAAACTCCGTCCTATGTTCTGAATCCATACAACATAGAGTGGATATAGAGGTGAGGATTATCAAACTATCAGAGACTTAACAGTGGGGAGTGGTTTAGGTCTTAACTAGTCATTGAGAAGATTGTTATTATCGGATTTTTGGAGTGTATTTATTTCCATGGCTTCCAGGCAGTTCATTTTCATACCTTTTCATACGGGTCAATGACCAGTTAGACCTAAACCACTCTGATAATAAAAAAATCTATGTCCACTCTATGTTTTATGGAGAACGAACATAGAACGGAATTGATATTGATGTTCTATATTTCACCACCTCCAGGTACCGAACCACAGAATATATCAATTGAGGGTGTATTCTGTGAACCGACTGATCTGCAAATATTCAAAGGTTGTCTTTGTAATATGTATTCATTCTTGATACTGCCGTAAAAGGCGAGCCTAGTTGAATAAAGAATTGTTCAGTCAGTGATTTTTAGACAAGTATTTCTTATTACCTCTCATTTAAATATGAACTATCACAGAGTTGATTCATCGTCCATTGATTTTACTTTCCTCTAGATTCTCTACACCAAATCTCGTGTGTCATGCTTTTCAGATTAACCACCTATTTATGATTTTCAGCTAAAAAACACGTTCAGACGTTGCAATGTTGAATTATCATAAACCAAAGTACCTGGGAAAACGGAATAATGCTAATCTTTCAATCTCGTTAATTCCATACGTTACCCATATAAAGTTCAATGTTTACCTCTCGGCAAATTTACCACAGGGTTTGCTGGATCTCGAAAATACTCACAGAAAAAATGTTTTATCTTATAACAACCATAATTTATTAGTCACATTGGATACTTTTAGGATTATTCTTGTATTGTGCTTTCTTCTCGTTTTGTTCGATGAATATTGCCTGATGGTTATAAAGAACGTGTTGAAAGTGTCAACCCGCTCGGAATTGTCCGATAATCTCCAGATCCTCGTAAACAATAGCCTTTTTATTTTTGGCATAGATGAGTAATGATTCCGTTAAAGAACAACTCATTTACAGTTTTTCACAGGAGACAGCTTTTATTCAAATGAAACGTCATTTTCGTTCATAAATGTTCTTTTGCATCTCGAGTTCGACGAACAGTGAAATCGCCGCCCTAATGTTCCCCTCTAGAAAATGGCGCTCACTCACTGCGAAGTGACTTTTTCTTGTGGGTCCGACAGAACAGCCCGCATAATTATTGCCTAAATTAATTAGGACGATTGTAGGAAGAATCTGGGCTGCCTAATTCCGTTTCTCTCCACTTTTATTCGTCGTTGTCGCCATTATTTGAGCAGACGAAAATTTCATTACGGAAATTTTCCTAATAAGCGTAGTAATATTTCGTTTAACGTATCGTTAGGATTTATGAAATTGTTTATTATATCTCTCAATTTTCCAGTAATTAGTTGAAAGTTTCAGTGAAATGCAAATCACTGTCTATTGTCTCATATTTTGGGGATGCTGTTCATTGTATAATACATTTTCCAACAGAATGAGCTCAAATGATAGCTACTTTATAGAATAACGGCATCATACAAGGACAGTATTAACCTATTTTACTCAGTACGTACAATCCTGACGATAATATATTGATTACCAAGTGGGATGTATGAGCTTAATTTTAAATTCCACTTATATCTTTGAATTAAATTCGAATTAGAACGATATGTTGAATTTAAATGAAATTTCATGTATTCTGATGAATGTAGAATATTTTTGTTGAAATTTCATTGAAAATCAAACATTTTCTCACCAATATCAAGGGAAATGAAGAAAATCTCAACAATTTGACAATAAAAAAAACGTTTTGCCATAGCACATTTTCTCTCATCTATGAATTGAAATTTGTTACTTTTAATACTCGTACAAATAACTGAGATTGAAATCTCGCTTACCTCTTGGTGGACCATTATTGAATATATGTATTGTTGATTTTTCACAAATATTGAGTATTTGCGGCACATTGAGCCAATATTTTAATTTGAATCATAGTAAATCGAAATATAAGCAAAAGAAAGAAGGAAAGAAAATAAAAATGAGAAACAACATGCACTCCCAGCTAAGGTTTTCTTGAAGACTGCAATATAGTTGAAAATGGAAGTATTGGAGAATTAATTACCATTAAAATTAATTGCAACGCAATAATGGTGGGGTTTCAAATGCTTGAGAAGTCTGAGAGCCATACACTAAAAGCTCTATGGCACTTGTGAAAGTCTGTACTATAAGAAGAATGTTGAGAATCTGTCCTACGAAAAGTATTTCTAGGTGCCGAATGAGGTAACTATCAATGTCAAACTCATATACTCTTTGAGTAAAGAGTTATTCATCGATGTTACGGTGCACAATAGTTCGAAATAAGAATTGACATCAATTAGTCAACTGATTTAACTGCTATTTTGTAACCAAACTTCATTTCATCCGTACTCAAAAACACCACATGTTTAGCTAAAGAAAATCAAACAGTTTCCATAAGAACTTCATTGAAATTGCCAATTATAGTTGACATTTTTCATAATCATCATGAAAACGGGTAGAAACGGAAAGTACAAAACAGTAACTACGGTAGATAGAAAGGATGATTTTGTACTTGCAATGTTGAGTGAAAACTCAAATCATTATTACTATTATTGTCCGAGAAGTAGAGGTCAAAGCTCTATAAAGCTTTTGACCGATGTTTGGACCTAGAGTTCATAGCTGACTCCAAATTCTTCAAGAATACTGTGAGAATCGAAACCAACAGCACCAGTAAGTCCAAAGGTTCAATTCGACTACTGAGCCCCTCAAAATGTCGTCGTAGGGCCTGGCAATCTCCAAGGTGTGAATAAAATACTTTTGGTTCAAACCTATGAATCATAAACATACAACTTCTCAATGTTCCGTTCTTTAGAGACAGCGAATGTTCTTATTCTGCCAAATACATTGGTTACAGCTTCCTTGGAATTCGTTAGCTTCATTGCTGGCGATTCCAGAGTATCTCCATACTATACTATATTCCAGTATCTCCATACTGTATTCTAGTATTATCTCCATACGATTAAACACCATGGTATTCTGAAACTGATGCAATTTCTGAAAAAAATGTAGAAAAAGCGAACTGGAAGGGAGAAAAGAATATCTTTATACATTTTTGCAATGGTTGCTTTGCCGAATGTCTTTCTGCACTAGACACTTCACAAATGAATAATGAGAATAATGAAGTAATTTCATCTATTATATCCAATAACAATTCCACAAAGGACAACAATACATATCCAGTTTGAATACTTCAATTTTGAATATTAACTTAAATTCAAACACTTGAACTTATGATTCACACTTTATTGACTACATAGCATGACGCGTTTCGTCGTTACAAACGACTTCGTTTGTAACGACGAAACGCGTCATGCTATGTAGTCAATAAAGTGTAAATCATAAGTTCAGGTGTTTAAGTTTAAAGTTTATATTCAATTATAATGGATTTACATCAAGTAAACGCCAACACGATTAAATAAATTTAAATTAAATTTGAATTAAATAAATTCAATCTTGTTAGTTTTCAATAATGTTTGGATATTCGCCAAACAATAGAGACCTAGGCATTTTTTCATTGGACTACTCTCTCAGCTGAAGCATTTGCCCATGTCAATCTAACACTAAAAGTTAAATCCAACATAATGCCATTGTGGCACGTTGGAACAGGAAGAAATATAATTCCAAAGAAGGATGAATTCAAATTTACGTTGAAAAAATCTGAATTATTCCAATCATATGAGTTTCGATGGCACAATTCCAACCATTTGTCTTCCTTACTTCATATTCTCCATATGTTTGAATATTTTTCTAGAAATCCTCATTTTCTATCCTACATGAAGCTCAATTTTTGCAGCACTTCGGAATCTCGATTCGAAGAGAAACTATTTTATACAGGAATATCTTTTAGTTCTATCGATTAACAGTAAAAGCGCGGGTTGAACCGATCGTTCAGATAATTTCTGCATGCAGAACAGCTTGAGATCGGATTTATATCTGATTTATTGTGGAGAAATCCGAGAATTATCAGAAGGAATAAGTATGGTATATTACGTTGAGCTTTATTTATGATACAAGTAAAGCATACTTTTGAAGCTTGCTTCAGTTCCATAATATCGTATCAAATTTAGAGTTTAGAGTATAAAATCGAGCTTTTTCTCATTATTCACATATATATGTACTTATATATGTGAAGACTCTTAGTCGAAATATCGAAATATTTCAAATAAAACTCTCAGTGAACACAAACTCACATTTGTGTAGACAACTCCCTGAGAGGTTCATTTGAAATATCTGGATATTTGGATTAACAGCCTCAGTATTTACTACTATGAATTATTTCTGAATCTTGAAACTATGTTAGCTACCTTTTTGACCGCCTGGGCGTGATCTGGAGCGATTATGCCTGACACTATTCTTACACAATGCAAACAAAGTTCTGTTGTGTCCGAAAAGCCTGTTCTGATGTCTACAAAGCCTCTAGGTCCTCTGACTAATGTTGTCATGAGTAGAAATCAAGAATTCTAGGGAAAGTTTATAGGTCTTTTTTCCGAAAGAGACAGGTCACGTGAATAATTCACTAACTGATGTTCTCCTCATTCGGATACAGGACCTGGGAGCGTTTGCGTTTTGAAAATAATCGAGTCTTGATTGATTGAATAAGGAAATAAGGACTGATGATTTATAATAATGATGAAACAGTTGTATCCTATTATCATTCAACAAAATCGATGATTTTTCGAAACATACTTAATAATTCACTCTCGAAAGTGATAGGTTAGTTCTCGTTGACAACGTTTGTGTAAACAGCTTCCTGAAAGTTTTATTTTAAGATTCTCAGTATATAGTAGTATGAATGATTTGTGAATTTTGAAACTATATATTTATATATATATATATATATATATATATATATATATATATATATATTATGAAATTTTTTTTCTTATGGCACTGAATGAAATATTCAAGGAAATGAACACTAGAACATTCATTCGAAAAATTCAAATTAACCAAGAGAATGTTATAGTTGAGCTAGACATGTGAATGTGTACGATGTGATGTCTCCATCATCCTTCAAGGGATGAATGTTAGAGAAATATTGAAATCGATGCCACACCTGATGAAAGTGCGAGACATATATGTTTCGTTCTGCAAGGAACTCGTCAGTCGTACCACGTCCATCGAAGTGAGGCAAATTCTTGGAATCACAAGAAGATGCTTGGAGGTTGAAATCGTTGCCTCACTTCGATGGACGTGGTGTGACTGACGAGTTCCTTGCAGAACGAAACATATATGTCTGTACACCGATGTACACTTCCATCAGGTGTGGCATCGATTTCAATATTTCTTTAACATTTATCCCTTGAAGGATGATGGACACATCACATCGTACACATTCACATACTCGTTTCTAGCTCTACTTTAACATTCTCTTGGTTAATTTGAATTTCTCAAATGAATGTTCTAGTGTTAATTTTCTTATATATATATATATATATATATATATATATATATATAATATATATATATATATATATATATATATATATATATATATATATATATATATATATATATATATATATATATATATATATATATATATATATATATATATAAAGAAGATATGAAGTATTCTTTGCTGATAAATTGTTATATGAATGAATGGATTTTGAGATTAGCATCAATAATTATTGATGAGGTATAGATGATGGTATCTATTTTATTCTTCAGCAAACTTTCGAAGGAGTTACCTTCTTCCTCAGGTTTAAATATTAAGACCTACGGGTTTGGAGTAGCATTTAGGATAATTTTATAAACTATTCAACTATGATTAATGTTATTCCGAAGCTAAATCAACACATAACTAGAAATGTGCCCTTGTAATAGCACCATCATTGAAATCAAAAGACATTTCTGAAAGGCTTGTTCAATTTATCATAAATGCAAGAAGTTCAACTATACCCCAATATTCATTGCTACTAGTCAACTGATATTTAAATAAATAGGATCTTGATGGAAACTTTACTCTTGTGGAAACCAACAATCAAAGAAAACGTGGACGTTAAGACGTTTGAATGTTTTACAATTACACTAAAACAACTGAGTGGATATGGATAGAATTTGTCATACAGATGGAGCAATAGCACATAGGCTACTTAATGTTTCAAGAATTATCAGGATTATCTCTTCCCTGTCGTCTTAAAACGTTTGTTAAAAGAGATTTGTATTCATTTTCGCAGGGCGCGGGACAAGGGACTCAACTTCGTTCCTATTTTTCCCACATAGTCCTAGTTTACAGTTCAGAAAATACATGGAAAATACCATTTCGTCTCAGAATATGGCCAGTTCCCATAGTATCATAATAAACTCCTATGAGCTCAATTGCACAAGGACATTTTCTCCAGTGTAACTTAATCGGAATTGAATCAAAATGATATGTTTTGCGTTCAGATATGTGTATGTTTGTGTGGATGTTTGTCAACCTCTTACCAAAACGTATTTATGTGTAATATGGATGAAATTTGGTACACAGTTAGATTATAATTTTGAATATCAAATTGCATAACAGTGCGAGTTTCTCATAAGAAAAAAGTACGATCTCGCTTAACGCTGTTTCGATCAGCGCTGTTTCAGTTTATCCCTCTTTTATTACTTAAAATATTAAGATATTTGAAAGGATTAAGGAAGATCATTTGCCAGATATAAGTAAGAGCGGATACTTTGGACAATGTATCGATATGGATGAAATAGTGGAGAAAATATTGGAATTAGCGAAAAAACCGATTCAGATGAGGTAAATGTGGAAGACGTCGAAAGAATATTTCGAGAAACAGCAGCTAGACTTTCTAATGATAAGCTCAAGGAATTAACTGAGCAAGAAAAAAAAAAAATATTGTTAGTAATGATTTCGAAGGAGAGCAAAACGAACTTTGGATGGCGTTTGTAAAAAGGAGTTTGACACTAAGATAAAATTATGGACAAATTTGTTAAACATGAACCACATTTTGACAGAAACGGGATGCTATGAATGCTTCATGCACTTAACCAGAACTTGTAACAGAACTCAAAAGAAAAACGCAAACTACATTAGATGTCTTCTTGACAGAAAGGCGGAAATTAGCTGCCTGACTTATTTGGCTGAATTTTATTTGTTTTTATAAGTATATCCGTTATTATTGTTTTATATTTTGTGAGAATGAGTGTTTGGTTTCATTTTAAATAAAAAACACATAATTATTAAATTTAATACCTGAGCAAATTTCTATCAATTTTCCCCTAACTCCATTATTTCCTTACATGTTTAGATATACCCGTTTAGCGGTGTTCGCATTACGCTCTACTTTGATGGAACGTACCCTTTGCGTTAAGCGAAGGGTATTACTGTATATTGGTTCTGTTTTCTATGAGAAAAGAGTCATATTTGTTAGTTGTCACACATTTTTCATGTAGTGCTCAGGTCTACGTGGAATCTCTCTCATCGTCCTAAAATTGTAAAATACGATATTTTTTTCAAGTATAATATAAGTATAAACACAACAAAATTGAAACAATACCATTATGGCCAGTGAAAATAATTGTGGTATATTAAAAAGTATGAAAATTCCTTGTTATATGGTGAGTAAAACTGCAATCTCAATATTTCGAAAAACGTTTCCTGCGAGTTCCATTCAATAGTAATCTCATTATTGAAATATACCTATTGCAAACATTTTTATTTATTGCTCAGATATGAATTGTTTTCTATCTTTGCTCCGAAAGCACATTTTATATTCTGTTTGTTCAAGTATTTCTATTAGTCGTTCGTTTTTCAAGCATACAGCAAGAAACAGAAATCGTAAATATAATAACAAAATTTAATGAAGATTACTTTTGAAGTTTCGAAATCAATGTGATGTTGACAAAAATTTTTGTAGTGTCACAAATTCGAAACAGCCTCAAACTTTATCAGAGGAACTGCTGGAATACGGAACAACTAGTAAAGTATATCATACTTTCAGTAGCCCCAAATAAGTATATTTAAATTATTGATTTTATATTTTCTGTATTAAAAAATGATATCAGATGATCTGAGCAAGCTATTGAGCTTGAGTTTTTTTTTGTGGTCTGAATAAAATTAAATATGGAAGCGGGGTATGTAAATATATTCCTCTCTATTAGAATTGAGAATTATATACATGATATTGAGATTAGTCAAATTCAAAGCGAATTTGCATTTATTTGCATAGTTACTTCATCTAAATTCATAGTGAATGGGTTTTATTCATTCCAGGAGTTTCGAATGATCACAGTTCTATTCGAATCAGTTTACACGTTTCTGATAATTGTAGTTTGTGAAGTCATTACAAGGGACTCCGAATGTGTCGAATGGTGTTAAAGTTAACAGATATTACAAGGAGGAAACATCTGCTTTCAAACTTTTCGAGAAAGTTCTGTCTCTTTCACCATAGCAAATGATTTTTCAATAATCAGTTGACCCTTTTACAATTTTTATTTTCATCAATATCCCATTTTCTGTTCAACTACTTCTCACCCTAAAACACATGTTTCAACCATATGAACCATTCAGGTTAGTTTGTCATAATTTCTGGTAAGGAGTAAAAATGAGTTTTAGTAAAATACTACATTAATATGAAAGATATAAGAGTTTCATCAATTGATTTTGAGTGATCCTAAATATGAAGAAAAAACCTAGTGTGGGGTTGATTGTTTATTTTCCATATAGGTATATTTGAACACAAGTTCGATATTCAGTTTAATTATTGTGTCTAATATCATTTATTGTTAAAATTGACAGCAAATATATTGTAAATGGAGAAAATGTTGTTGGGCGGAAGATATGACAAGGGAAAAACATTTTCGAATGTTTTTGAGAACAAAATTGTTTATTTATGTCGAACAATTATTTTCCCGTCATTATCCTCCATTCTGAGAAGTCATAGAAGTTCTAAATGTATTGAGACTTTCATTATAAATGGGGACCTTTTTTATTTGAATACTGTTTCTATGAAGCTTAGTTAAATATCACTAACTTAACAACAATAAAACTCAAGTCAAAGGGAAATTGTATAGATAGCAGATATCAAGCGCATTCCTGTTTCTCCATCAATTTTTCCTACTATTCTCTGATTCTGCGGAAATGGGAAATACACAAGTTGCTCTGAAATTGACGTATGTCTTGAAGCTATACGAATATCTATCAAAAGCTTCCACATTCTCACCAAGTGGGTCCTACAATAAAACCGAGCTGTATTCTGCAGGATGAATCTATACCTTGCCTTGTCTTCGATATGATAAGTGCCACCAATTCTCCTATTCTTGAGGTACACACAAATAAATATATCTATATATATATATATATATATATATATATATATATATATATATATATTCAAGAAAATGAACACTAGAACATTCATTTGAAAAATTGAAATTAATCAAGAGAATGTTATAGCAGAGCTAGATATGTGAACGTGTACGATGTGATGTCTCCATTATCCTTCAAGGGGTAAATGTTAGAGAAATATTGAAATCGATGCCACACCTGATGGAAGTGCGAGACATATATGTTTCGTTCTGCAAGGAACTCGTCAGTCGCACCACGTCCATCGAAGTGAGGCAACGACTTCAACCTCCAAGCATCTTCTTGTGACTTCCAGTGGAAGATCGTTGAGTAATGAATACTCTACAATTCCATCTATAGAAATCAGTAGAAAACACCTCTCTCAGATTAGAGAGTCACCAAGCATCGAAATTTCACATATTTTCTATACCCGTAGGTATCTACTAAATTGCAATGTCTATTTGACAAATACATCGTACACGTTCACATATCTAGCTCTGCTATAACATTCTCTTGATTAATTTCAATTTTTCAAATGAATGTTCTAGTGTTCATTTTCTTGAATATTTCATTCAGTGCCATAAGCACAAAAAATTTCATTTCCTTAAAAATATCGCCGAATTGGCCCCTGAAATACGGGAATAAACGCGGGCGTACTACTAACGCAATCTATTGACATTTAAAAACATCGTTCGATGATATTTGTCAAATAGACATTGCAATTTAGTAGATACCTACGGGTATAGAAAATATGTGAAATTTCGATGCTTGGTGACTCTCTAATCTGAGAGAGGTGTTTTCTACTGATTTCTATAGATGGAATTGTAGAGTATTCATTACTCAACGATCTTCCACTGGAAGTCACAAGAAGATGCTTGGAGGTTGAAGTCGTTGCCTCACTTCGATGGACGTGGTGCGACTGACGAGTTCCTTGCAGAACGAAACATATATGTCTCGCACTTCCATCAGGTGTGGCATCGATTTCAATATTTCTCTAACATTTACCCCTTGAAGGATAATGGAGACATCACATCGTACACGTTCACAATCTAGCTCTGCTATAACATTCTCTTGATTAATTTCAATTTTTCAAATGAATGTTCTAGTGTTCATTTTCTTGAATATTTCATTCAGTGCCATAAGCACAAAAAATTTCATTTATATATATATATATATATATATATATATATATATATATATATATATATATATATATATATATATATATATATATATATATATATATATATATATATATATATATATGAATATATATTTTACATTCAATGTTTTCAGCAATAACAGGCTTTTAATGTTATGAACTTTATCTACGTTGACGTTACGTTGTATATCACAACTTTGTCAAAAGTTGATTAAGTATAAACTTGATATTTGTCATTTTTGACAACGTTGTAATATGCAACGTAAATGCAGTTTTTAACATATTATGTTACATTTTTTATTACATAACAATGAAGCAACTGATTTTTTATTTCAAATATGAATATATATGAAGCAAAGATGTTTAACAGACAATAGTCTCAAAGAATTCAGCATTATTTCAACAGAAGTTTACCTACTGCACTTTGCTGCATATAAGAAACGATTCGAATACTACTGATTTAAAATAAATTTAAACAAGAAGCTCTGCCTAATATACTATATAAAGTGAATAACAGAATATTTCAAGATTCTTCGAAATTTTTCAGATAAAAAACCAAAATTCCAGTGGAAGAAGGGGTGAGCAAGACCCACCCTTCGTTAAGCCCATGGTTATTTCTTGCAACTTTCGCATCGATAGTATATTTTGAGGGCATGATGAAAAAAATTATTATATTGCGCTATCAATATATATCAATACATCTTTTTTCGCTTAATTACCTTTGACCTCCTATTATAGTTAACGGTTAATTGATTCCGAAATCATTTCTTCGAGTAGGAAGGAAAGAGAAAATGGACTCTGAATGAAATCAAGTGCTATGTGAAACAATCTGCTATAATGAAAATGTGGGGCTTGAAAAACTGTGCAGATAGAATAACGAAACGATAAATATAATGCCAACAGAACTCATAAAAAAAGTGACGGGCACAAATTAAGAAATATCCTCTTTGATAACTTGAGCACGTTTCTTCCTGAAAACAAACTTACGCACGATTTGGCTTCAGTTATCTCAAATATCGGGCAGTAATTGAAATACTCCAGAATGTCCGTTCTGAAGGACTAATCCTTCGAAACTGATCTCCGATCGGCGAAGACGGTCCCAGATAGAATAAGAAACTATTAACCTCTAGGACTCTACACAATGAATCTGAATTATGGAAATACAATGCGACTTCAATAATAGAAGCCCAAGGGTAATCATCGGCAACAATGAGCCTTCCGTCTGTCGTATAAAGTACAGTAGGCTATGATCCCTACCAAACCGAATCAAGAAATCCCGCAAAGTTGCACAATGGAGGATAAAGTTTCAAAGCACTATATTGAATTCCACAATTTATCATAAATAACTTATTCTGTGGTCACATAAACACGATTTTGGTGTTGAGTTTACTTTATTCCCGTATCCTTATAATTCAGAACAATTTGGAATTACACGGGCAAAGCTTTTTGTTGAGAATAAATATCCAGAGCTTGTTTTCCGGAAGTAATGAATCACATAAAGGACTCACTGAACAAAATGTTGGAAAATACCCTGTTATCAAATTAAATGAGAATGATATCTGAAAAAAAAATCATAGAGAGCAATAAAACCGAAAATGAGTCATGATGAAATGTTATTGTCAATTGTATCCATATTTTTCAAACAAATTAGAGAAATAATATCATACATTGGCCATTATATTCACGTTGTTTTCACAGAAAATACGAAACAATCGCACTCAAACTCTCACCATTTTGTGGACTTTAAAACCCTAATATACAAAGTCATTTATAGTCCACATAAACTCCTTCTTTCCAATAGGCTTTCGTTTACTGAAATTCCTTCTTTTCCAGACATTTCGTCGCTATCCTTGAGAGCATCCCTAATATTTCCGTCGCCAAAAGATTGCAGTAAGGATATATATAGTAGTACCTACATATGCACATTTATGAATTTATGATGTTAAATTTTTTGGTGAATTCTACAATATAAATTTTTTTTCTTGTCAGGCTTCAGACTTTCAATCCATTGTCGGAAAATGTATTCACTAGACGTATGTTAAGCGGAATATTGATCAAGTTGATTGTGTAATTGAGAAGGTCTTGAAATGTATACAATTATACTTTTCAAATTTAATTGTATACTTGTTTTTTTTTCTCTAACAACAAATGCTTTGACAGAAGTTATTTTGATGTAATCGTTATATTTTTCATCTGCATATTTGATTCTTGTGCTTTTATGATGGTGATAGCTGATCATTTTAATGTGGAAATAAACAAAAATATCATATGAAAAAAAAACAATATAATTAAAATTTTTCTCAAAACCTCTTATTTGCATTGTAATATAGACAAAATTAGGCACTGCACCTACTAGCACAATTAAGTTTATTCGAAATGAATAGAAAACAATTTTTCATGAATCATTTCAAAGTAATTCTTGTTATCCATGATCCAAATGAATAAGATTTCATTTGGAGCTTTAAGCTGTAGAAAACCTAGGAAATGTTTCCATATGTGAAGTTATGAGAACTTATGATTCAACAAGTTCATTTTTCCAATATTTTTTTGAGTATTTCATTTTTTATATGGACATAGGTACTTCCCACCACTACTCGTCGAACATCTAGCTAGAAGACGTACAATTACAATTCATTGTTATTTTACAATTACAAGGTGGCAGGTTATATGGTCTCACAACCTTTTTCAACCATGTGCTACGTTATTATATTGTACCCAAAAACAAAACATAATTTTAATAAACAAAATAATTTTTATATTGTAATATATATTTTAAAAAATATATGTAAAAATATATGTGAAATATATTTTACATCATATTTTAAAAGTGCTGTTGTGGTCTACTCATCATTACGTGCGATTCGTTCGAATGCCAGATTTTCAATCCATCTGACATTTGATGGTAAAGAAAACCACAGAAAACTTTACCCACGTAATTAAAAATACATGTTTGTTTACAATCAGATTTATATTATTGATACGATTGGAAGAAGAACACGCTTCGTCACTCGCACTTTTGACTTCGCGCACAAATGTTGCTCTCGCACTGCGACGCTTGTCGCTGCTAACGGATGCGGATTGGTATGTCCTCTAGGTGATCGAAGATATCGCCTATGGGTCCTGAAGGTAATACAGGGCCCGTGCTGGCGGAAAAGGGAGTATGGTTCTGGGTTTTCTGCTTAGAAAAAGGAAAATAAATACAATTTATTCAAAATTGTCTTAATTTTTCGCATATTTCTTATTCCAACAAAATATTTTGTGCGAAAAAATTCATGAAACGTAAGATATTGTCAATATGATGTTGTTATTTACAAACATGATTTATCTAGAGAAGCAAATAATCTATAATTTTTTAATATTGTATGTCATCTCTTCAACCGTAGCACTGAAATCTTCTGTTACTTCATTAGTTTGTGCCTGCAGAGCCTGTTTTGGACTGTAGTAATTGTAATTTATAAACCTTCATCTGCTTGACAATCTTTTGCGTCAAGCAGATTTACGTTTTCTAATGGACGATTCCTTCCACTATCAGTCTTTTCAGTCAATTTCTTCTAACGCCAAAAAACTGCGTGATATTTACTGGCGTCTTCTTCCATTTGTATCTGTCGTAGATTCCATACGAAGAATCTAATGATCATTCGGAATCTATCTGAGATTCGACGCAAAAAAACACAAATGCATTATATTCAATTAATTCGAATAGAAACAATATTTTCAATAGTCTTCATTATGATGCTGATGTAGATCTTTTTCGGTATGTTACTCAGCTTTATGGAGAATTGCTTTTCAAATGCGATTATCACACTGATTACTTTACAGTTTCAGTACTGATACTGAAACTGTAATTTCAGTATCAGTACTGAAACTGATGTTTTATACTTCATGCTGATAGTATAAAACATTTCAATAGTAAGTATTGATCAGTGTTTCCCAACGTGGTGCCGAAGCCTCACAGAGTGTCAATTTAATTGTTAAGGGGGACAATTCTAAAATAGACTCGATACGAGTTTTACTTTTTGCAAGTCTTAATTTCATAGTTTTCTTCCTTTCGTGCTCGTCAAAATAATTTCAGAAAAACTATGGTGGGGTCTAGCACAAAAAAGGTGAGGTAACTCTGGTATAGATATCATCGATGGATTCAGTCGCTATTTGATGATAATTTATTATGGTTGAGCAGAAATGATTGTGTTATACCATATTTGTCATCACGAACGAAATACTTTTATTTTACGATAGGCAAATTTGACCCAAATACTGAGTAATTTGCCAATGATAATGCCTTGCACCGTCATATCATGTTTACATCAGATAATCATTACATTTTACCTTTTTAGAAATAAACATCTATTGCGAACACGCCCTAATTGCATAGAAAACGATGAATTTTGTTAGGAAAAGATGCAAAAAAGAACATGCTGAAAATATTTCTTGATGAAATATTTCGAAATCGTGGAATAAACTTGAATAATGAGTATAAGATGACTCAAACGCCTGAATCTAATTTCCACTTCAATAAGGAAATGCTTTAATAAGCTGGGGTTACCTATAAAGTGATGCGTTTCGTCGGTATAACCGAATCTTTCGGTATAACCGAACATAATGTGATTTCCAATCATAGCTTATGAAATAGATACAAGTGTTTGAATTTCGCTATAGTTATTATAATAGATCTCGACCAAATAAATGCTAGTACTATGTTGACTACATAAAATCAATCTGGTCGTTCACCAAAACTTCTATTATGAGGTACTAAAAAATTGAGAAATTTTCAGAAAAACATGAACATATAACTGAACATGAACTGAACTTTGTTCAGTTTTGTCTGAGGGCAATGGAATTAGTACCTTGGATGTTAGATATGGGGACAATACTATATCATCATCCCAATCAACGAAGTTTCTTGGAATATATGTAGACAGAAATTTGAGAGTCTTATGTAAAAAATTGAGTAACTCATTTTTTGCAATCTCTAGAATCAAGAACATCGTACCTAGAAACTGTGTTATGAATGTGTATTACAGTCTTGTATATAGTCATCTAAATTATAATATTCTGCTGTGGGGTTGCTCTACAGAAATAAATAGGGTGTTTATTACACAGAAGCGAATACTTCGATTAATATTCAATATTCATCAGCGAACATCTTGTAAACCTATCTTTATTAATAATTACATACTCACCTTACCGTGTTTATATATTTATAGATGTTTGTCATATGTTAAAGAAAATGAAGATAGGTTTATTAAATTGAATAGTAATCATGAGTATTCAACAAGAAACAGGGATGTGCTACTTATTCCTATGCATAGAACAGCCAAATTTGAGCACTCTCTCTATTGTCAGAGCATTAAAATTTTCAACCATTTACCATCGAATTTGAAAGTACTGAAAGCTCATTTGTTTAAGAGGAGAGTTAAATCTCTGCTCTTAACAAAGGCGTACTATAGTGTGTCAGAGTACTTCGATGATTCGGATGTAGGCAATAATGTTTGAATCAATTTTTTGTATTATATATTTGTATAATTTTTTGGAACTAATGTTCTTCACCATGTGAAATTTTCCCAAATGTTTAATATCTTTGAGGAAATTTTTCTTTTCTTTTCTTTTCTTTTCAATAAAAATTGTATATTACTGTAAATATGAATTTAACCAAGATTTTTGTATGAACCAATATTTTTGCTCGAGGGCTCAATGGAAGATCAGACTCCAAACTGAATTCGGTCCTTTTGAGAGCATTTCTCTTAGTTGTAATTATTTATCAATTGAAATGAATGTAATTTTACTATGTAAGGAATGTTTCTCAATAAAATTATATTATTATTATTATATATTTATACATTTTGTTTTTCTTATCTAGTACCGTTATTTCGTTTTATTCATATTAATTTTCAGAGTGTAGTAAATGATTGTTACTATATAAGTTTTATGTATTATACTACTGAATTGAAACCCAAGAAACACTCTGAGCGATTAATCCCGTAACCTCACTAGAAATGGTTTGCTAAAATAACAGCAAACATTCATGAATAAATCACTCAATTTAGGCAATTCCCAAATCGACGGGGTTTCGCACAAAACGTGTAGTAGATAATTCAACAACTCTCGAAATAGAGTGGAGTCAATAATTTCCATACCATAACATTTGATTTCTAAAAATTATTCATCAGTGGAATCATTTATAATGAGATGAGTTCGCAGCAAATGTAACTGAAATATGCATGTGATGAAATGTTTTGCGTATCAACTGTAAATATATGGAATAATTTATTCTGGGGTTTATAATTTGAAAGTTTCGCATTAGTTAGCTAACCGAAACCAGTGCCGTATTTATTTCGCTGAACATTTGTTTATCTCCACAGTCTTTTCATCACATGTAAATTATAATTTGAAGTAAGTGAAAAAAAACCGAGTCAGACAATGTGTTGATGAAACTATATGTTATATTATACAGAGTATAATAAAAGTTTTATATACTCCGCTTAATGATTGCGTTAATTATTTTAAAAGCACTATGAATTTGGGAATGAATAATGATACAACAAAGTGTAGGAGAAAAATTCAAACATTGCAAGAAAAAAGTCCTCGCTAAAATTCGAGATGAGAAGTACCACCTGCAACATTTTTTATGAGTCGAAAAAACTATGACAGCTCTGATTCTTATTTTGCAGACACTTGTCAGACTCTCCTCAGAAATAAATTCACACTGACTATGAAATTCCGAACGAACAGAAACTATATAACAAATTCTACAATATTCAAAGTATAACAGCTTCCTCAATAATTAGTGGAATTATGAGAGTTGCAAGTTGCATAAATTATGCACAACCAATATCCTGCGAAATTAATATATTACCCAATACTGCTTTAATTGAAATTCCTACTCGAATACTGGTGTTCTAATTGGAACATGTGAGGAATTCGTTTATTTTTATGAAATGATTAATATCGGTTTCAAACGCCCAATATGACCTGAAATATGGAGAACCTATGTGTATATATATATATATATATATATATATATATATATATATATATATATATATATATATATAGTGTAAGGGATTGTAAAGACTTGAACTTATGATTTACACTTTGTTGACTACATAGCATGACGCATTTCGTCGTTAATTCTGTTACCCGTCGTAGTATTCTGTTAGCATCTGAAGAAGTCGTTTGTACAACGAAACGCATCACGATATGTAGTGAATAAAGTGTAAATCATAAGTTCAAGTGTTTGAATTTAAGTTTATATTCAAGTAGAACTAAGTTGAAAGTTTAATTTTTCTTTGTAAATAGCTGCTAGTGTAACTGAATTCTATGCCTGATATTGTTCAATAATTGTTTATTATAGTCAATATCATATTTATAAACGATAAATAAAAAGTTATCGTATAAACGATAAATAAATATAAAACTCTTCCAATAAAAATTATTTTTATTGCATATTACTGAGGACTAAGTATGAGAAAATTGAGTGAGTTGAATATTTACTTGAATAAATTGCTTATCCACCCAATTTGTTCAGGTTTTGTTTCACAAATAAAATTTCTAATCCTATCGTTGATATTCATTTTGTCCCAAATCGAAACTAATTGTGATTTACCTTCATGAATAGGGATGGCCTGCAATTCCAAACGAATATGGGAAATTGCTTTCAGACCCCACTTATTCAAGGAATCTAATTTACGTTGCGCCCAGCAAGGCAATTGGAAGCGATATTAAAATATCAGTGCACACAAGACAATTTCAGCTAACCATTATATCATTAAAAGTCAATTAAAATACAATACTCATAGGTATTCGTTCCAATATATTTGAACGGGATTCATTACCATGTTATCGGAAAATTTCAATAAGCCATCTCATTGAATTGTAATCAATTTCAGTTCGAAACATATAACTGATTTTTGGCAAACAATTTTCATCATTCAAAGCATATGTAACGAAATTGGA
Organism: Henosepilachna vigintioctopunctata; assembly: GCA_030704895.1. Lineage (NCBI taxonomy): Eukaryota > Metazoa > Arthropoda > Insecta > Coleoptera > Coccinellidae > Henosepilachna > Henosepilachna vigintioctopunctata. The sequence goes on from JARQZJ010000004.1 coordinate 1,567,769, forward strand.
ATTATATGGGTACTTGAAGCGGATAGTAGGTATTTGAAATTAAAATTGTTTCGTTAAAAACAAATTTTGTTCAATTTCAATTGTATTCATTGTTGGCTCTAGTTTTTCTGACAATTACCGTTTTGTGCAACACATAATGGCGACAAGAAGAGAAGTGATACATAAATATATATAAAGATATATATATATATCTATATATATATATATATATATATATATATATATATATATATATATATATATATATATAATACACAAATTACATTGATCAGTCAAAAAGCAAACCTAACGTTTTCAGCCTATTTTTGCTGAAAATATTAAAACATATATGTATATATTTATATATATATATATATATATATATATATATATATATATATATATATATTTGTAGATGAGGAAATGAAGTTTTTGTGCTAATGGCACGGAATGGAATATTTAAGAAAATGAACACTACAACATTCATTCGAAAAATTCAAATCAACCAAAAGAATGTTATAGTAGAGCTAGATATGTGAACGTGTACGATGTGATGTCTCCATTATCCTTCAAGAGATAAATGTTAGAGAAATATTGAAATCGATGCCACACTTGGTGGAAGTACAAGACATGTTTCGTTCTGCAAAGAACTTGTCAGTCGCACCGCACCACGTCCATCGAAGTGAGGCAACGATTTCAATCCCTAAGCATCTTTTTATGACTCCAAGTGGAATACTATAGAGTCTATAGAGTAATGAATACTCCACAATTCCATCAACATGAATCAGTAGAAAACATCTCTCAGATTACAGACATACCAATCATCGAACTTTCACATATCTTCTATACTATTTATATATATATATATATATATATATATATATATATATATATATATATATATATATATATATATATATATGTTCAGAAAGGTTTCCGCGGTCAGGACTTGACTCCGAAGAGTAGGCAGGTTGAGAGTTAACTATTGGAAACGATTTGGCTCGTGGAGTAGGCAGATTGAGGCCACGTAACCATTTCTAATCCTTTCCTCATTTTCCTTCATTTGGTTCGTGAAGTAGGCAGATTGAGGCCACGTAACCGATTTACCCTTATCTTCACTAATTTTTTCCAACTCCTGAAGATGGCTTCCAAGCCAAAACGTCGAGATTATATAAATCTAGAACGCGGCTCATTCTGAGAACCAAGTTTTATATATATATATATATATTTATATATATATATTTATATATATATATATATATATATATATATATATATATATATATATATTTATATATGTTTACCAGACCAGATGTTGACCAGAATGTAATTTTCCGGTCAAAATTTTAGCTTGTAATTAATATTCGTCATATATGGTCCTCTTTTATATTACCGTTTCAAGCTGGTCGTCCACTAGTTGGCAACGTGGCGCGGCGCCATGCAGACGTTGCATGAGGAGCCTCGCCTATTAGAGCACGGCGCGGCGCGGCTACTTTCTTCCTCTCTGGTCGTTCCTTCCTCCATTTTAATGAACGTACTCAGTTTTAAGTTGACAGTGCTCAAAGATGGATACGGATAGCGATGAAGAAATGTTTTTCCTCGCAGCGTTAATTATTCAAAAAGGCTTACCTTTGGAGAACTTCATCATATTTTCCCATATCTCCTGAGAGATGAAAAAAATTGAACTGAACGTTCTCCAATTCTTTGTAACTTATTCCAAAACGTTGCAGCGCCGCGCCTCGCCTCTCTACCATTCTAATGGACGAGGTCCTTCGTTTATCATTTCAACAAATTTTCTTTCTTCCTATGAAACTGATACCCTTGGAAATTTTAGATTTAAAAATTTAGATCAAATGAAACGTTTATTCACAAATGTACGCTCTAAATAATAAATCAAAGTAGATTGTTCAGGCTCGTATCGTTTTCGAAGAATTTGATTCTAAAAGAAAATTATTATGCCGTTTTGAATTTGTTCGAGTGCCGTTGTTTGCCGCGCCGCGCCACGTTGCCGTCCTAGTGGACTACCAGCTTCAAACTGTCTTTTGAGTGAGCCCCCGTATGTCATCTTCTTTGGATACGTCTGGCCCCGTTACGCGGGGGTCACCTTTCTTGATCTTGAGGCGCCATTCATTCCACTAGTTAGCATCGTCATCCGATATCCTCAACCAATAATCATATCCCTCTGGACATTCGTCAACCAAGAAGTTAGTGGTCTACCTCTTCTTCTTTTTGTGTAGCCAAGAAAAGGCACTTTTTTATTATATGATCATCGGGACGTCGCTTAACGTGACTCTATCATCTTAGCCTAGACTCGGCAAGTTTGTCTGCAATTGGTGCAACTTCAAAACTACCCCGAATGAATTCATTTTTTATTTTGTCTCTCATTTAAATTGAGCCCCTGTATGTAAAAATAAAAATAGATATGGGAACGATTGGCTCGAACAAAAAAAATTTAGCTCCTTTTTTAGTTAATAATAATTATTATTAAGTTGATAATATCAGCCAACGATATACTACATATTTTTTATAATACAAAGATATAGTATATCAAATTAATTGATGATCATCGAAAGCAGAATAGAAAAAGATAAATTCTTCAAATTACAAAATGAAACTTCTTACTGATTTTGAACACACTTTATTCAAAATATTTAATGAGTTATCAACTAACCTTCACATTCTCACCAGTATTATTTTCTTGGTCCTTATGTTTTCAATTTTAATCCTCGTTTTTTGAATTTTTTCGAACTTGATACACTCTCTTTTTCTGAATACCGACTTGTTCTCTTCTTTTTAAGGCATTGATACCATGAACCCTTATCGCCTTCATCTCTATTTTCCTTATTTATATTGTGAAACTAAGACAAGTGACTATTATTCAATATAATGAACAATTAGCTAAGGGTCTAACATTGATTTCAATGAACCAGGATTCGAAGCCAGATCTTCATTTAGCGAATCCGTAATCCAGCAAAGGGAGCGTTCAAGTATTACGTAACGCAATTTTTGAATATTTTTGACCCTCCTCCCCCACTGTAACGCTACGTAACGTTTTTCTGTACCCCCCTCTCGAAACGTTACGTAACACTCAAGTGATTATTTTTACCGTGAAGTCGCAAAAAGTTGATACAGTTTTTATCCTTGGTATAGTTTTAATTGCCTTTGCAGTAGTAATACTAAATAAAACAAGAGATTTTCAATTCGTTGAGAATTGAAAATCTCTTGTTTTATTTAGTATTTACCTGCAGTTAAACCAGTAAAACGTAAACGAAAAAAGGGTTGCCAATTTTGGAGTTTTAATTCCCTAATTTTTCATATAAAAAAAAGAAACAATGTTACGTAACGTGTTGTAAGAAGGACCCCCTCCCGCCCCTGAAACGCATCGTAACGTTTTACGACACCCCCTTCCCCCAAATTGCGTTACGTAATACTTGAACGCTCCCAAAGCCTACATGGAAAGCTAGAAAAATTCAACAGTAGAAATTTTTCATTTCATTACATAAATGTAGATCATCCAAGTCGACTTTTCTGGAACTGGAAACACATTTATTAACGAATGATATACACAGAAGTAGGTATACATATTTCATCTCATCCCAGAACTGGATATCGTGTTCTATATGCTGCTTGTATCTCCATTCAATTAACTTTCACGAGAGGATAAGAGTACCTTTTGTTCACACCGCACGTATTTCGTTCAATATAGAGCAGCAAACGTACGAAGTTCCAGGCTCGAAAATTTTGAACTCATATATCTCTGACAAAACTAAGAGGGAGTACCTAAATTATAGATGATTCCTAAAATATCCAATATTTCCATTTAATAAATTCCATCGAATATTGGATATTTATTGAAAATTGATAAAAAATTTAATTTGCGAGAATAAAATTTTGAGCTGTTTTCAATTTCGACATATTTATTTCAAATAACATACAATTCGTGAATTCCAGCGATATACGATATACTTGGATAAAATGAGGAATCCGATATCACTGCTTTTCCAATTCATCCCAGTTCAATATTGACGATTGTATAGACCATCGTAATTTCAAGGTTTATTTTCTATCTCAAACCCTAGAAAAGCGACTTAATGATACATGAGATGTTTGAGTAAATCTTTTTTCTATAGAACGAATCTTCTTTAATGATAAATATAGGAATAAATAAAATAAATAATAAGATAATAAATAATAAAATAAGAATAAATACATATAGGCATAAATAAAATAGGCAATAAATCTTGTTTGCAATGAGCAATATTATTCAATATTTGCAATCATTTTAATTATTCCGATATAGGTCTTAATTCCATTGATTCAATGAATTTCATTCGATCTTTAACAAGCGGTAAATTTGCTTGTTAGTGTACACATGCTTTTTCTGGAAAACATAGGGAAATGGAATCAACCGTGGTCGATTTCGATGAAAACTCTCAAAGCAAAATTTCAACCTTCGAAAAAAATTTCTCGAGGTGTGTAGAACATCGAATAAACCATCGTTTCTTAAAGACCTCATGTAACAAGTCTGGACGGCACTGCGTAACATACTACTTCGGGGCATCCCGTAGGTTGTCAGTTCTTGAATACCGCATCAAAGGAATGATGCTGCTCCACTTGTTACCATGTGTGGACGTCTGCGATAAAGAGAGGCAATTCAGTTTCGCTTCGCTCAATTTAATACATCGGTATTATAGAGTGGGCATAATAAACAGTTACCTTAGTAAAAAATATATATAATACAAAAAATTGAGATGGAATAAAGATCCATGATGTTTGGTAAGAGCTTGCTGTAAATTTTCATACAATAGAGGATGAATTGGTAGAAAATGAAAGTCTTCCTGTCAGCCCGCAGGGTAAGGAATACTCAATCAAAAATAGCTATGGTGGAAAGCTGTTCCACCATTACACACAAGAAAAAGACTACTGCTCTCTGGCGAACACGGTAAGCTAGCATTATCGATTTATAAATTACTCAACGTTACTCTATAAATACAGTATATTCGTTGCCCTAATGTAGATGAGAACGAAAATTGTTAGAAAGACGTCCTTACGATAGGAAGTATTTTTCTATATTTGTTGGCGCCTGTTACTTAACCAACATATAGTCCTGTTACTCAACAAACATACTGGTAGCAAAAGCTTGAATTATATGAAATTGACAATTCGTTTATCAAATATGTGCAGCAATTGTGATTATAGCTTTTTCGATTCATCATAGAAATCAACTCAAAGAACTTACATTTCAGGCTGTTTCCATTTTTAGACAAAAAAACCGTAGGTTTATGTCTTAACACGAAATTGTTAGGAATTGTACTATAGAGACAATAGCAAATTTATTTTAAAAATTGTTGTCACATAATGTATTCGTGTATGATTTCTATTTTCCGAATGATCAAGGAGAAATTTTCTAGAATAGATGCAAGGAACCTTGTAGGTTCCTTGGGTCTAGGCATAGAGGGCTCAAGGAGCCCTCTATACTGATGGTTATTTTTTCAACCTTTATTCCACAATGCATAACTACATTAGCTATGTATTATCTTTCCAGTTGAAATAAATATTGTGAAAGACCAAGAGCATGCGTGGTAATATTTGATTTTTCACGAGCTGACAATAGTGGAAGATATTGGATTTTAACGAGCTATCTTCCACCATGAAACAGCCACACTCAGTAGATTCATCTGAGGCGCTATAGGAATTGAAAATGTGAAGAATTGAATTCCGAAACGTCTACATCATCAATTATGTTCCAATCGATGGAATGTTTTGCATGGAAATCTAGAAAAATATGTTTGATTACCCATACTTTCGAGGTCACGCAAGTGATATACATTCTCATGATTTGCAAGTACTCATTGATGTGAATAAACATGTTCTTTTCCTCAAACTTGTTTGAAAACACGAGAAATATGGGAAAATGTAGAAGATCGGTAAAAGCTCCGTGTCAAGCAAGTTTGATGAAAATTTCCTCATCTTCTAGCAAAAAACATACGAAAAATATCCATTCATTTAATCAATATGATAATTAGATCATTATAACATACCATCTTCCTCCTTTCATGATACGAAGTTTTCAGTACTGAATAAAATTGCGAGCTCCTCTAGTTTAACCTGATTCGAAAACGTCGAATGATTTGAAATTTTTTCCTTTGCAGTAGGTTTCTATAATTTAAATTCATTCACAGTATACTTTTTTTGACTAGAACTTTTTTCGAATATGCATTGCAACGATGAACCTACATTTTGCATATCTCTGCGCGTTTTAGAGGCCGATATTCCATAATAAACATCACATACTGTCGAAAAAGATACATTCATAAAAGAAATTCATTAATTATCTTCAGGTGAGATTTAGGTCATTGAAGAGTTGTTGACAGTTGTTGAAATGACTGGTTTGTGTTAGACGCTGACCGTTTGACTGTGAAGAAAGTTCCATGTTCATTTGAATATTGTACTTATCACAATGCCAATTCTTCTTGAGCAGATTTGAAACGAGGTGTTTATCTATCTATCAGGGTGTCTAGGTGACAAAATTTCAGAATTGGAGGGCCAAAATTGAGTGAGAAAAATTGGAATGTCAGTACTCTATCGAATGTTCGAAAATAGAAACGTTATTCCGTATATTTGTCGAGTTGAAAATGAGAAATTGAATTGTGTTCCATTCATGTAGGTGGGACTTAGTTTCATATTTTTCGAAGTAATTAAATTTTATTTCGACGTGTCATAAAGTAGAAAATTTCTGATGGCAATTTCGATTATTCTCAAAATTGAATGAGTCGGTAGACAAAAAGACTATTTTAAAGCAAACACTCTGCAAGGGAATATTGAACTATTTTGAATATCAATTTCCGAAGTTCAATATATTGAAGAATTCAATACTCGTAGCTGCATCAACTCCAACTCAATTCATTAATCGATTGGGCCGATACTTGATGAAAATCTAAATACATAATTTAAATAAAACTGAGTAGTTTTTCAATTTTCACTATATTTCAGATAAACATAATATTGTTCCACCAACACAGTGGCTTCATCAGCTATAGATGATGAACTAATCATCCACAAGAGATAAACATCAGATGGAACTCATCTTTCTCATCTACATCTGATAAAGCTTCTCTGTTGGCGAAACAATTAGTCCAAGAGCTGGCACCAATTTTTGGGTATGTATTTGAGGCAAGCTGAGAACTTCTCACATACCTCCCCTGATATACCCCAAAACGGGATGCAAGCCTGGCTGATGAGTAGCGGGGCTAAATCAACCCCTAAAGTTTTGAAAATATTATTTTTTTCCCCAAAAATATATTTGGGGCAAAATGCAATTTCTATATTTTTCAGTGTACAATAAAATTAATGAATACGAAAAATAAATAAGCCAGACGATTTAATTGGGGTTCTAACATTGCCAGACGAGTGCAAAAGTACTTTGCAAAAATTCTGAAAAATGTATTCGAGGAAGATTGAAATTTTAATGGGGTATTAATCATAACTAAAAGATAAGATTCTCAAAAAGACAGATCATTTTGGTGGGATTTTCCAGCTGCCAACCCCTAAAGATTTAGGGTTTGATTCAGCTCCGCTACTCACCAGCCAGTTCTGCAATTCCGTATTGGGGTATATCAAGAGAAGTATGTTACAAGTTTTCAGCTTGTCTCAAATATCTACCCAAAAATTGGTTCCAGCTCTCCTACCAAATATTGTTATGTTCAACTAAATTATAGTGAAAATCAAAAAACACTTAGATTTATTTAAATTATCCAATTCAATTCTTTGTGATTATATTATTCTTTCAATTAGTCAATAAAATTTCAAAAACATAAGAACAAAATGATTGGTAAAATTCGGTTCAATTCGGAAATCAATTAGACATTTGAATTTTCCGACAAGCAAAAGCTCAGGTAAGAATTCGAATAGCTCGAGAAGCAGACAGAACCTAAGATCTCGAAATGAAATTATATTAATTGGCTTACGATAAAATCGTAGCGTTTCTTCGATAAAATGGCGATATTGATTAGGTTTAATCTCTGAAACTGTGGTCCCAAGTTTCCCCCGATAGTAAAGTAACTGTTAATTTTCATACTCCAACCGCTTCAGACGTGAGTATAAATGTGAATGAGTGAAGTGAGTACCAGATATTACAGATTGATTTTGACACTGAACAAGGAGTTCGTTTATGAATGAAAACATCACAAGAATGTCAATCTTCTGAATTTGTGAGACAAGAACGAACAAAAATGCCAAACACTTCAACCGTAAGTGTCTGACAACTTGTCATATATTTCTCGAATTCTCGCAAATATTGTTTCGTTTCACAACTTTTTGAATTTCACAGATAACACAACAATTCAATTTTATATATGAATATATTGTGCAGAGGTATCTCTATTTGTAGTTTATAAATGCGAGCACTTACTGAAACGAAAAACATCCATATTTTTATACATATGATGCATGAATATGTAAGCTGTGTTGTCTCCATATTCTGAAGTTAATGTTAGAGAAAATGAAGCGAAATTAATTCTACGGTATTCTTGACGAAAGCACAAAACATACAGTTTCGTCCTTCAATGAGCTCATCACTTGTCTTCTTTCTATGACCCACAAGTAAAGCAATCAAGTAGAGAAAATATCACAATTTGATGTAAATGAATCTATAGGAAACATTTTTTAATTCATAAAAACGTCACGTCAAGCACAGACTACTCTTTTTACAAATGCTGTTGTACTATTTTTTTTTGGAATAATTTCATTTTTCTGATAGAATGTCATAGTGACTTTCATCGTTTATTCGCTGTGTGATGACTGCATAACACAAATCAACTTGAAAAATGTCAAAGAAATGACCGAAACGTCATCAATAATATAAATATATAAGATTGAATTTGACTGCACCAGAAAACCCGATAAATCAATTTCGTCTTCTCTGAGTGAACTTGATTGATAATTGAAAAAAAACTATGTTCTCTTCAATTCATAATAATTGTATCTAGTTCTTCTACACAGCTGTCATTCTCTTCAGAAAATTTTTATGTCGATCAAGTTATGGATTTCATCTTCATATAGCTTAGTTGCAATTCATGTATCAATAGTGGAAGTTCTTAATCTGTATTTATATTGTTGTTTATCTATGTTATTTCATCCTTTTCGTTGAAAAGACATTATCGATTTTAATAACCTAACTCGAGAAGTGTATTGATCATACTCTCAACTTATCACATGCATGAAACAAATCAAAGAAGTAAACAAAGAATCTTTGACGAAATAAATTTTATAGATGAAGGGACATTTTGACTAAAAAATATTTACTCAGGGTTTACAACGCTCTTGTCGAGTCAACTTTGAGATATTGTATTATTGTCTTGGGTGGATGCTATAAAAATGCCTTGGATCCTCTAGTAAAGGCACAAAATAGTATTCTTAGGGTAGTTCTGAGAAAAAACTGTCTGGATCTACATGTTATTTATACGAAGAGGCAAATGTTTTAGCAGTTAGGAAATTGTACATATATCAATCTATACTATGGATGAGGAAACGATATAACAACAAATGCTCTGGCTATGAACTAGGCAAGCAGGATACTTCGAAATTCCTTCATACACGAAAAATTTTACACAAAAAAGTATATTTTACTATGATCCAAAACTGTATAATTTATAACCTAAGGAATTTATACAATCTAAATCTCTGAAACAGTTTAAAAAACGTGAAAAACTTCATCAGCACATGTGATGAGTTTTTGAAATTTTTTAAAGAACTGGTGTATAGCTGAGCTTTCGTGTTTATTTTGTGTGGTCCCTTGGTCTCTGTTTAGTTCCCTTCTTCATCAGAGTTTTGCTTCAGCTCAATGCTGATAATTGTTCCGTGAACCCGGATTGGGTATTTTGTTGAATGTTACTTTCAGTCGTCAGTTGATGCCAACACCATATTACATAAGTTTCTTGAATCTGGGAGGTTTGTTCAGACACAAACTTCAAGTTTAGGTGACAATGTAATAGTTAATAGTTTTAAAATTTTTAGAAAATCATATTCCCAGATCTAGGTTAGGTTAAGATATAAATTTTGAATATATACTCTTGTTACTTGTGACAAGGGTGTTTTGTGTTAGGTTTTCTTTTGTAATTTGATTAACTGTCATAGATTTTTGAATAATTTTGAATTTTGAATATATATCAATAATAATTATCGATATTACCTTCACTCACACTTTTTTTTCAAGCATGTTTCGGAGCATCGTGTGCATCTAGAAAACTCCGATTCGCTGAACTATTATTTGGATAATGGTGGTGATATCACTGAAAGAGATGAAAAGGGAAATACTCTATTACATGTGACAATATTCTACAATAAGGACGATGAAAGCAAAAATGGACCACTAATAGAAATACTGCTAAGGCGGGGAGCCGATGTTAATGCCAAAAATATGTTTTGTGAGTAAAAAACTTTCACTGTAGAGTTAATGTAGACGTCACACACCGTGTAGACGAATCGATATTTTTCAACGTTACTGCAATAATAGATTTTAATGCTAGATAGAAAAGGATGTGATAAGCTGTTCAGGAAGTTAAACGGTTATCATGAGACCATACTCCAATTATAATCACTCACATATATTATGAATCTGTAGCATAAGAAGGCAGTTACTTGAGAATGATCGAAAATCGAAACACTATGTGGTACATTATTTATGATGTTCAATTATAATCAAAAATTGTTTAACGATATGTAATATATTAATACTATTGAACGGAATGAAACACAAATTCATAAATATTGAGAAAAATGATGAGAAATAGACAGAAAATTATCCAGAATTGATGAAGGAAATTTTCTTCATTAATGTGCTTGTAAATATAATAATACTACGATACTGCAGTCGCAATATGAATATAGTGAAAAAATAAAGTGTTTTTTCTCTATAAAATTTATAAATATGTTATTTCAAATACCTTGAATTAGGTCGAAAATTTAGATATTCCATATATCCAACACTGAAGTTCAATTCATAGTGGTTATTATCAAAAACTATATTGTTTTAATTCAGAATGACACATAACAATCAACTGATAATATGACTTCTGATATACTGAAACAAATGCTCAAAAAACTTGAATTGTTTGTCATCACTATTTCAATAGAGTTGAGTGGTACTTGACAAAGTTGTAATATAACAACGAAACGTCAACAGAAATAAACTTTTTCAACAAAAACAAAATATATATATATATATATATATATATATATATATATATATATATATATATATATATATATATATATATATATATATATATATATATATATATATATATATATATATATATATATATATATATATATATATATATATATATATATATATATATATAAGGAAATGGAATTTTTTGTGCTTATGGCATTGAATGAAATTGATTAATTTGAATTTTTCGAATGAATATTCTAGTGTTCATTTTCTTAAATATTTCATTCAGTGCCTTGAGTACAAAAAAATTTCATTTCCTTAAAAATATCGCCGAATAGGCCCCTGAAATACGGGAATAAACGCGAGCGTACTACTAACGAAATCTATTGACATTCAAAAACATCGTTCGATGATATTTGTCAAATAGACATTGCTATTCAGTATATACCTACAGGTATAGAAGATATGTGAAATTTCGATGCTTGGTGTGTCTATAATCTGAGAGGTGTTTTCTGCTGATTCCCATAGATGGAATTGTCGAGTATTCATAACTCTACGGTTTTCCACTTGAAGTCACAAGAAGATACTTGGGGGTTGAAATCGTTGCCTCACTTCGATGAACGTGGTGCGACTGACGAGTTCCTTGCAGAACGAAACATATATGTCTTGCACTTCCATCAGGCGTGGCATCGATTTCAATATTTCTCTAACTTTTATCCCTTGAAGGATAACGGAGACATCACATCGTACACGTTCACATATCTAGCTTTACTATAGCATTCTCTTGATTGATTTGAATTTTCCGAATAAATGTTCTAGTGTTCATTTGCTTATATATATATATATATATATATATATATATATATATATATATATATATATATATATATATATATATATATATATATATATATATATATATATATATATATATATATATACCTATATTGTACAGTAATTTTTCGTGTTAACCAACCACGTGCGGACATGAATAATGTATTAATATTTTTATGGTGAAAATTCAGGGTTGAAATTACATTTCAAAAGAATTGTGAGATATGAATTGAAGTTGCATCTCAAGGTGTAGACCTCGGTAGCTTAGCAGTCAAATGCAGTGGGGAGTAAACCTGAAGACTTGGGTTCGAATCCCAGTCGACTTCGAAAACTTTTGAAATGTAATTTCAATTCTCAATTTTCACTATAAAAATATACATTATATATATATATATATATATATATATATATATATATATATATATATATATATATATATATATATATATATATACATATGTTATAACTATACAGACTTCATACGTCACTCAAAACATCACTGTCTACGTTTTAGCTGATTCATGTCGACTGACTTTTGAGGGCTGTAATTCATTGTGAAATTTGTAGTAGCTAAGAGTAGATCTTAAGAGTATATTTATTTTGTAGCGGTGACCTACTTATGATTTACACATCTCGAACATTGTTTGTTTCTTTTATGATAGCTTTATCATAACTTCATATTTGTTCTGAGCTCATGAAGATGGCACGAAGTGTTCCGAAAGCTTGAGACACAAATAAAGAGCATAAACATTAACATCCTAGTGTTGTACTGTTGATGCTCGATCTATGTATATATATATATATATATATATATATATATATATATATATATATATATATATATATATATATATATATATATATATATATATAATATCTACGTATACGATGCTATTTTATATTTTCCTTTCCTCATTTTATATGGGATTAGTTTCTCGTGTATCAAAAGATAAACGCTGACGTAGATTTGCAGATATGGCAAACAGCCTTAATGAAAGGGAGATATCATTTCCTGAAATAAATACCATGCGTCTCATGAACACCACAATTAATTCATGTTCTCGTAATGAAGTAATCTCTAGTGGAGATGCCTCTGTCTATCTTATGCATACCAAGTATCCAAGGGGTAAGAGCATTACAACCGCAATAATATATATCCGAAATGATTCAATCAGGTCAGCAGAAGATCAGAACTTGCCGAAACAATGTACAACTAAATTGGAACTTGTTCTTGTATAATTGAGTTGAAGGCATAGTTTTGTTCGAATATAACACCGAAATACTTGATATGATTCACACACTTCCTCATTCCATTAATCCTAACAATGCATTATTATCGAGAATCATTTCAATTGTTTTGTTACCTTGTTGCTTGATGAGTTACAACGTTGTACATCCTTCTAAATTTTGAATTTCTACAAATGTTTGAACTACCTTCCTACAAGAGAATATTACGATTCTGTGAAAACTTTTTCGAGAGTTGAAGAAATTTCGTTACGAAATTCATCGAAATTATTAACTCTTAAATTATACATGGGAATTTGACTCTGAAATGGATCTGACAACTTCTTAACTAACCACTTCTTAGAGGAAACCTAATTCGATATTTTTCTTTCATTGAAATGTTTGTAATGGCATCTTAATTTCTAAGGAGCGTTTAGACTTTTAGTTTTACATTAATAGTGTGTGAAGAAGTGTTTTTAAAAGTTTATTTCGTGTAACTTATAGTTGAAACTCTGCTGCCCAAGTATTTTTTTCTATTGAAAAAAATAAAACCTTCGTTAACAGAATTGACAAAGGGAGAATGAAATTTGTTACCAGGTTCAATAAAACTGCATAGGTGCAGTTTCATATCTCTAGAAATAAAACTTTCAGCAATGGTTGGTATATTCGAGAAAGATATATTCCAGAAATTTTCAAAAAGTTTTTCTATTAGTTTTTGCACATTAACAAGTATTTTAAATACAAGTTATAATTTTTCGTTGGACAGTAAATGCTCAGATGATTTTATATACCCTTAGTCTTTCAATTTGGAATATTACAACTGAATTCATGAAATTGATTTTTGAACTAAATGTTGTACCCCTCTTTTCTTTCCATTTCCCCTTCTCTTTAATTCGTACATGTCACTTTTGTACCTTATCATTTATTTTATTCATTCTCAAATGAATTACCAGTGTGTTCCGTAATAAAGATTAATTTTTAAGAGTAAAGTTTTTCAGGTTGCCGGCACTGGATGGCAATGGCATCCAAACGTCATCTGTCAAAGTGAAAACTTTTCAGTATACTCTGCCATTTCATTATGGTAAGACTTATAAACGAGCAACGATTGTAAATTGTTGAAATTCACTATCAAAATTCGTGCTCTGTAAAAAATGTGTATCGTTTGTTACGACCATATTATGGTCGTCATAGTCGACCGGGTGAATCAACAATTCGTGCTGTTATCACCAAATTTCGGACCAAGTTTACTTTGTTGAACATTAAACCATTGTCTCGCATGCGTACGGAAGAAAATATTGCAGCCTTAGCGTACAGTGTTAATGAGAATAGTGAAATTCTTCGCCGTTCTCAGCAATTGGTCTTATGTTAGTCAACCACATGGAAATTTTTACATATTCATTCGGGTTTGAAAGCCTATAAAATTCAAGTTCTGCAAGAATTGAAGCCGAATGTCCTACCACAATGTCTAATTTTTGGTGAATGGGACTTAGAACAGCTTAATGAAAATCCGCTGTTTTATCGAAAAATTGTGTTCAGCGATGAGGCTCATTTCTGGCTTAACGGATATGTAAATAAACAAAACTGTCGCATCTAGAGTGATGAACAGCCACATGCCATACAATAATTACCGATGCATCCCGAAAAAACGACAGGTTGGTGTGGTTTATGGACTGCATCATCGGTCCATTGTTTTTCAAAGACGACCGTGAAAGAAACGTTACCGTCAACGGCGAACGATATCGAGCCATGATACGCAACTTTTTTTTGCCCCAGTTGACCGAGTTGAACTTGGTTGAGATGTGGTTTCATTAAGACGGTGCCAAACATCTCGTCAAACAATGGACATTTTGAAGGATGAATTTAGTGAGCAGCTTAACTCTCGAAATGACCCTGTGAATTGACCGCCAAGATCATGCGATTTGACGCCTCTGGATTATTTCTTGTGGGGTTATGTAAAGTCGTTAGTGTATGTGGACAAGCCGAACACGATTGAAGCCTTACAGGATAACATAACACGCGTAATTCGTGGGATACAGACCGAAATGTTCGAAAAAACGACTCAAAATTCGACCTTCCGAATGGACCATTAGATTCGGAGCATCTAATGAAGTTATCTTTAAAATGTAAATGCCAAAGACCAAGTTATCAATTTCAATATAAATTTGGAATATATGAAGCAAATTGAGTGTTCATTCCATCAAAAAAAAAACTACGCTTAAAAAATTATCCATTATTTCTCACAACTGTGTCTTCTACTAATAGAATTACATAATGAAACAATAATCAGAATTTTCTCATAATTTAATACAAATACACATGACGACGTTTTGAAGTACTACTTCTTTATCGAATGGTGAATTATCAAGTGATAGTAAGAAAGAAAAGTACTACGAAACGTCGTCATGTGTATTTATATTGAATTATGAGAAAATTTTAAATATTGTTTCATTATGGATATTAATTTTTCCAAGTATCGGCCTCAGGAATCATCAATTTAGTAGAATTACTATTACAAATTTTCAATATAAAAGCGCAATGCAACCTGTCATTAGCTGAAAATTATTTTGCTAGCTAATATTTGCTAGTTAATTCTTTCATTCATACTTTACTGATATATTAATTTATTCATCATTTCTTGAACACAAAAATTGGAAAATCAGAAATTGAGCAATAGTTATCAACTTGTTGTGTATTACGTTTCGTGTGTTTGAGATGAAGGGATACTCTATTTGGAATTTCTACCTCATCCAATTTTTGACCAGAAATGCGTGAATATGTTTATTAATACTGAAAAATTTGTACAATTTCTACTTATGAATAGTCGTATTGAATGTTTTTGAAATAATGTTTCATAAATATTTTTCAAATATCAAACTTGTAGAGCTTAATTCAATAGTTCTTCTTCCCGCGTGGAAAATTTTTTTGGGATGAAAACATGGGATGTAAAGGCCATTCAATGTAACAAAGCATAGCTGACACTTGTCGGTGTCTTGTTTTCAAAACTCGATTGTGGATGATTTTGCTTTGCTAAACTCAAAACAATTTCGGGCATTGTTTGATAATAAGCAGCTTCAACGCTCAAATGGTTACATTCTATTGTATTGAGTGACATTGTCATTGATTAATGATTAGAAGCTTAGATATACGAAATCGTTTCTCTGTTTGGTTTGCGTTTCACATAATAAATCACACGTCAGTTTACGTTCCAACATATCTTTCGTCGAAAATATTTTTTTTACAAATTGAATATTGAAAAATTTCCTTCGTAGATTCATTATTAGATATTTATTTATTCATTGAATAAATAAATGAATGAATTTACAAAAATTATAAATATTTTTGAGGAATGTCTATAGGTCGATAGAAAGACGAAAAAATTCCAACATTTTTGAAAATTCGTTATCGAATTTTGGTTCGTATAATAAGTCTCTCATTGCTTATCACATTAGTTCAAAACAGTTGTACTTTGCTGTGTAATTTGAAGTGACTTGTTACATACAAGTAACTTGCAATAGTTATTGAGTTGCCCAAATTCTACAATTTTCTAACTGACATTGTTTTTGTCTTTTTTGACAAAAGCAATGGCTTTTTTAATTGTTTTTGTAGTTCAAATTTCAAACATGATCTTATTCGACTTCTATAGCATTTTCAGATGAAAAACCTGATAATGAAATTGAGTTTCTGCGAATTTTCACAAGAAGATATTTGTGGAACTATATTTTTCTTGTCCTTGTCGATGAAATGTAAAATGAAAGTTGAATTTTCACAAGCGCAACATGTACAGAAAAAAATTTCGTGGATTATTCCTTCAGGAATTTCTTGAATCAGCAGCAACTAAGAAATTGAACCAATTTACCAATCAACCTTCAATCATTTTTGATCTTGAAAAGTTTGGGCAGAGTATATTCCTGAAATAAATTTCACTCAAACGAATGATAAATGATATGTTTTTATATATATATATATATATATATATATATATATATATATATATATATTTCTTGAAATTGATTTATTGCCTGTTTGAGGTATTTATTTTGAAAGTTTTTAGCATTAACAGGCTTTTTTAATATAAAAAACTTTTTCATATTAAAAAAGCCTGTTAATGCTAAAAACTTTCAAAATAAATACCTCAAACAGGCAATAAA
Source organism: Henosepilachna vigintioctopunctata (assembly GCA_030704895.1). Lineage (NCBI taxonomy): Eukaryota > Metazoa > Arthropoda > Insecta > Coleoptera > Coccinellidae > Henosepilachna > Henosepilachna vigintioctopunctata. The sequence continues at coordinate 1,585,130 of JARQZJ010000004.1, forward strand.
TCAATTTCAAGAAATATAAAATTGCTAGCTGAAATAAAGCAATTTTCACAACTCACAATTATTATGTCTGGAAATTTCAATTTTTTCAAGAATATAGGAGAACAATATGGATATCAAACCAAAATCCAACTCAAACGCCTCGCCAATTTGAATAAAAAACTAACAAACCTAAAATCAAGAAGAATATTCCTACTTAGATGTAAGCATAATGAAATATGCCCCACATTCCTGAAGTTGAACAGAAATCATATCAACTTAAATTGTGAGTACTTATCCAGAAAATTCAAAAATCTCAACAAAAAATATATACAAAAAACTATCAACCTTATTATTACAGATACAACAAAAGAAATAAAAACACTCACAAAAATAATACAAAATCTAACACAATCATTAAGAAATACTCTTCCAACTCATATATTCGAAAATTTTCAACAAAATGAAACTAGAAAAATTAATATTCTTATTGAAAAAAATAAACTCAAGAAAATAAGAAAATTCAACAAACTTTACGTTGAACAAATAAATATAGAATTTCCAACATCATCATCTTATGAGAATGTTATAAATACAACAAAAACAGAAATACCAGAATATGTCAACAATATACTCAATTTAGATCCAAAACACGCGGTACAAATAAATAACGTAGATCAAATTCCGATTTTCAATATCATTACGAAAATAGAAAAAGGAATTTCCGAATTACCTACTGAAAATCAAAACTCAATTCGACTAAAAGTAACTAATACAATTGAATCGTACCATAATAATTTTCAAAATATAAAAAATACAGCTGAAAATAAACTTCTTATGAAAAATTTAAATAAAACAAAATCATTCATAAAATCTAATCCACAATTAACTATAACAAAATCCGATAAAGGAAATAAAACAGTCATTCTAGAAACTATTGAATATGAACAAAAAATTAACGAAATGCTTAGTGATACAATTACGTATAAAAAAATTAAGAGAGATCTAACAAAAACTTTACAGAATGAAACTAACAAACTAATAAAAAAATGGGAAACAAATAATTTTATATCACCAAAAACAGCTAAAGAGTTAATACAACATAATAGTCTACCACCCAAATTTTATGGTTTACCTAAAATACATAAAAATAATATTCCATTAAGACCAATTGTTTCATATATTCAATCTCCTCTATATAATCTTTCTAAATTTCTTTATTCAATTTTAAAAATGTAATAAATCAAAATCAATTTTATATCAAGAACTCTTATCATTTAGTTGATAATCTAAAAAATTTACAACTTAATGAAAATCATAAATTATATTCTTTAGATGTAATCTCACTTTATACTAATATACCCAATGCAATCGTTCCAAACATAATAGATCTAAAATGGAATATTTTAAAAATTTCACTTGTATTCCAAAAAATGAATTCATTGAAGCAGTAAAATTCACTTTAGGAACAAATTTTTTTCAATATAAAAATGAATTTTATCAACAACTAGATGGTGTAGCAATGGGCAGTCCAATTTCAAGTGTCATTGCACAATTAGTAATGGAATTTTTAGAAGAAGATATAATAAAAAATTTAGAAGAAAATATCTTATTATATAAAAGATATGTTGATGATTGTTTAATAATAGCAGATAAAGATCAAATTGATAATATACTAGAACGTTTCAATAGTTTTCATAATAAATTACAATTCACACTTGAAGAAGAAAAAGATGAAAAATTAAATTTTCTTGATATAACAATTATAAGAAAAGATAACAAAATTTTTACAAGATGGTACAGAAAAGAAATAAATTCGCAACGAACCATAAATTATATAAGTAATCATCATTATTCCCAGAAAAAAGGTATAATAATTAATTTTATAGATAGATCACTAAAATTAACATCACCATGTTTACGACATGAAACACTTGAAGAAGTTCGTACTCTTCTCATGAAAAATAATTACCCATCAAATTTAATCAACAAAATCATGAAAAGCAGAATTCATAAATTATATAATACTTTAAATTCAAAAAGAAATGAATCTAACGAAAATAATTACATTCCCTTACCATATATTCCAAAACTAAGTACAAATATTGCTAAAATATTAAAACCTTATAATTTAAGAATAGCACATACTGCCAAAAATCAAATCAAAGAAATATATACAAAATTAAAAAGTAAAACTGTAATTCAGAGAAAAACTCATACAGTTTATAATATTCCGTGTAACAATTGCAATAAAAGCTATATCGGTCAAACAGCACAAAATCTCGAAGAAAGAATCAAAGCACATAAATACGCGAAAACTCAAATCACAGCCTTAAATAAACATAAAATAACAGAAAAACATGATTTTGATTACAAAAATACGAAAAATTTTGGCAACTGAAAGAGACAAAATGTAGAGAAATTTTAGAAATGTTACACATTCGTAAAAATTTGGAAAACACAGTCAATGAAAGAACGGACATTAAACATCTAAATTCTATCTACAACAACTTAATAAACCTCACAAATAACACTCGCAAAATAAACACACAACAATCACAAAACATCACATCTCACAACTCATTCTTTCCAGATCTACCTTCAATTTCACACACATAAACGAACAATATACACATTCTGGATGAGTATATAAAAAACTATATGTAATTGTATATATGTAAATATAATCACACTTAAGAATCACCTGGCTTACCATGAGTTTTTCAGAGGTTTCCTCATGGTGAAGAAGACTAAAACTTCCGAAGCGAATGCTGAGCCAGAAATATTCCTCTGATAATGAAAATCAATAAGTGAATATACAAAAAACTAATTTGATTTTTCAAAAATTAAGTTTGACATTTGATATCCATAGTAACTCATAAATTCAATTATTCATTAGTTTTGACAAAGTTGTAATATAACAACGAAACGTCAACAGAAATAAACTTTTTCATATTAAAAAAGCCTGTTAATGCTAAAAACTTTCAAAATATATATATATATATATATATATATATATATATATATATATATATATATATATATATATATATATATATATTTCAAATCATAATCCACAAAGATTAAAATTTTCATGTCAGTTGAAATTGGATTCGATGAAAAAGTTGTTTTTGAAGTAGTCGCTCGTACGTTTCCTTAACCAGAAAAACTTGATATTGAAACAGTTCAAAAAAGTTTAGATTAAAACCGTAAAATGTTTTCAACGAAAAAACATCTGATTTCAATATAACTTGTTCTGTTGCAGTCAAAGTTAACTCTGGAAGTTGACGAGTTGTATGTCATATTAATTTTCATGAAATTAAACAATGAATGAGTTTTTCAATTCGTATCTGAAAAGTCTATCTAACTTTCTGTTTGTTTACTGGTTAGTTACCTATATGTGGTAAATTACGAGAGAGTATTCGAATTATGTGATCAGTTTCTATGCAAATGAATAAATATTTCCATATGAACTTCAGTGGTGCTTTCAACTTTGTTCAAAGTTTGGTACATGGACAAAAAAATTTATTTTGCGATATTGGTTCATATCAAATCTCAAAAATTGAATAGGTCAAATTTTTAGTCTCCTGGAGTGTAGAAACTCCTGGAGTTTCCTTCGTTTCAATTTTTACAAAGCTTCATAGATTTCCAAATCAGTATTCAGGCATTGACTTATAACTTCATTATGTACTTATATACATATAGAAGTTTTGAGTGTAATTTGGAATGCACATGAAAGCTGCAAAACAGGCAACAATCAGCAGTGTCAATGATTTCCGATCTTAAACATACGAAGACCAAGGTAGAGAAATAAGCACAACCGGCAGAATATATGAGTGAAATGATCCGTAGACCTCTTTGAGAGTATGGGCATCAAATAAGTGAGCACTTTACCTTTACAAATTTTTTTATGATCGAGAATTGTGAAGAAAGTACTCTCCGTAAGCTCACAGAACTAAGACATCCAATGACTCCTCTGTATTATCAATCTAACGAATATTTTTATGAAAAGAACAGCATTTAAGGAGTAGATACCTAGGACTGAATATGAAATTGATGCACCAACAATTGAATATCATTTTGATGAAGCTACTATTACACGAAGATTGACCTCATCTCAGACTGAAAAGAAAACTTTCAGCGAACCACTATTTGAACAACTGCTATCTTCAATCTCATATCTTTATTCACCGAAGGTTCTTGAAATTCTTAGTTTGGAGGGAAGATAAAGTTTATCCACAGAGAGGAGTCAATTCTATCGAATTATTGAGTCGATTTAGTTTAGTATCATTGCAGTACAGGAGAGAAACTGTATCATTCAAATTTTTGTACAAATTACTGCACAATAGTATTGATGCCCTCCTTCCTTGACCACACTGAAATTTCGTGTTCCTAGACAAAATTCTCTTACTTAGGAATTATTCCATCTAGAGACTCCAAGTACCGCTAATCGGTAACTAACTCCAACTCGCTAATACAATCCGCTATTCTCTTTATGGAGCCTACATTCAATAGAGTTTCCAATGAATGTGACATTCACTTTGACTCCATAGAAGTTATTAAAGGAAATGAGAGGTAAAAATAATATTATTCATTTAAATATGAACTATCACAGAGTAGATTCATCGTCCATTGAATTTGTTATTAAAGGAGTGATGTGCACAATAGAAATTAACTAACATGAACTGATTTAGATTGAGTTCTTTGTAATATTTCATTAATTCTAGTAGTTATTGATTATTATTTATGAGTTACTATTTCAGTTTTTTTTTGAATTGAGCTTTTTGTTATATCTCTTTCATTTTATTTGTTTAGTTATTATTCAAGTGTATGTTATTTGTTTATGTTAATGGGTATACACCTGTTGAGAATAAAGAACATATTATTGTTATTATTATTATTATTACTCTCTATTTTATTATAACACAAGCTGAATTACATTATGTTATTTTTTCATTATGTGCAACTCAGCAGAAAAACCTATGTTGACAGTCCTTCGAATATTCATTCCATACAGGCTGTTTCTCCTCATTTTTCGATAAAATCTCTGATATTTTCGGAAATTGTATGAGATTAAAAATCTGGACATTTCTTTTTTCTCTCGTCATATGTCACAACTTACGTCATTTGTTTCCTCCATTAATGTGATCACAAATAAAGCAAGTGTTGTAAATTGATACAGAAATTTGCTCACATTTATCGAAGGTTCTCCCACTCGGGGTTTGAAGTACAGATTTTTTCAGACACACAAATGATTTAGTATATATAACAGACTTTTTGAGCTCTTATGCAAGTACGCAACCAAATACCTATTATTTTAGCTTTGGAAAATTGAACAAAATGAATATGAGCTTTTTTTTAGGCGAAACACCTTTATACCTGGCAATTTGGCACTCAAATGACGTAGCGTTAAGCCTTCTTTTGGCCGCAGGAGCTGAGCTCGTATTCAAGAGTGAAAATGCTCTTCATCTAGCCGCAGAAGTTGGATACGTCAGAAATGTGGAACTTCTATTAGCAAGTCCGAGATGTGATAAAGAACTCATAAATGCCTTAGATTATGACGGATACACCCCGGCTTATAGAGCTGCTCTAACTGGTCATAAGTTTTCACTCAAGAACTTAGCTCTGGCAGGAGCAGATCTTTCTTTCAAAGGTAGAGATCACACTATTATGGAGGTCATTTTCGATGAAATAACAAGACCGGAAGACTGGATCGTAGACCTTTTAGATGAAGGCGTCACTTGTGAAGTAGGTGCCCAGAAACATTCATACGTTGTGGGTAAGTATTCTGAAACGGGTTGTTTCGAATATATATTACTACTTATTTTCATTCGTTACACGACATAATTTTAAAAACGCCCTGCACAATTGCAATGTTCATTTCTATGCAGACGATACCCAGTTGTATAATAGTTTTCATTCTGAAGATATCGATGACGGTATCACAAAGATAAATGAAGACCTTGTTAGGGTCGCGGAGATATCGCTCATACACAACTTAAGAATAAACGCAAGCAAATCTCAAGCCATTTTTTTCGGTGGTGATAGGATCTGTAATGGTTTACGAGAAACTGACATCTACTGATTTCTATTAAGTCGGAAGATATACCAATTGTGTTATCTGCTCGCAATCTGGGACTTAAAATGGACAATGCTTTTCGATTTCGGACTCATATATCTGGCTGTACCCAGAAAGCTATATGCTGTTTGCACTTGATATACCCACATAGAGATTGTTTTTCACAGCAACTTAAAATTTCACTCTGCAACGCCTTAGTTTTATCGGATATTTCTTACTGTTCGCATGTATTTTTTCCATGTTCGGATAAAAGTTCACTACACAGAATACAGAATGTTCAGAATAGTTGTTTGCGTTTTATTCATGGGTTGAGAAAATTCGATAGAATGAGTCGCAAATTGAAGTATGCGAGATGGTTGAATATGCACAAAGATTCAAGTTGGCTGTTTTGTTTTTATATCACAATATAGTGAAAACTAGACAGCTAGCATATCTCTATAGGAAAATTAGATTCAGGACTGATGTGCATAATTTGAATACAAGAAACAAGGGACTCATATCGCCTCCTCCACATTGGTTGGCCATCTTTGAGAGGTCTTTTTCATATTCTATCTACAGATATTATAATCAGTGTATTTCACCATCCTTCCAAGCTTTGACTACGTCTGTATTTAAAAGAAAAATTTGGAAGTATCTCCTTGAAAATCAATAACATTATCTTACATACTACGACAACTGTATCTCCTGTTGTATTTTGTTATACTTTGAATTTCTCTCACATAGTAAGAAAACTGTACCTCAATTTGTCAATTTTTATACTTTTGAATATCAATAACACAATAACACTATTTAACACATAGAGACAACTGTTCCTCAATTTGAAATTTGTTGTTTTTTTTTGTACAGTAATCTGTAAACTGTTTTCTGCTTATGAATGGTTATATTCATTTTTTGAAAAAAAGTTTGAGTGGCAGAACAGCCACTCAAACATGTTTCGTTGCATACCATCTGAACTCCGCCCTGAGATTGTTTTTACGTTGTTTCATGATTCTTTAAGAATTGATGAATTTGTCTCATTTTTGATGATTTTAGTACCTAATCGTCAGATGATTAGTCGTTTATTCTCAAAATTGCAGTTTGAAGAGCAACTTGTCTTCAAAGATTGTGAATAATGGAAAACTAAAACTTTGAGTTTCTTTTGAAGGAAAATGGTACAACATCCCCAAACAATTGTGTAAGAACAATCTATTCTGAAAAACTTAGGTGGGTGTTTTCTATTTAATATATTGAAACATGTTCAATCAAGAAATCGGCGATTATTGAATAAACTCAACGTTTTTGCAGTTCTTATGTTTTTATATACAACACTTGAATAGGAACCCTTGTATTTAACTCTTGCAACCCTTGTCCAGCCATTCTAGAACAATCATTATAACTGCAAGCAGAAAAAATATTTTAGATACGAGGCTATTTTATTATACAAGAGCAAGAATTCTCAAACTGCTATTTTCACCAATTAATTGATATAGAGTTCGCTTTGAAGTTTCAAAACACAAGAAATGATAAACATAACAGAATTATTTCTTCATAACACATTTCCGCTGACTCTATACCCAAAATCATCGGATAAATGCTTCCTGAAAAATGTTTGAAAGAACCTTCATTCATGTTTAAAACATGCATTTAATATTATTACATGAACATAATAATGGCCTCAATGTTTTCACTTTGATTTTAATAATAATCATCAGTATAGATTGTCCTCCTCTTGTCCGATTTGAGATTTCGTGTTCCTAAAATTGTCGTACTATAGAATTATTTCACCTAGACTCCAAAGTATGTGGAGTCGGCATTCAATAGAGTTGCTTTAACTGTTACATTCATTTCGACTTTTGAATGTTTATATTCATTTTCAACAAAGTAAATTGACTGAAATGATTTCAGTCATGATTTAGATTGAGTTCTTTGTAGTATTTAATTTAATTCTATTATTTAGTTTTCAATTACTATTTTAGTTTCTGTTTAGATTAGATTGAGCTCTTTGCTATATTTCTTTCATTTTTTTTAATTCAGTTAATATTCAACATTAGGTTATTATTGTCTGTAATTGGGTATTATACCTGTTGAGAAAAAAGAACTTATCATCATTACTATAATCATAATCACAGAATTTGAGGTGATATCACACTTGTAATGTTGACAACTGTCGGCACTCTGAATTAAAATAGAATATTCTCGTCAACTTTCCTGGAGATGATCAAATGTCGATGTGAATCGAGTGAAATCGCAGATTTATGTCGAATTTTGAAATGATAGGCATATTGTTAAGATTGTATCTTTCGTTTTCCTCATCAAACTGCTTCAATTTCTTATGCTCAAATTATGGTAAGTTATCGAAATATTTTCAAAACTCACCACAGTTTTTTAAACCAACGTTCTTCATATAAATTTCCGTTGATTCAATAAATAGATATGAAATACACAATTGTTTTATGTAACATATCCGTTTCTGTATATTTACTCCGCTGAAGCAGTAAATAGCTGCCCCTGTTTCTATGGATCTAATAGTGCCTTCTGATAAAACTTACGACTAAAACAAACGTGCCTTCTGGTCCAGATAAACGGTATACATCAATAAAACTTCGTTAGGGGCTTATTGAATTGTTCACTTCGAATATGTTTACTGTTATACACACGTGCTATTTCATTTCAAGTACTTTGGAGTTGTTATGTTTGCAGCATTTACATTTTTATAAGATATAAAACTTCCGGTTTGTTTCAGATCTATCCATTTTAGCTCCATGCACAAATGAAAGACAACTGGAGATATTAGTCGATATAATCGGAGCCGCAAACTTACAGGAAGAAAATGTAGTACTTCAGCACCCTTTAATAGGTGAAAGAAAAGTTTTTCAAGTATTTTCGCTTCTATTTATTTCAAAAACACTTGAGCTCACGTGAATTTTCACAAATTGTTGTTCCCCTCATTCGAATCTAGGACCTGTGGGACTTCTGAAAGTCATTGATTCTTGATAGATTGATTAAATACGGACCTATGATTCAAAATGATGATGAAACGATGGTATTCCACTATCATTCAACAAGTTCGATGATTTTATGAACGGAACATCAACGAATATGAAGTTTTTAACATTGAAAAAGCCTGTTATTGCTAAAAACATAAAAAATCATATATATAATCATGTATAATATGCTGTTCGAATTAATTAGGACAAACATTTTTTTTCTTTCTTCGAGGTACTGTAGTAAGTATGTGAGTACCTGGGTGGCCCAAACACCTCACACCTACTTGTTTACTACCTGAGATGAAGTGAGGTGTCGACCTTGAACATCATTTACATTCTGCCGGTTGTACATCGCCAGCAATTCAGTTTTATTCAGTTCTACCGGTGCAACAGTTGGTGCTTTCAATTTTGATACGTGCTGTATTGTCTTGTCCAAAGATGGATATCACTGCGAGGAAGCGTTCCAAAATTATCGCCCTTAATGAACACACATCAATGACTGTGAGAGATATAGCTGAAGCTGTTGGTGTGGGAAAGTCCAGCGTTTCGGGAATTTTAAAAACAATCGAAGAAAGTGGCTCACCGTCTCCAAAAAGAAAAGGAAGCTGTAGCCGCAAACGCAAAACTACTCCAAGGACAGAAAAATTGTTGATTAGAAATAGCAAAATTAATCCGAGAAAGACAAGCACTGATCTTCGAAGGGATTTGATGGTTTCTAGTGTAGAGGTAATCACCTCAACTGTGCGAAAACGACTGCTGGATGTTGGCCGTAAGGCAAAAGACCAAGAAGAAAGCAAATGCTTACCCAGAAAATGATGAAGAAACGTTTGGCATGGGCCAAAAAGTACCGTGCGTGGACTGTGGACGACTGAAAGAAGGTGGTTTTTAGTGAAGGGACACATTCGCTTGTTCAAGGGTACAAATCAAGTGTCGTAAAGACAAAGTGATGGGGAAACTTTGCGGCCTGATCACATCCAGCAAACAGTAAAACATCCTTCGAAAAATTGTTTTGGGGTTTTTTCACAACCAATGGCACTGGACGATTTTCTCCTATAACATGGATGATGAATTCAGTGAAATATATGGAAATATTGCGCACCAGGATTATCCCATTCATGATTCATGAAAACGTTTGATGGTACATTTCAGCACGACCTGGCTCCCTGCCACAATTCCAAACAAGTGCAGGCCTTTATGCGTGAGAATGAAATAAAAGTACTCGATTGACCGGGAATTCACCTGATCTCAATTCCATTGAGAATTCATGAAATATTTTAAAGAAACGACTGGCAAATGGATTGCACTACAAAAAGAAAAAAGTTTAAAAATGCAATTCAGGTGTGGTTTCATGATGTCGAATCGAAGAAAATCAGCGCTACGCTATGGAATCGATGCCTAGACGAGTTCAAGAAGTCATTTCTACTAAAGGAGGACATACTTCATATTAATATGAAGAATTAACGCTATTTTGTATGTATTTACTTTTATTTTTGCCCCAATTGATTCGAACATCATGGTAAATGGTTTTTGTCACCTTTTTAACCATATCAACTTCCATTGAAAAGCTTTCAAACTAGAATGATATACCTATTAGCTTTTTTGTTATTTTTGCAGAGTTTTTGTTGATATTGAAATGGTCCAAGCTGTGTTACTTTTATTATTACGTTCTCGTTACTTATACAGTATTCGCTCTGTCACTTTCGTTCTACGGTTTCTCAATCAACAAACTTCTTGGAGGCTGCAAAGTTTGCGACGTAGATGAATTTTATTACCGCATTGAATTCTATAGATGGATAGCAACTTTATCGGGTTTCCTGATATTTTGTCACGTTGGACTTCAAGTGAGCGAACAAATTTGAAATATCGCCTGTGGATTTCATCACATTCTCCGTTTTGTTTCAGTGCATCATGAACCCAAGAAAATTTTTGAAATTTGATAACTTGCTGACGATGATTTCATTGATTGCTGCTATCGTTGTAGTAGTTCTTGGAGAATATTTTGGTCGATTGAAAGATGCCGGTGAAGTTATATAATTTGTCATAAACAGATAAAAATTAAACCCATATTTTTTTAGATGCAAAAGGGCCTGACTGGATGCTCCAAGTTCTCAGTTTTCTCCTTCTCTTCACGTGGATAGAATTGATGAGTCTTCTTGGCCGACTTCCTGCGTTAGGATATTACGCCATTATGTTTATGAGTGTTCTGAAGAATGTGCTCAAAGTGAGTAACTGCAAGATTAACGATTAGAAAACGGACGAGTATCATATTTATGACGTGTGATTACAGTGTTGAAGCTTAAAACGATAAAGTTTTATGAATATTTCACTGATAAATGACTCAGATTGATCTCCTTTCTTTTCTTTCAAAATTAGTCGAGGGGATCGAATCATACTACCCCTACTGATTATTTAAACTGAATTTCAGGAAAAACGTACTCAATGACATATTAAACAAATTTTTTTCATTTCATGTTTCAGTAAGAAACTCCTTCGCCTCCAATTTCTGCATGAAACCTACCGCTTTTGTTTGAAAAAATTAAATCTAATGAAATACCTACATAAAACGATTAAAAAAATAGATAGCTTAAAAAATCTATTTAGCTGTTGTCACTTTTCAAGATATTTCTTGTCATAGCTTCATTTTTTTGAATTGAATCTCATGTTATTTTGCTATTCTCGTTCAAATTCAGCCGAGAAGAATTTTAGTCTCATTCCGACTCCTCAAGTCAAAAAAACTTTGAAAATGCAGAAGTTGTGTTTTTATGATGAGTAATATTATATCGTTTCATTTATTTTTGTTCACAAGCAAACGAAATCAACTTTTGTTCACCTGTCATATTTGTAATACAACATTTCACTAACAGCTGGCTTTTGATCAAACGTTGATACAAACCACCCCCTGTTTCGACCAAAGAATTACCCTTCAAGTTTTTCGTACTCGTTTCGAAACATTCTCTACATAAATTGAAATTAAAGAATTGAAATCTAAGTGTGACGAACAGATTCAAGAAGCACTAATTTCTTATTCATATTTTTATTTCAAAAAATAACTATCAACCGCCTTTAATCACAGAAAATGCTGTAATTGTTAGTGAATATAAGCTTCGAATTATCTGCAGCCTTACTCTAATAATTCATCATCCGAGAAATGATTGCGTATAGTGAAAATAGCTTCAATTCGTTCTTCTTATTCTTCGTCCTCAGGTTTTATCAATATTCATCTGCCTTCTTCTTGGATTCGCCTTGAGCTTCAGCATTCAATTTCACCATTCTCCAGAGTTCTCGAACCCTTGGAAAGCGCTCGTTAAAACTACGGTCATGATGGCAGGGGAATTCGAATATACCGATTTATTCAAAAGCCATAGTTGGGAAAATGAATATTCTCTAATAATAGCGAGATTTCTATTCCTGCTGTTTATTGTACTGAACAGTATCGTACTCATGAATCTTATGATCGCTCTGGCTGCCAGTGACATCCAAACTCTACAGGTGAGAGGAACACGTGTCTCCAATTATTTCAATAAAATTTGATAGTCAATTGAAATATTTTTAACCATTAACCAGTTCCATTGACATTATTGAAGTTAACTCATCTTGAAGTTGAATTGAACTGAAAACTCAGTTTCACAGACACATATTAAATGATTAATTCGTTGAATCATAATAACTCCAGGATATCTCTTTGCAGTAGTTGAGAAAAATTGAGTTTTAAATTCGATTTTCGAGAATAGGGAGACAAGCTCCTAAAAATTATTGTTAAGAAATCAATATAATTCTATTCAGTTCTATGAAGCATGTTTAATGGAATCAGAAGCATCAATTGAGTTTTTTATGTATAATTGATTCTGATTTGAAAATACTGAAATACCAATTCACCAATTTCTTGATTGCATGAAAGCCTTACCAACTTGAATGACGCTTTGGAGAAATTTTTCATTGAATGAGTTTATGAATATGTTTTATCAAGTTATTATGTCACAGTGTTAGTAGCCATACTCCTCCGAAACGGCTCAACTGATTTCGATGAAATTGATTATGCGTGATGTGAGATGTGAGAATTCGTTGGTATATACTTAGCACATGCCTAAATGATCAGAGTAGTCCAGCTCAAACAAATTTCTTTCAGTTTTTGACAAACATTTTTTTGATTTTTTATGATGGATCATCGAAAAAATACATACAAACCATGATTGTGTCAATTAAATGTGATGAAACGTTGGTAAATAGTTAGTTTTCTGTCTACTGTAATCCACAATCAAGAATACATATTTATAATGATACATAGTATCTTTTCGGAGCATAAGAATGCAAAATAACAATTCTCAAAATTTTTGTCTCAGTATGAATGTTTAGTCGTATGAAGTTACTCGCTCAACTCATGTTTTCAATAGCTAATGTTGAAATATAGGCTTCATTCCAAAGCTGAAAAATATCTGAGTTTCACTGTATCAAATTCAAATTCAATATTATCCGGACCTCACTACTTTTTATTCTTCAATAGTTAAGATATTTTCATACAGTTCCTATAAGTCGATTTAACTTTCTTTGAAGCAATGAATAAACTCAATTTCATCAAAATTTTACGTTAGAGAGAACAGTAATTGTCTTTTATATATCATTTATGATAAATGGTCAAGATAAACGATCGCAGGCGACGTCGAAAACAGAGAATAGTAGGAGTATCGAACAATTTGTTGTACGGAAAATAGTGAAAATTGAATTTATCGCTTTTCAATTACACAGTATTTCGTCCATCGGAGTAATGAAGAAAACATTTATGTCAAGCATTATTGAAGTAATTATTGATATTTTCCTTCAGATATTTTTCGTGTATCTAAGCAATTCTTTCTGGTAATTTTTACACTCATTTCATTTCGATTATGTTATTGCATTGTCAACTGCTGTTTACCAGATCATTTTGATGACTAATCAAATAAAAGTTTGAAAATTATTGAAAGAATGCCTGCTACGTTAGCAAGTGTTTTCTTGAAATTCATACATACAATTTTTGATTCTGATGATTAACTGTTATACTGGTTTTCTATTTATAATTCGCTCTATTCAATTTTAATATTCAATTTCCAATTATAATGTTGTAATATTCAATTTCCATTGGTAATTCGATTTGATTTGTGTGTACTGGCTATTCGTACACATTGTAATATTTAATTTTTTCAGTGTTATTTCCTTTAGTGTTATTCGGAACTTGGTTAAGTGGATCAGCAATGATGAAGTTCGACGAGAATTTCAAAGATGAAGACTGCCCATATTATTATCAAGTCCTTCGAAATTCTTATGAAACTTTTGAATTGACAATATGAAATTTCACAATTGAAAATTTGCAACCATGACCATTTTGTCCATTCCATTTCGATCAACATGTTTCAGGTTGAAAGCCATGCTAGGAAAATGAAAAAACAAGCTTATTTTCTATATCACATGGAGAAAGTCCTCTTGTGTAAACTGTTAACGTCAGATTATATTCCTCGTCTACTGGCTAGATTCTTGAAGTCAAGGAGTAAAATAAAAACCAGATATCAAATAAATAGATCTATGAGACACTCTAGAAATTTGCCGAACAGACTGATAGGTAAGAAAGAATGTCAAACAAAAATACCTTTATAAACTCTCATATTTAAATAGTAGCAACTATTCTATAAACTATAAATGGAATATACACAAATATATATATATATATATATATATATATATATATATATATATATATATATATATTCTCTCAGGGGGCTGACTACAGAAATGATATCAACGAGAACACAACCGATCACTTCCGAGAGTGAATATTGAATTCACTTCGAACAACATTGAACTTGTTGAATGGAAATACCATATAATTGTTTCATCCTATTTAGAAAATCCTCAGTAGCATGCATCCAAACAATCAAGTTTCGATGATTTTCCACACGCACCTTGAGCATATCTTCAAAATGAGGAGAGCATTCATTCGTAAATTGAACACGTGAGCTCCCTCTATCGAAGGAACGAGATTAACCTTAACTTTCTGAACCTGAGCAAATCGCTTTCTCGCTACAAAATGTACTTATGTACGCTACAGTCCGTACTTATAGGTTTCTCAGATGTTTCATTCATAAATATCTGATTTTTGTCTGCAGATGTGTTAGAAAGCTCCCATGCCTTATCGCTTCGGTTCACACCCTAGCTAGAGTGTGAACTGTCTTCAACATGCTCGAGAGAGTTTATCTCGATAGAGGGAACTCACGTGATTAGTTGACGGATGGATGTTTTCGAAGATAGGACCTAGGTGCGTTTGGAAAACCATCGAAACTTGATTGTTTGGATGCATGCATAATTACTTCACATAAATATAGCAGAGACTCGAATTCAATTGTAAAAGAATAACGATTCGACAATTGTTGTCATTTGTTTTCAATGCCTTATTTCTTAGAAATCGATACAGCCGATCTGAAGTTATAAATGGTATAAATTCGTCGATTTTTTACTTTCATTTTGTTGAAAAAATCGAGTTCACAGTGAATCCAAATGACGAGTCATTATTGGTTTGCACGTATTTACCCTTTATAATTGCATGGAAAATTTAATAACTGTTTTTTTATAATTTTCGACGATTTCTAGTTGAATATAAATTTAAATTCAAACACTTGAACTTATGATTTACACTTTATTGACTACATATTATGACGCGTTTCTTCGCCTACTTCAGATGCTTCAGATGTTGAAGAAGTCTTTGTAACGACGAAACGCGTCATGCTATGTAGTCATTAAAGTGTAAATCATAAGTTCAAGTGTTTGAATTTAAGTTTGTATTCAATTATAATGGATTTACATCCAGTAAACGCCAACACTATCAAATTAAATAACAAAAAAAAATTATGATTTTTATTTGTTCAATTGGGATAGTTTTCCCAAATTTTCTTATTTAGGTCATCTATCACTTTTGAAATCTCATTTGAAATAATGAAACTAATACAATACACTTTTTTAAAAACACTTTGATGGCACACAAAATGATGAAAATAATTCTTAACTACCTTAATATAACTCTTACATCTCCTTGATCTCTCCTGCATCTCCACATTACACAACCTCATGAAATTCGTTCAGTTCAACACAATCATTCATCAACCTAAGAAATAATATATATCACGTTTCACTTTCAGCTTTTATTTGAAGTATTCAAAAAGTTTGGTTTCAAAAATATGATAATAGGAGCAAAATTATAATCATAAAAGTACATAAGTAAAAGTGATAGCGCTAATAGTATGACAATTATTAGTAGAGTGTAACGAGAAAATATGGTAAACCCTCTTGTTCTTGACTTGGGAGCAGTTGGGCAAGGAACCGCTCTAGGATCATCTCTAGGAATCCTAGTGCACATTTTCACGTATTTAGGGCGTATTATCCCATCTTCTAGAGGACTTACATCGCCCGCTTTCTCGAAAACGCAGGACGGTTGTTTACTTGTATCAGGTAATGCTCTCGATGTGAGCGTATATATATCTAGAATTTCCTGTCTCACTCTTTTACTTGGATCGTCGCAATCTTCGCAATCACACACAGAATTTGATTCCGCCATTTTTCAGGTAGCATTAAAAGTGGATGATCTGGAATCAATTATTATTTCAATAATGAACTTAATTACAGGAAGAGTTGATATATCTTTTTCAAATATATTCCAAGAGTCAAATATGTGAGGGTGCATATTGAGCTATTTTATTCTGAATAGACCGACGGCATTGTTTTCTATACCGAAGATTTATGTTCAATTCTCTGAATCGACAAATGGAAATCAGCTATTTTCTCTCTCTCTCTGAAGTCTTTCGAATATCGCTGAGAGGCCTGATATCTATGGAAACTACCAAGTTGACACTACAGATAACTGTAAGAGTTTCCTACACTCGAAACACCCAAAGAAGAGAATTTTGATAGTACTAAAAACAACTCAAATACTCGAAATCAAATTAAAAATCACAGTATGGGCTGCTTCGAAATATTGTAGAGGCATATAAATCTGTGTATACAAGATGGAACTTGAAGCCGCGAGAATAGAACATTGTGTCATGTTATCAGAAAATGTATATTTGTGATCGCCTATGAAAATGGAGAAGTGGGTCCAACCAATCGATCAATAGCGGCTGGAATACTTTCTGCTCGGAATATTTACGATTTTTTTTAATTGACCGATCATAAATGATAACAAATTGAGGAATTTATCAAATCATGAAATATTTATTAAGAGCGATGAATCATGTATATATTCAATGCTTTTATTCTCAACAAAAATGCTGCAATTTATAGAAATTTTTGTATACCTCAATTGGCACAATATATTTCTCTACATAATCTGAGACAATCCCAAATCTTGTAAGGGTCCTTTCATTATTTTTCATCTTACTTCTTCACAATTTGGAATTTTCTATTCACAGTTATATTGCATTGGGCAACAAGTGAATAAAAGGGATTATTTTTACTGCGTATATGTATTCGTATTTAGACGAACTTGAAGGTCATTTTTCTTTGGTTTGAACATTTTTTTATGTATTCTTATGAGAATAATGAGAAATATTCTGAAATTATTGAAATTTGAACAAATGATGGCATATCTCATCGGCACTTCGAATGAATAAGATCAATAAGATATATTGAAGTAGTAGTAATTTTTGCTTCAAACTGTGGCACGCAACGAGAAGAATAACTATGTTAATACAAATAAGAATATTAAATTAAATTAAACTCTTGGCTTAATGTTTCACGATTATATCTAACAACATAAATTAGTCAACATGTTTCGAGCGTGAGCTCATTTTCAAGACTAAACTACAATAAGGAACAAACAACAAATTTATATACATACAAAGGATGTGAGTAGAAAGGATAATTGAAAATCTCTTTCTTATAAGCAACAGAAAATTCTTTTATATTCAATTTATCCCCTTCAAATTATAAAAAACAAACAAAATTATCATTTTAATAATTTCATACCTCATCTCAGTCAAAATATTTGCGAAAGATTGTTGCTTAAAAGAAATAGAAAACCACTTTTTGTACTGAAACAAAAGATATAAAAATTTTTGAGTCACTTTTAGTGAATAATAAAGAAAAGATAAAGGTTAAAGACAAAAGCGAGATTTATAAAAATTTTTGAAAAGAATGTCCAGCGTTTCATGTCGACCAAACAGGTAGAAAAATAATACTCGGGTTGACGAGTATAAAAAGTCGATTTTTGATAAAAATTATGAAGTATGACTGAATGTACCTATTCATATTTGCTTGTAGGATATTGTTTTTAACGAGATAATTGTTGCTAACTGTTTTTGGTTTGCTCTTATTAGTACAATTTCCGTTCATATCAATCTGATCGCAGTTTTTCAATGATGAACATAGAGTTTTGTATTTCACAGATTGCTCATTCTGTTTTTTTCCTAAAGTTTAGTCATCTAAACATGTTAATCTGAATAAAGTGTCAGGAATAGTGTGTTCTCATAATTTATTCGAATGATGAGTATAACATTTCCAATTCCCAGTAGAAAGGATCTTTTATTCAAAAAAAGAAGCATTCGCAATCGTATACAAATCCACAATAGAATATAAAATGGATGATGTAATACAATAGAAAAATGAACGTGGATGATACAAATAGAGGCTCTTCTCTTAATTGATTGAAGAATTCCTTCATTTCTTTTATTGCTCGATTTCCACCTCCTACCAAAGACGAAAATCATTTTCTCGTTCTCTAATGACGTTACTATTAGTTTGTCCGATAACTTCCGCGACGTTCTGCGAACTCGAATTATTAAAAGTGTTAACTGGTGTAGAATTTCTGGTAGTAATTGGCACTGCTTCCAACTGAGTTGATTTATACTCCGAGAATTCAGGTTCTGTTAGTAGTGGAGAAGAAATATGTTCGTATTTGTCGGGATATTTATCTCCGGTTTCATTTAAGTTTTTGAAGGGTTCATCTTTTTCAACTGTAGAAAGTCTTGTTTCGTCACGTCTAGAAACTGAGGGATCATCGTTCTCCGGTTTCAAACAGTTTTTCTCCGATAATTTAGTTGCTTCTGATGTTGTCGGCGTACATTCACATTTATTTTTACATTGTAATGGTGTTTCTCTCTTTTTATTTTCTTTTCTTAATTGTTTTTGTTCCATTCTTAGTTTTTAAAATTTCAGGATTTGAACACGGAGAATTGTCATATCCTTCAAGATCCACAGCAAAGATATCAGCAGATCATTTGAAAATTTTGATTTTTTTCCATACACTGTTAACAAGAATATAATTAGTTGTTCCGCAGTATCAATCCTAGCCGTGTTGTTTCAATTGTTGCATATAAAAAATAATTACACGAAAACAAATTCAAATAGTTGAATTCTTCCCGAATTCCATAGTTAAAAGTGGAATGAAATATACCACCTCATGAAATATACCTTTAAGAATAATAAAAATATAGGAATTGATTTATAATATATATTCGATCCTTCTCAAACAAAGTCTATTGAATATTGAAATTTTTCATTGTTGTTCAGGTTTTGCTAGCTTAAGTTCAACGAGATTTCCATTTATAAAGTTAAAAAAATTTTCGAGAAATTTCATGTAACAGATCAAATTATTTAAGAGATGTATAGCTCCGACATTTTGAGGGCACATCTTATCTATGCAATCTACATTAGAAAGTGTGAAGAAAAAACCAAATAGTCAATTAATTACAAATTTAGGAAGGGAAAATAGGTTCACTGAAATTCAAATATCTGAAAAAGTGGGAGGATTATACGTTTGAAAAATAATTTTCTCAACTTCACATTGTAAACAGCAAAATGAAGAGGTATCACTCTGAAAGGAATAGAAGTGTTTTGCGCAGATTAACTTTCACAAGTAGGTATTTATTTCATATAACAATTAAATGAAATATATTGATAGTGAACCAATTTCGAATCGAATATGAAGAAAGGCTATTTCGTCTATTCTTGGCTATTACCGCGTTAAATAGCCTTTATCTATAAAGGCTATTCAACGCGGTAATGGGTTCGACCGCAAACATCATTTAGTATCTGGGTTTTCTAATTGTTGTCTTTTTTATTGGTTCTTAAAATGTCGATTCGCATTTCACGAAACGTCAACGTCACGCCACCGTCTGTCGCTGTTACTCAATAACCCATACAATTGTTTCGGGGTGTTATCCCCTAGCTATCTACCCCCGAAACCATTTTAAAGCAATTAATTTAATGAAACTTTTGTGAAACTAAGCCTAGTGTTAATTATGCAATATATTTAACAGTATTTCACCAAGAGATCAGCCAACAATGAATCAACATTGTGCGAAATACACTTTACAATATTCAGAAGTGACGTTGACAGTCAGTGACGCGAATCTGCCATTCCGTGAAATGCGATTCTACCTTAATTAATGAAGTGTTCAAAAGTTTTAGTTCGATAACCTTTGATTTAACCTTTGATTAATCAACGAACAGTTTAAGTTATTCTACTTCTCGATGAATAACAAAGCTATAATAATAAAACTACTGTACCACATAATTCCAATTGTGCTATCAACTGCTATCAAGAGGAAGAGATAACAGTGATTTCGTAATTTCAATGCAATATATAAGATGCGCATGGCAGTTAAGGCAAAATAGCATTAATAAATTGTCATAAATATTGGATAGTTTCGTTCGTTAGTTGTGATGAAGTATAGTATACATATTTTCTATATACATAGTATATAGAAAAATTACTTTATGTTTTTATCATCATATTTATTATGTGCTTGAAAATCATAAAACTGCAATCGCAATATAATATAAATAGTAATAGCATTATCGTCATGGTATTCAAATCGTTCATCAAAAAACTAAAAATTTTTGTTTGGCTGAATTTGCTAGACTACTATGGAATTATTCGCCTCTTAAAGTACCAGCATATGGTTATACCCATGAATTTTCTTCAAATTCTTCTTCAAATTCTTGTCCAAATTTCAAGTCAAATAAAATTGCACATTTTGCAATTTTTTGCAGAAAATGTCATAGCCATTAGAGCGTTACGATAATTACGTGATATGCAGCATGTCTGAAGAACTTTTGAAAGGGAGTTCAATTTTTTACATTTGATTCAGTACGAATAGAAGTGAATGGCGAAATATATTTCTGGAATAGAAAAGTAGAATATTTCTAGCAGCAGGTATTCCCTAATACAAAAAATTCATAATACAAAAGTGCTGCATTTTGATGATTTCAATACACTCAATTGAGATTTTGTTTTGAATTTTTTTTCGCTTTATAAATCTAGTTTAGGAGCAATGTGCATAATAACGAACAAATAAATGGGTCATCAAATTTACTACCATCACAAAACAAGACTGATGAAACTAACAAACACACTTGTGAACAAGTCCACAGTACAATGTCAAATAAATTAAATAATACAACAAAAATAAAAACAGAGATCGAATGAATAGACACTCTTTCTTCATCTGATCCCAGAACACGTGAACTTCATTCAATGAAAAATATCTTCCATCCAGAATACGCTGCAGGTTTCTGCTACTGGTCACGACGTTTGTATATCCAGGAATCTCCAAGCTGTTACTCAGTATACCAGAGCTTCTGGACACGTCGGACCCCATTGGTTGATCAAAAGAAAACGAAATCGGCCTTCTTCTCCCCTCTGCCCGAGCTAGTTTATCAAGAATGTATTCTCTAGTTGCATATTCTCTTTGCTCCGATGATTTAGTCGAGACTTCTGTTCTATCTGCTTCGATTTCTTCATCTTCAAAAGTCAGGGCGTAAGGCTTCATTGATGACGAAACGGGTTCAACAAATTCTGGTTGGATCATCCCATCGTACTTCCATGACGACGTTCTGATTTCAGTATTTGTTTCATCGTCAATCGATTGTGGATGATCAAACGTAAGCACATCGATCAAATTTTCTTCCGCTTCCTCTGTTTTGTTGTCGTTCATAAATTTCTGCACTCTCTCCTCGTCAATAATTCGAAGAAGCTCCTTATACTTCAACTCATTACTCAATGTTATGCTATCTTGTATGCGACTATCGGGATCATATATGATAGGTTTTTCACTAAAAACAGACGAAACTTCAATCTGGATATTATCTGCCAAAGTATCATCTACTAAACTACTCCTCAAAGTTTTGGTATCTGATGTGCGACTGTCAGGATGATAAACGCCAGGTTTTTCACTGAAAATTGACGGAACTTCGATCTGGACATTATCTGCCAAAGTATCGTCTGCGAAACTAGTCCTCAACGTTCTGGTATCTGATGTGCGACTGTCAGGTTGATAAACGCCAGGTTTTTCACTGAAAACTGTCGGAACTTCAATCTGGACATTATCTGCCAAAGTATCTTCCGCTAAATTATCTCTTAATGCTTTGGTATCCAATAAGTGACTATCAGGAGGCTGTTTGACCTGTCGTTCACTGAAGAATGACGATACATCAATCGGCATATTATCTGCTAAATTAGCTTCCGTTAAATTATATTGTGGTCTAGAAATCTTTGATTGTTCGTCAGATTCCGTGTTAAAATCATTTGCATTGTCGTTTTCGTCAAAAAAATCTCTGGGGCTGATTAATTTCGACATTCCAATGCTATTCTCCTCTGGGGTAATCTGATGCTTTGGCGCATTCACCTTGACAGAAGTTCGTTTCGACGCAGTAACTACTCTGTTATCATCAGAAGATTCAGAAGTTATAGATGTGTTGGATTTCTCATCACTAAATTCCGCATTTTGTTTTGATAGTTCTCCTTTTGGAGAGGATATTCTAGAATGTAAAGTAGAAATATGCTTCAAAATTTCATTCTCGTTACTGAAGTCAATTACGTCCAATGCGATTGATGATATATATCTCAACACAGTACTCTCATCAGTTTCATAAGTATTTCTAAACTCGGCAGGTGATCTTGAAAACTGTTCAGTTTGTACTTGCACCTCTATCAAGTTTGAAGATATTGGAGTCGAACTTTTTCTTGCTAGATCCTTTAATGTGATATTATATATGGGATGAGGGCGTTCTTCGTCTTCTGTATCAATTTGTGTTACGGTACTTGTCTCAATATTTTCATCTGAGATTCCTTCGATTTCCATCGATGATATTTTCAATTGAACATTGACCGCTTCCATAATTACTGCACTAACAATTTCGTCCGCTACACCTTGAAAACTCGATCTAAGTATTTCTTTTGAATCTTTTGTAAGTCCGCCTGATGCCGTTGCCAACTCACTTAGTGCAATCTTCTCTATACTAGATTCCTCTATAGCAGTCAATGAATCCTGTTCGTCCTCTTCCATTTCTTCCTCCGTTATATCTTGATCGTCAGGAATCTCCACATACTTATGTATGTTTGAGAAACTAACAGAAGGTTTACTAAGACGTTTGGGGGTATTAATTTTCTCTATCGATAGGTCTTTATTCGTTTCTTCTGCTTCTTCGGCATAAGGGAGCATTCGGTTTCTTATTTCCGATAATTTTTGTTCCGAGTAATCTTGGATAGAAAATTTAACAACTGAGTCAGATAGATCCTGGCAACTCGAACCATTGTGTGGATATTTCAGTACAGATCTCCGAGTATTTCTTGAACAGTTCGGTGTACTGCATCCTGTCGGTAGTTCATGCGGTTCTATTTGAGTCGATTTATCAACCATAAATTCATTTTCCTCCATCCTCAAATTTTAATTGTTGATTCTCTTGATTATTCGTTGAACGTTCAACAATCTGTTGAAAAAACATCCTGCTGTTAAAATATCCACTGCAGAAACTGAGTCTTCGGCTAGAATCGCGGAGCTCTCTTTGAAATTGTGGAATAAACATTGCGAGTTGATGAAACAAGAAATGTTTAACAAATATAGGATCAAAAAATGAGGTATATGAAATACCGAAATGACTTTGTGTAAGAATCCTGACGAACTTGAAGGTTTTAAGTCGATTTGTGGAATTGTTATTTCAGAAATTTTCGATCGCCATATTTATTCAATTTGCTGAAATTGTTCGATGAATCGAGTGCATTTGAAAATATATTCAAGATATTAACGCAAATAAATTTACAGGACAAAAATCAGAGAGGGTAACACTTTGGTGTTTTACTACAGAATGATTCTCGATAGAAGTTTGAGTTTGAGCTTCTCTGAACTTCCACTTTCTATAAACAAAAGAAGTTCAGAGGATTTCAGGTTATTTTTGAATTGTAGTCCTTTTTTAATCGAAAAATATTACTTTATCTCTCAATTCAGCTTTCAGACGATTGTATTTTGCGTTGATGTTTCTAAACATGCTATAACATTTCGAAATACTAACTTCAGTATTATTTGAATATCTTTAATGATATGGAAATACATACACATTAGTGGTCTACACGCATGTGGGTTTGTTTTGCAATTATTTCATATTTTGTACTGATGAAAGAGATTCAAATTTTGGAAACTAAAGCTCGAACGAAATTTTTATATGACACATGTTTCAGCGTGTTATATGAAACATTACTGCCGGCTAAATTTTTACATGAAAAGTACATTTGTGAATTAACAACCCAACTAGTTTCCTGAAAGACACATATTTTCCGAAGACAATAATCCACAATAACATCACACACTTTTGTTAATGTGACCCTCTAGCACTGATCGAACTGCAGAGGAGAAAAAGAGTGTTTGGTATATAGACAAGTGCTAATTGTTCAATATTAGTGGTTCCAAATTAATCAGCTGAAATAGAGAGAGATAGAGAGAGAGGGAGATTGCAAGCTTCAGATATACGAAGTATTGAACACCGATGAAAATCTCTAGAAATATTCTTGTTCTTCTCTCAAAATATTACTTTTTTATATCACATCATTTCAGGCGTATTTCCATAAATATATTATCATTATTCGAAGGAATGTCATGACCTTGTTATGTGAGCATGTATAACATGTCACCACAATTATGTTAGAGAATACGGAACTTATTACCACGCCGGATGAAAGCAGATATTATACTGCTTAGATTTACGACGGACTCATAAATTCTGCACTTTTCCTCGAATATCCTTCTTAGGACTTCAAAGTGATAGTCATTAGGTACTGAGATTTTTGAGCGAAATATGGAAATATTTAAAATAAATCTTTCAGGCAGCTGTCTATACAAATATCAACGAAAATACAACTATCGCTTTCGAAAATGGAACATGATGGAACATATCAAGTACGTTTCGACTAACTATGAAGTATTCGTGAAACTGGAAAGTTGTTATGGAATTACTGGCTAGGGTGTGAACCGGACCGACATGACATTGAACCATTATTACACATCTAATGATAAAGTTCTATGTGGTTGAATGAACCATCTACAGAACCTCTAAGCACGCACTGATCTTGTCACGAGATAGCGATCTTTCACGCTCGAGAGAGTTTATCACGTTCCTCCGATAGAGGGAGCTCACGTGTTTGGTTCACGGATGAATACTCGCCTCATTTTGAAGATAGAGCCTAGAGGTGCTTTTGAAAAACAATAGAAACTTGATTGTTTGGGTGCATGCCACCTGATAATCTCACAATAGGATTAATCAAGTGAATGTTATTTCCATTCAACAAGTTCGATGTTTTTCGGAACGCATTTTATATTTATTCTCGGCAGGAAACGGTTGCCTTTTCGTTGACTCAAGTTGTGTAGAGAACTCCCCGAGAGACTCATTTGAAATTTTTCGATATTTCGAATAAAGATCGCAGTATTGATTAACTGCGAAAGATTCGTGAATCTGTAAACTATACACACACATATATATTCATATAGGTATGTGTGTAATATCTATATATAGGCGTGCATGATCTTCAAATATTCAAGTTATCTGATGAAAGCATGCCTATATTATATTTTATTGATTTTCATTGAAGGACCACCAGCTGAAAGGTCTTTCTGATGCTGATAAATTGAACTTACACCGTGTTCTAGAGTCTGTTACATGGGTAGTGTAGACCCTTACTGGGTAGTGTACCAGTTTAGGTCACAAAACTCCAAACGAAGAGAAGAATAAAATCAATACTGTCGAAAGC
Organism: Henosepilachna vigintioctopunctata; assembly: GCA_030704895.1. NCBI lineage: Eukaryota > Metazoa > Arthropoda > Insecta > Coleoptera > Coccinellidae > Henosepilachna > Henosepilachna vigintioctopunctata. Next base: position 1,611,186 of record JARQZJ010000004.1, read on the forward strand.
ATGTTCAACCGCTATTTTGCCAATACAAAAAACATTATATGAACTACTCGAAGTGTTAGTCGTCATGAGCTGATATTCAAGACAAAATCGTGCACATGGATACTGCATCTTTAGGTTATAGACATAAGCTTTAAAGTGGGACTAGTTTTTACTACGTAAATGTTTAAACGACAGTTTCTCAAACAATTTTCGCTACGAGTAGTTATTTGATCATGTAACAAATATAGTCATTTGAAATTTTGCTATATTCATATGAAGTTTTTTATTTTTTTATGGAAATTTGCACCTTTTAACCCAATGATTTCTTGAAGTAACATCATCCTCAACTAATTATTTTACTTTCCCTTATACATGTCAGTGTGAGGTTAGGTAAAGGAAAACAAGAAAAACAATCAATAGCATAATCGGCCTTTCTCTCAGTCTTTCGTAAACAGAAACAGCGTTCGTGTACATGTTTTTTGCCGAATTCAACGAAGACTGTAGCGTGACATGCCCTGGAATGGAGTTTTTTGCTCGATGTTTTCGATCTTTGCCTCTCTTGATTTCTGTAGAGCAAAGGGGGCAACTATGTGTGCTCCCTCGAATTCTCGATAAATTTCTTTGGTTACTTAAAGCGATAGGATCATCGGGATTAATTGGTAATGATTGTACTCTGTCACTTGGCCATAAATGACCCTGAAAGTTTGAATCTGTTTCATAGTTGCGGGGGCGGTTCTTTCCATTTAACGATATCTGCAGAGGTGATTGACGATTCGAATGAGCCTCCGAAAGTTTTGCGCCATCTTGTGTACTATCTGCGTATCTATCAAACGTATACGATTCCATTTCACTGGTGTGCGTTGTTACTTTACGATTTCTCTTGTTACCGGGGTCGGTCATAAAGAATTCAGGTTCTTGATATTCCTCATAGTTATCGGAATTCAAAATTTGATTCAATAATCTTCTGTCAAAGTTTCTGGTGTAGGTTTCACCTTCTTGAATTATTTCCCCATTCAATGTGTTGCTTTGTAGAAATTCAAATTCATTTAGATGATTATGATGATAGTATTCTTGGGGTATACACTGAACGCTTTTCTCGTAAACAATTTCAGTAAGTTTCGGGTAATATTCTTCCTCATCTTGATCTTTGGTTTGAATCAATTTTTTCTTGTAATTAGCCATCATTTAGCAGGATCCATTTGAGATATTGCTAATGTATCCACGTTTTCTGGAAAAACATACAATTTGAAGAAATTCTGCTTCATGATAATAGGATTAGTTCAAGAATGTTTTTCCGATATCATTAGTGAGATATCTCTGAATAAATTAAAGGTATCGAATTATTGGCTCATCTCATGTATCTTTATTAATATCTTGTTACCCAGTCCAGTTAGTCAATCTATTTTTGAGGCATATACTGCAACTGTAATCTTTTGAAGTTTTACTCGTTGCGAGGAAACCACAGGTTAATCTTATATTGAAGGGCAAAAAATATTCTGAATGTTATTCTAATTTAATTCAATATACAAAAAAGTTTTTCCTGAAGCAATTTCGACATGTCATAATAGAGAATTGATACGAAGAGATTCGATAATGTGGTTCAATTTTCATTCATTTTATATATGAAATTCAAAGTTTTAAATGAATATTTCCATAAATTATTCAGTATTTCACATTATGATTTCAATTCGTTGTAGTCTTGAATAACTATTAATAATTGAAAATAATTTGATAACTTTCATGTTACAATTGAATGCAACTGATGTATTAATACTCGACTGTGCCAAAAATATTATTTTAACCTGGTTATTGCCTTGTAAATCCAAAGGGTAAACGAATATTCTATACTGTTCAGTGAAAGAATAGTTTAATACTGACTAGTTTTTTCCAATAAAATTTATGACTTGTATCCAAAGGCAAGTCTGAAACATGTCGAATCACATCGAGAAATATTATTCGTGATCTTTCACCTGATATAAAAACTAAATTGCTGAAGTAATCATATTTGTTTTTTACAGAACATATCAAGAGGATTGGAAAAGAAAATAAGAAAGTGGTGCACTAATTAATCTTGAAGTCGTGACTCCTGCAAAAATTTTTGAATTTCCGATCACACGATTATAAAAATATTCAGAAAAACGAATTGAAATATATTTTATGCGAAACTTTGTTTCAGTTCCATATAAGGTTATGGAGAGGGATTCAAATTCCATTCTTTTTCATTCATTAACATTTTTAGGATTGCACTTTCTTTTTATTTTTTTGAGAACCATCAATACCAGAAAAAACTTCGTGGTTAACTGATAATTTACTGAAACGATATAGTTTATTCCTCCTTGATGAAAGTGTCAAAGAAAAAAATTCAAAGTTAGGCATTTATGAATAGAATTGGGAATATTAGAAAATTATATGGTTTGGTCTCAGTCATACAAATGAAGATATTTATGACATGAATCTGCACCTTTAGAGAAACCAGACAAATGAATTGAGGATGAAGACAACATAACTTTCGTAGGTTATTTCTAGAAAATTAAGCTATACTTTCAATAACGATCTATCAATAATTTTCAAAACATCCAATATTGAATAATTATTTAACTTTGTGATAATTCTGTATTATATAATAACCTTGACCATTACATCCGCAAACAAGCAATCAACACAGCACATCACGGAATGAAAGGATCAATGATTGCAGTATCGCTAAGAGACCCTATAAGATATCAGGAAATATGTCGTAGAACAAGTGCTATATGTTATCTCTTATCAGTTGACTCAAGTAGAATTGGATTGTTCGAGTGTCCAGAAAGACATGTGACATTCGACCAAAAAGCTTTTTAAATGGAAACTGTCAACTGATAAATGAAACAAAGGTTCTCAACTGGTTGAGAACATACGACATGAAGAGAATCTCGTATATTACTAGGAAAAAGCAGAAGAAAGAAATATGTTTGTGGGTAGAAGTACCAAAAACTGAATGTCAATGTCATTCAAACTTGAATTTTCGTTTTATCCATCTTCAGTAGAATAAAATCATTCACGGAACAAGTCGTGATATAAACAGGAGTGAATATCGTCATTGAATATATACACGCACGATATATATATATATATATATATATATATATATATATATATATATATATATATATATATATATATATATATATATCACAAATAATTGCATATCACATAGTTCTGAATAATGATTGAGCAATTATATTTTTGAAAAGCTGTACTCCCCAATAAACGCCTTCAATTTGTTTGCTTTGAGCATTAAGTGTGAGTTTTACATCTAGTTCGAATCGCAGATGTAATCTTCATTTTATGTATTAGTTATATGATAACGGTTTGTCAACATAGCGTTCTTTCATCCCGACATTCGCATAACGAAACCTTATTGATTTTCAAGGATATACAGGCGCTATTTTTCAGATATATTTCTATGAAAAAAATAATAATTCTGAAATATCAAGTTGATGCATTAATACTTGTATCTGGTGCATCCCTTGCATACCAAATTGTAACGAATATCTGTATTAAAAGAGAATTTCGAATTCGTAATAACAATAATTTCAATAATTATATCATTTATTCGATGTACACTACTGTTTTTAACATACAAATAAATATTTAGTTCAGTGGGAACACTTCGAAAAAAATTTGAATTCACATAAAAATACACAAATTGAGTCAAAGATTTCTTGAAACTTGCAGAATTCTTCATGTCCTAGTTTGAATTCTTCTACTATTTGGAAACTACTCTGCGTACTCCTTAAGATAGAAATACTTATACTAGAAGTATAATAAGGGTTTATCATCATGAATATTAAAGTGTTTCATCATTACATCAATCCCGTACATTTCGAACTAGATTTTTCTACAATCCATATATAACTTTGCGTCATATTATTATCCATTCTATATTTGTCGAAACCATACATCCATACCATTACCATATAAATAGTTTCAGAAACAATTTAATTCAGACATAATCATCATCTTCAGTATTAATTTCAAGAGGTTCTAAAATAAGATATTTCGAATAAAATTCTGATAGTAAGACCACTATTATGGTCTTATTACGTTTTTCCTGGATGCCATTTTTGCAGCCTACTTACATTGTAAACAATTTCGAGGCACTATCATTGCTTTGAAAACTGATATTCTCTTATGAATTTCATAACCAAGTCTAGCAACTTCTTATATGATATAATAAGGACAATATACGAAATATTTTCAAAATTTTTGAAATATATTTAATTTATAAATAAGTTGACATGGAATTTCAACAAGTAGGTACCTCCCTGCTTAATCAAATATAAAATAGTCGTTGAAATTAAAATTATACATCACTTAGGAGAATTTGAGGCAAACCAATTTCTATTCAATGAGTTAGGTAATTTGGAATTGAAGAAATACAAAAACGATGTGTATGGAATTTCTCTTGACTTGTGGTACAAAATTGGTAGTATTTGTGCCTGATTATGAAAGAAACTACACAATCGCTTATTGTGAAAATAATTAATTATCGTTAACAAAAGAAATGGAATTCATAGAGGCTACCTATAAATTTGAATGGAGTTGAAAGTATCTGCCCAACAGCTGTATTTTCTGAACCCAAATGCCATGCCGAGAGGTTCATGGTTTGAATACATATAGAAGTTTGCTGAATTCAAAAATATTATCAATTTTTCTCTATTGCGTGAAGTTTTAAGCTACGAGATCCCCTCCTTCTGCCCTAAAAGTCATACAAAATGGGCATACAGAGGAGAATAAAGTTGGTACTAACCAAACATATTAGAATATTTTATTCATACATAAGTTATTATAGTATTAAAAGTTGAATTGTGTTTGTACAAAAAAAATTTGTTGAAAAATTTCGCTTATAACTTTTCCTAGAATGTTCAATTTGGGGATATTCTCGCTGGATGCTTCAACAGTAGTCAGCCATCATACTGACATCCAATCCACCTTGATAGCCTGCCTTCAAAAGTCTTGGTGGAATTGCTCACCCTGTTCATCACTAACAGCGCGAAGATTTTCTGCAAAGTTAGCAAGATGGCTATGTAAGAAATGCAGTTTGGTACTAATGTTACAGCCAAGCTTTTTAAAGCTTTCTACATTATTCTGGGCTCGTGTATTTCCAATAAAGTCCTTAACAGTACTTTTGAATGCCAACCAAGCATTCTTTTCAATTGTTTCAATGAAATGTTCATCTTTAATAGGTTGTCGATCAGTGGTCCATCAAAGACAACAGCCTTGATCTCTACAAGCTAGGAAACGCCGAAATGATATATTTAAAACACTCCGCTTCAGTTGACAAAGCTTAATTAAATTAAACATAGAAGTTTCTTGAAAAACTGGCACTGGAATTTCAGGTGAATGCAACATGGAGCGTAGAGCTGACGGTAAACTAGGATAATGTATTTTATATTTGTTTTTTTTATATCATGCCATTTTTACTATACAAAAGTAACAATCCTTGGAGTGCTCTTTGGGTTCTCGCCAAATCGTTGCTATACCAAACGGAAGATTACGACGTGTTTCCTTTGTCCCCATTCTCAAACACTGCAAAATATAGTATGCGCAACAACTGTAGAAAAAAAACTTGACCTGATAGAAAAAACTGATTGATGTTTTGGAATCAGTATGTCAATTCATCTCTTGAACAGCCTAATAATCGAAGTCAACAGAAATTATGTTACAAATTGTTCCCCAGTGTTATAAATAAGAAAAATAATTCATTATACGATCAATATTGAAAGAGTGATTGTAAAGCAAACGAACTTCTTCATTATATATATTTACACCTGGCAATTTATAAAACGCCTCTTATTTTCTCGACGAAGTAATCGACCATTTGCATTCACTTTGTGCGTTATATACCTATGCATTTCGCAAATTCCACACAACTCTCACATCGAATTTTGTTTATCTTTAATCTATGCGACACACTCAATATTCATCGTTATCCACTTGCAAATTTCATCAAACAGTGGGAGCGAGAAGAAGATTGGAAAGGAATACTGCAGAGGAAATCATCTCTCCAACGAAACATCTGTCTACTATTCGCACAACACGAAGAAGCGAGAAAATCCATTTCGGTTCTTCATATTGTAAAACAGACTCATGAATTAGATATGAACACGGTCTATGGTTGAGCATAACCGTCTGCTCTTTCATCGAATTCTTTTTTCGCACGTTTTCACATTTCATCGTTTCCTAGTAAAAATAACGCGTACGCTGATAGAATATCAAGAAGGCAGTAAGTATATCGATATCTTGATATACTTTTAAACTAATTAATTTTTATCCAAGACGACAACTTAAAACCTACAAAACTACGAATACAACAACGATATGACTCAGTCATTGATATTTTTCAACTTTCGCACAAGCACAGGGTGCTTCTGAAAGAATGAAAAAAAATAATTTTCAAGTGTTTTCTCCACATATTCGTGTACATCATTAGATCATTCACCGAATTACAAATATCATATGATGTTATTGCATGGAGATTATTTTGGAGAGGAAACAATTTTTTGCTCTTTCTCTATAAAATCTTCCTCCCGACTTGAGAGCAATACACAACACATGCCCTCTAAAGAAGTCCTCCACCATCTAGAGGACATCCACTAGTTCTCCAGTTAGCTAGGTTCATAAATATTGAATATCCAAAAATAGAAAAAAAAATTTTTTCACGTTATTCATTTCTAGGATTTTTGCCAAAGTGTCACTTCCTGGTTCATAAAGTAGATAAAATAATGCTTTTATGTACATGCTTTATGTAGATAGAGAGAAACTATTCAACATCTTGGAAGAATTAGGTGCCGATGACAAATCAATTGCAGTCGCAAAACAAACTCTAATAAACACAAAGTCAAAAGTAAAGTTTATGGGAGAGATCTCGGAACCCTTTGAAATTGAACCAGGAGTAAGACAAGGAGATGGGCTCTCCCCATAACTCTTTAACTCTGTGCTGGAGAAGGTAGTGAGAGAGTGAAGGAAAAGAATGGAAGAGAAAGGAATTCCCAAAATAAAAATTGTAAGAAAGAAGGATAACCTTGAAATTGACTGTCTAGCTTTTGTGGACGATCTAGCAATACTGGCAGAAAACTTAGAAGATGCAAGAAGACAAATAGATATACTGAAAGAGACAACGGAAAAGGTGGACTGCAAATATCATATGAAAAGACAGAATATATGACCAATAAAAAAGTTACACCAAGACAGATTTCAACAAAACATGGAAAAATTAAGGGCGTTAACAAGTTCAAATACCTTGGAGAGTTAATTCAATCAAACGCCCTTGATAAAGAAGCTATCCATGCAAGAGCAAGAAAAATGGAACTAGCATTCCAGTTGACAAAAAATATATACAATAAGAAATCCTTATCTATTAATGCAAAGCTAAGACACTGCAATACAGTTATTAAGCCAGAGAGTCTTTATGCCTCAGAATGCCTTGCACTGAATACGGCCAGACAGCTAGAGAGGTGGAAAACAAAGAAAGAAAAATTATACGGAAAATCCTGGGACCAAAGCATGAAGATGGAAAACGGAAACTAAGAAGCAATAGAGAGATCTATACGAAGACAGCGAAGATAACTGACACAATGAGGAGAAGAAGAGTGATTTTCTACGGACACATTAAAAGAATGAATGGGGAAGACTGACCAAGAAACTATTCTTTCGACAAAAATCCCAAGACTCAAGAATTAAGGGAGAAGATCAAGGGATTAGGGTGTTTTCAAGAAATGGAAAAAAAAGACTGGAGCAAAATGGACAGAAGAAAGAAAAAAACGCAAGGAGAACGAATGAAGGAGTATTATAGGAGAAAAATATTCGTGAAAAGTTATTTCACGTAGTCCATAGTCGGCCAAAATCGAAGGGAGAAGGAAGAATGCATTTATGTACCCATGTTACTTCTGTAATTATGTCAACAACAAGAATAATGTGATGAAATAAAATAAGAGATATTGTTCTACATCAGTTTGAAAGTTTGAAAATCTTTCAAACTATTTGATCAAAATATTTGATCTAATGGCACGTAATTAACTTATAAGGGAGAAAAGACTGCTAAAGCCGTAAGTCCACGATTGGATTTTTGCTCCTTTATATATTGTAAAAGATATGAAGGAAATTGACCTTAATCAGGATGGAGAAGATTATTCTTCCTTATGGCCTCCTGCTTTTCTTTAATATAATCAGCAAAAAATATTTTCGAGTGATTAAATTCACGATATAATCTAATTTCAATATACCTCATTGCATACCCTGAAGAAAACGATTCAAATTCTTATCGAACTTATTCGGAAAATATTCGAGATTTTCCATGGAATTAATGTGTGACATAGAGTGGCGGAACCATATGAAAGCCTCACCACAAAATTCTGAATAGTTCAGTACGTTTTCTATCGATTAATTCGAAAATATATCCCATATTTTGTTGACGTTCTCCACTCAGATAAACGCGAAGAATTCACAGAATAAATATAATTGTGATTGAATATGAGGCAGTCAGCTTGAAAGGAAAACTCACTTTATCGATTAACTGAAAAGTCCCTGCGCGTATATCTTTCCATTTAGGTGAATTTTTCCTTATTCCAATTCACGAGAGAACGAATGTATTAAAAGCATCTGGTTCTTTTATATCGAAGTCCATTCCGAATATTAGCATTTTTCTCAAAAATTGATTACTATTTCATGTCATGAATTATTACGTTGTTTGCAGTCCAATGTTGGAAACAATTATGATGCCTGTACAAGACTACATTGGCTTGACTAGGCTCTTTTGAATGAAAATTTCTTCATTTTTGTTATTGTTTCTTTGACAAGAATAGAGATTTTTTCATTCGAAAAAGCCTGTTATTGTTGAAATACGGAGAACAGGTGTTGAAATAAAATGATCATATACAAAAATAATGAATTTATATATATATATATATATATATATATATATATATATATATATATATATATATATATATATATATATATATATATATATATATGAGAGCGTTCTGAAAAATTCTTCGGTCTTATATATAGGATACAATTGTTTCATCATAATTATGAATCATCAGTCCATATTTAATCTATGAATCAAGAATCGATGACTTTCAAAACGAACATAGGTCCTTTATCAAATTAGAGGGAATTTTTTTAAGTGAAATATTCACGTTAGCTCCTTCTATCGAAGAAAAGACTTATAAACTATTCCTAGTGGTCAAGATTCCTACGCATGACAACAACAAGGCAAGTGAAAGGCTTTGTAGACATTTCATTCGAACACTACAGAAAATTATCCGCAATGTGTAAGGATAGTCCCATGCCTAATCGCTCCAGATCACGCCCCGGCAGGCAAAAGTATAGCTAGTTTCAAGATTCACAAATCATTCAATACTGGTGAATACTGAGACTCTTAATCGAAATATAGAAATATTTCAAACAAATCTCTCAGGGAGCTGTCTACACAAATGTTGTCAACGAGAACGAACCCATCACTTTCGAAAGTAAATATTAAGACCTGCTGTTGTCATGAGTAGGAATGTTGACCGCTAGGAAGAGCTTATACGTCTTTTCTCCGATAGATAGAGCTCACGTGAATATTTCACTGAGAAAAATTCCCCTCAATTTGGTATAGGACCTATGTTCATTTTGAAAGTCATCGATTCTTGATTGATAGATTAAATATGGACTGATGATTTATAATAATAATGAAACAATTGTATCCTATTATCATTCAACAAGATCGATGAATTTTTCGAAACGCTCTTAATATTCACTCTCGAAAGTGATTGGTTCGTTCTCGTTGACAACATTTGTGTAGACAGCTCCCTGAGAGTTTTATTTGAAATATTTCGATATTTCGATATTTCGATTGAAAGTCTCAGTATTTACTAGTATTGAATGATTATATATATATATATATATATATATATATATATATATATATATATATATATATATATATATATATATATATATATATATATATATATATATATATATATATATATATATATATATATATATATATATATATATATATATATATATATATATATATATATATATATATAAAAAACTAATCATTGCAAATTAAGTTATTCTTCTAGTGCATGGTCAAACAGCGCCAAAAGAATCATTAATTTAATTGACCAACGTTTCAGAATGCCAACTCATTGTGAGAATTTAGATAATACAGTTACATTCTCGAAAAATGTAGCACCAAGCATTGTGTGAGGAACAAAATGACACAATATTAGTTTACGTTGAAATTAATCATGAATGAATTTGTCCATAGCAGTATAGATCAAACGATTATGTATAAATACATGGAAATACAAAATCGATCAATCCATGATGATATTTCGTTAAAAAATATCTTCATATGCATAAATATCTCGTGTCGTGGTGTTTGCTTTCGTTATTCCGAAACGGCTTGATCGATTTTTATGGAATTCTTTATGTGCGTTTGGTAGATATAGAAAAAGGTCGTAAACTATATTTTCCCATCAATTTTGTCACAAAAATTCGTTTCATATAATTCATTGTATTAAGTCCAAAATATATACAACCTTGAATTCTTCAGAATCGAAATGTGTTCCTGATTCAAACCAAATACAAGTTTTAAGCACTTTGGATCATATTTGAGTAATACATATCTTCAGTGAACTACAAAACCTTCGAATGAGTATTGACACTTCCACATAGGATAAATGCAATGATTAGAAATTAAATGCAGTAAAAACTAAAATGTCGTCATAATAAATAATAATAATTTATTTCCCAATGATTTACAGTTATCAATCCTTTCTTAAACATAAATATAATGATACAATCCGGATAAACAAAATGAAAACAAAATATTGCCTTTCAGAAGCACACTGTGCTTGTGCGAAAGACTTCAAATTATTAATCGAAGAAAAGAAATGTGTCAGATAATTTATACATGCCACGTTATTTTTCGCATAATGAGGCAGGTGAATAAGAACCAGTATCCATCACCAAGTCAACGAGAAATTGTTTGAAACCATTAAACGAAGAATTTCTCTCACATAATAAGAAAACTGTACCTCAATTTGTCAATTGCTATACTTTGAAGATCAATAACATTATTTTACACATTGGGACAACTGTACCTCAATTTGAAATTCATTTTTTTTTGTTTAGCAATCTGTAAACTGGTATCTGCTCTATATTATTATTGAAAATTTAGTTTTTTATAACTGAACTGTTTATGTTTAGTTCGGTTGTGCATTTGATTTCATCAGTTTTTTTTTATTACGGATATATCAATAGTTTTTGAAGTAAAAAAATTTTTTTTGTCAGGGTTTGAGTTGTAGAACAGAGCATACCATCTGAACTCCGCCCTGAGATTGTTTTTACGTTGTTGAATGATGCTTCGAGAGTTAATAAATTTGTCTTATTTTTTATACATTTTTGCTGTTATGAAATGATTGTATATTTCAATAAAGCCATACTATTATTATCATTATAATTGCTGAATGATCAATAATTCACAGTTGGAAAAAATGTGAGAAAGTACTTACTCACTTCCTAGAAGTGTAGAAAATATTACAAAAATTACAGAATATGACTATGCGTGCAATTCTAAAGTGAAAAAGATATACCGAAATTAAAAAGATGCTGCAATCTGTGGTACTAATGTCTGTTAAACTGAAAATACTCTCTGCTACGTATAAATTCATATGTTCAATTGAAAATCAGTTGTTTCCATGTAGTGTAATAAAAATACTGTCATCAGTGACAGTAATATATGTCACTGATGCGGATGGATATGATACTACACATATGGATAGTTTTTATATCTGAAGTTGTAGACTTTCAAAATCAATAAATACGTTTTACTATGAAGGATTAAGTGCTTTCAATGATTCACCAAGTCTCTTGAGAATTTTTACTAGTGTTAAGATATATGAGCTTAATTTGGGAACGTATTTTTCAGTTAATGGAATAAGTTTTTGTATAGCTTTGGCTTAATCAAAATTTTTTATTGGATATTGAAAATCGAAAACTTTCTAATAATAATAATAATGATAATAATAACCATATATTCACAACTAGTGACTACCAAATTACAGGAAAATAATTAAAAAATAATGGAATACAAATTTGGCGACTGAAAATATCATTAATAACATAGATATACAATATCAAAAAATAATAATGATAATACTAATAAACATCATCAAATATGATATCGAAATCTATAATATCTATAATATCTACATTTTTAATTATTTAACTGAATCACTGAACAATGAGTAATAACTAAACAAGAAAACAAATCCCTAATAAATCAAACCAGAAGAAATCGAAATACCTTGAAGGTTAGATTTAAATACACATTAACGATGAAAACAGTGAAACCCAGTGGAAATCACAGCAGCTTAATTGATACCTGGTTTGCAATGGAACATGCAAAGCTAAGCGGCGATTGAGAGAGAAGATTGGTTCTATGGGTTTCTGAGTACAATGTCTGACTTATTCTGGTACAACTTTGGGGAACAAAGAAATTAAGATCACCCAGGAGCTCAGGAAAATCGAGACTTTCGAGAAAACCGATGAATATTTTTATTATTCAATACATTTCGATATTAAAAATAACGACCAAAATTCATTAATATTCCGTCGGAATTATTGATATTCAATATTAATAAACTAACCAAAATTCAAAAATATTAGAGAGTCAGAATATACCGTCAGTTTTCAGAGGATAGCAATATATTTTCAAGGGTGAGTATTGCTTCCATATTTTATCATTTTCGAATTCGTTTCATATTTCACCTCCATCATATAATTTTCTGAGTTGAACCGACTATGCCCAAACCACAATTTTCACAATAACAGTAAAAATTCGATTGTATCACAATAACACGAAATGGCGTTTTAACCAGAAAATATTGAAAAACACCGATGTTTGCATTTTACTTTATACTCACATTTACGTGCTCCGCATTTCATGAGTTAAACCTCCATTTTATTTCCAATAGAATTTTACTTGCTTATTTAAAAATGAAATGTATTGTCCATAAGTTATGAAATCATTTTTAACTGAAAATTTATCGTTCACTGATTATAAACGTCAGAATGATTGTAATATTTTGACAGCAATAATTTGAAACGTCAAAATGTATTCCATAGTAAATTGATCTGAATTAATACTCCCAAGTTTTCGTATGTTCATCGATTGAAATATTATTACGTTATGTATTTCATGTGGAGTTCAAATCATGCAAAAAATGATTCTTTCGACGAAAAGTTGAAATTGACACTTGAAATAAAATTGATTCAAGTGATTCAAAACCTACTTAATATTATAGTTTAAAAAAAAGTAAAAATAAGTAATGAAAATAAAAGCTATTATAAACTATCGGTTAAGATTTGTAATATTCCTAAACAAATGTCAACTTCAGTGAATAATCTTAAACTGTGAGGTTTTCATGAATGATAACTCTTCAACACAGAACATTTTATGTCTAATTGAGGTTTCTTTGAGTCATTTTCTGAAAATAGGTATTCAATCGAAACAAAGTTTAAAAATTTCGAATATGACAATGAAGTTGACTTTCGTGTAATAGTTGGAGAAAAAGTTCATGACATACTTGTGATGAGGTTTTGCATAATGCCATTCTTGTCATAATGAAAAACATAATAACCGCTTGTTTTGGAAAAATATTTTTCTTTGAAATTCATAAATGAGTCCATGAAACATTTTTATACTCTACTTAAAGATCTGAAAGGAGAAATAATTAATGCTGTAGATGAAATCTTTCAGACATACTGAAACTATAGATGATTTAGAGTACTTTTTCCAATAGATGATGAATATTCCATTCCATATTTTTGAGCATTATTATTTCTGATTCTAGTTGTGATTGAAAAATTGAATAGATAGTTTATGTGGGAGTTCTATTATCGACCTCGTCACCATTGCAGGTTTTTGTTGTTTTGTCCTCAATAGATTCTGTTTCATTACACAAATTAATTTTTTTACGGATCTTTCTCTTTCGGAATCTTTGAAAATTTAATAGAAATCACTTGGCATTTTTTTCATTAGTTATCATATTTTTGTTTGGCGATTTTTTCAGAGGTCAGAGATATGACAACTTAATTTTAATGGTATTTATGTACACATGAAATTTTTTATCATGGATAATATTTCACATTTTTGGAGAGCGATATGGTGAAAAATGATATTCGAAGAAATCAGCGCATCCTTTCCCAACAGTAGTAGTGAACGTTATTTAGCACAGCTAATACACTTAACAAAAAAAAGACAATTTATATATACAACATCAAACAACATATTTCACCATAGATATTGTTTTTTACAAAATGCTACAATAATTTTTTGAATTCATTATGGTTCTCACATAATTTTAGGTTCGGATCTGGACTATCAAATACAATCATTTCTTTCGTACATAAATTATTTAGGCATTTAGATGTACTGCATCTTTCAATATGGAAATCATTTTGTTCCTAGACTTTCCATGCTGCCTAATATTCAAACAACTTTCTGTGTTAGTGTTTCTAAGATAAATGATACAGGTGTGTACCTATTGCACTTTAATGTAATTTTTAATGCTCTATTTTGGAGCTTTTGCAACTTTTGAATATCATTTTGAGGCGAGGTGTATAATACAGTTGAATAAAAGTTTATATGTGGTAATATTATCGACTTATACACTAAATACTTTGTAAAGACACTAACATAATTACTTATCCTTGTTAATAAATTGACTTTTCTTCAAATTTCACTCATAACATATCTAAAATGATTTTTTAAATTCAAATTTTCATCGATAATAACTCCTAAATACTTCATTTCACTGACTTGTTCCAATGGTACATTATTAACTTTGATTTGTATATCATATTCTGATCTGGATAATTTTGCTTTGTTTCCGACTATAGTATATTTAGATTCATCAGTATTCAATGAAAGATTATTATCACACAACCATGTATGCAAACTATAAAGGTCACTATTAATTTTTTCAGTTAATTCTTGTGAATTGTTGCCCGCAGTATACCTGCAACATCATGTCGTCAGCAAATATAGAAACTTCACAATTCTTTACATACTTAATTATATCGTTTACATATAAATTAAATATTAATGGCCCTAAAACTGTTCCTTGTGGAACTCCATACTCACAAATTATTAGTTTGGACACATGGTTTTCGCATTCAACATGTTGGGCTCCATTATGTGAATATGAATTGAACCATTGCCACACTGTTCGAGAAAAACCAAACTTGGCAAATGTTTTTGATAATAACGCTCAATTAACAGTTTCAAAAGCTCTACGTAAATCCAAAAATACTGCTATTACTGTTTCTTTTTTCTAGCACTCTAGACCATTTATCACAGATAAATGTGATAACGGTTTCACAAGAGTGCTGCACTCGGAAACCCGATTGGCACTCCAAAATAACCTTGTTTCTATCACAAAACTCGCATACTTGGTCTTCAACTATTAATTCCAAAATTTTCTCATACACTAGCAATGTATTTATAGCTTTGAATTCCTCGTTTTTCTTAATTTTCGGTTTTTTGGCACTGGTATAACGGTAGTCATTTTCATTCATCAGGAAATTCTCCGTAATATAAAGAGACGTTCACAATGTCCGAAATCCTATGATATCCCTTAATATATCTGTTGGAATTCCATTTTCCCCTCCACCAACATTTTTTAATTTCTTTACATACTTTTTCAGGGTAGACATATCGATCTCTTTGAAATTTGACCAATCTCATACTTCAGACAGGTATAAGTAATCAATGAAGAACAGATTGGGACAAAGATAGTAAGTGATATGATATAATTGGATCTTTGACTAAATAGCTAAAGTTTTCATAAACAAGAGAGTTTTCGTATTGTGAACCCAGTGACTCAAGAAATTAGCTTTACAAGCCAACAAGTTTTCTGCAACCAAGGTTACATTGCTACCTATATTATAAAACCTGATAAAATGTTTACCAGAGGATGGCCGTATGTATATTAATCATGATTGCTCAAGACGGATACATATTATTCAGTTCAAGACAAAGATTTATACCGAATACGAGCAAGAGCAAAAATTGTGTTGTTCAGTCGATATTGATCTCTTTCGAGTTCGAAGACATATTGAGGTGTTTTTGCTTGATGCAATAGAAGTCTTTTATTTTATTGATTGATTGATATAATTCATTTGTCAGTTATGTGGCTTTTTCATAATGCAATAAATTATCGAACCATATTTCATATATACGGTATGAAACATGGTATGTATATATATATATATATATATATATATATATATATATATATATATATATATATATATATATATATATATATATATATATATATATATATATATATATATATATATATATATATATATATATATATATATATATATATATATATATATATATATATATATATATATATATATATATATATGTATATATATCAACAGGATGAATTTTTCTGTTCTCATTGATATTGATTCAATTCGAATAAAGTTAATTGATGTCTATTTAAATGTTTTTCTAATCAGAATTTTATAATTTGAAGATTTTGCGCTGAGATATATTTAATGCGACCCAAAATATTTGACGGATTAATCAGAGGTAACTTGAAGTTGTCTTATCGACTTCAAGTTGCATATATATTTATACTTATATATATATATATATATATATATATATATATATATATATATATATATATATATATATATATATATATATATATATATATATATATATATATATATATATATGTATTCATATTTTTGATAAAGAAGCAATAATCACTCCTCTTATAATGACCAATAAAAAACTTGTAATTCTACATAAGATCCGTCACTTGAGAAAGCATTGAAAAATATCTGAAGCTTGCCAAAAGGAAGCTCAATTCAGAACGAATAACCCCAGTGAACTATGAGTAAGGGCTTTCGGGAAGTTTCAATAAAAGTAGAGAGAACTTGAGATAGAAGGAATAAGACATTTTCGCTACAATGACTTTCTTGGCGATCTCACAGGCAATCGAGAAATTCAGCAAGTGTTCGATCATTAGGGCTGTGATTCTCTGTTTAATATTAGATCGTCTGCGACCTCTTATCGGCCCTGCCTTTTCGACCAGCATTTTCTCTTTTCGAAAAGGCACAACTAGAGGAAAATAATTCATTGAATATCCCTGTAGCGTGAAACGGGTTTATAATTGAAGTTGAATGTTCTCGACTGAATCTGTAATACAATAAATAATAAATGAACGAATTTTCTATTAATTAAGTAAAAGAAACTTACGTTGAAAACCTACACATTTTTTTCTATATAACAGCCGTTTACATATGTTTCAAGGTTATTGCCTATCGTCAGAACGGCGTAGTTCAAGTTAAAGATGATAGTACTTGAAGAGATATATAAAAAATTAATATATAAAACACGAAACACTGTTTCGTACACGTTTTATACACCCAAAACATATTGGGAAGAGTCAACACAACGTTGCAGACGACAATGAAATACCGTCCGGCTTTTGTGAGACTTTTATAGCTTCTGGAAATCCCAGACAATCTTAACGATAAAAGAATTATTCTAAGAATTATATTTAATGCAGGTAAACTAAAATTAAGTAAAAGAAACTTACGTTGAAAACCTACACATTTTTTCTATATAACAGCCGTTTACATATGTTTCAAGGTTATTGCCTATCGTCAGAACGGCGTAGTTCAAGTTAAAGATGATAGTACTTGAACTTCAAGTAGTACTTCAAGTACTATCATCTTTAACTTGAACTACGCCGTTTTGACGATAGGCAATAACCTTGAAACATATGTAAACGGCTGTTATATAGAAAAAAATGTGTAGGTTTTCAACGTAAGTTTCTTTTACTTAATTTTAGTTTACCTGCATTAAATATAATTCTTAGAATAATTCTTTTATCGTTAAGAATTTTCTATTAACTCGAATAATATGAATATGTATGGAATAAGTAGATAACTAATTTTTTCGATTAAAAGGCAAATACAATACAATTTCCACAATTATCCTCCGAAGGTATCTAGTTTCAATAATATGTAAATTAAAATTGTGAAAGAAACTTATGCGGCTACACGAAATTGGAAAACTCCAAGGCAGGCATATGCTTGAAATTATATTCTGGGAGGGTGTGAAGAAGTCAATAACTCGACCAAATCCATCACGTTAACGTAAAATGAAAGATTTGATCAAGAATGCAAATGTTCGAATCATCTTATATTTCAAAAGAACTGATTTGCTCCAAGTTAATACCTACAATACTATTGAAAATTAAAAATTGGAAGGAGCTAATTCACATGCATCAGGATGTGCAAATAAACTGAATTTCAGGTTGTGTTTACAGGATGCTCGAGAGGACAACTGAAGATGCTCGAGATCTTCAGTAAAAACTCCTCTTCATTTTTAAAGTCAATTTTTCATTCGAAAAGTACGGACTTATCAAACCACCCTCGTATATAAGAGTATACGAACATTTTTTGGATTTACGAATGGCTCGGAAATTACGTTTTTCTCTCTGGGGTTAAGATTTCTTCCTGGCTAATCTGCTTCAATATTATGTTCTATTTTTTTCCTACCATCACACATACATAAAAGCAAAGGTATTTCGTACACCCTAATTGCATCCCTAAGAGTATAGCAATCACTTTCAGATCACTGCAGATTTTCCACTTATACTGCAGGTAGTTGATTGATCCTAGGAGGTCAGCCATGTTTGCTTAAGACTCCTTCATGTGAACCACCTGGTCAATAGGAATGGAAGACAACATGGTTATTTGGACAATACAATTTCGGAAAATAAATATTCCGCTAACTGTGAAAGAGTTTATAAAACATGAAACGTAGCTTGTATCTCTAAAAATAAAGCTATTCGGTTTTTCTAATGGTTGTTTTTGCATTCAGTAAACAAAGGAACATAGGATAGACTAATTTCGAGACCGTAACAATTTCATTGTTGCGCAGTTTCTCTGATAGTACTTTTATACACATATCATTCGATGGTTTACAAATTCATAGTAACTATTTTTACATGTGACGGAAATAACACATACTTTTTAGGTACAAAATAAATTGATGAAACCAATATTCATCAGAAATTCAAAATTACCAAGAATATATCACCCTAACGTTATAGATATATTTCATTTTGCGCATAAGTTGATAAATTATGGACTCCATTATGTTGTAACTGCAGATGATGAATTTGAAATCCCAGAACCTCAACAAATTATGAAATTCATCATATTCATATACCTAACCTCAATCTTGGTAAAACAATGTTGTAATTTCTCATTCTTTGTCCGACCTTGTAAAAACGAACACACTATATAACCATCTTCATCATTGTAAACGTAATATAGATCGTCCCGAGCGCAACTTAACTCGACATAAATAGGGATTTATTAGGCCCATAATTTGTTTCAAAGGGACCTCGCCCATAGGCTTCTATGAACTTCCAGATTAGCAGTAGCACTCTACGTGCTACACGAAGGCCCAAGTGGCTACTGCTCGATAGACGAAGTTGCCTTCGTTTGTCACAGCTTATCTGAGCGACGGAAACCCACAGCCTTTCCATTAAGAGCCTAAGCCAAAGAGATTGGTGCCCTGTTAACATTGTTAATATATTTAAATGAGAATTATGAATAAATTTTGTTGGAAGTCAAGTGCAACTTATATCTAGGCGTTGATTCGAGATTAAGGGAGGATGGAGCAAATCCCAAACGAGATGGGATTTAAATTACGTACTAGTTGTGAAAGCTTGAATGTAGCTAGTTGGGTATGCAATAAATACAATATGATATAATCAATAGTCGTCAAACTAAACTATAATTTTGTCCTTCAGTATGGGTCGTAAGACTGGGATTTACATTAAACATCAATGGGAAGTGCCATTTAGCATGCAGTATGTGTACATTCTCAATAAAATAAGTCATATATTCCAGAAACTCATTTCATAGTTGTTTTTTTAGTACCAATAATCGAAAACAGTTGAATAAAATCAACAGAATTATCCGATACACATCACTTAAAGTTTAAGCTATTAAATTATTGCTGATAGTGTTCCTTTATAGATTCACTTCTTCACTATTCTGTCGAAATTCCATTGCCTATGAAACTGAGCTCAAATTCTGAAACGAGGGCTATAATGGAATGAGAAATTTTATCGGTGATTTAATCGGAGTGAATTCAAGGAGGAAAAATTGAGAAAATATAATGATAAAAATCCTTAGAGCGGAAAGAAAAAATCTCTGTAGAAGCTGGAAATAACTTGAATGAGTAAAAAAGGAAATTACGACCATGAATTGCATTTTGAATATAACGAAATGAAATAACTGAAGAAATAATAAAAAGTGAAAATGAATCGAAATACGAATAGAATACAAATAAAATAAACTTAATGAATTCTTACTGCTGATGAACAAATGGAGGAGGGTCGAGTCAGGAATCCAACTCACACGTCGTTTTGGTTGATACTGTATCTCTAATCGTTCTCAAATGGAAGGTGAGACCGGTTCTCAAGTGAAACACTTGAGTTTTGACAGGAGAACGGTTAATGACACATTACAAACCGAAGCCTCGTGTGAGTTAAGTTTCTGATTGTACTACCCATTTGTTAATCAGCGGTAGAATTAATTTATATCATTTCATTTCATTTCATTTTATTTTTATTTTATTAGAATTCAATTTTTTTTTAAATTTTTCATCATTTAAATGAATCATTCAAGATTCATTTCTTTTCCTTTTCAAATTCAGTTGAAAGTAATAATTTATCCCTTTCCTAATTCAAAGTATCTTGAGTATCGAACAAGAATTTTTGTTTCGGCTCTCAGTATACTTATACCTCTTCAGGTTTTTTTTTTCAGTTCACGCCGATGAATGTATCATTTTATTTTTCATTCAATCAAAGCTGTTTGTTTCCAAATGGGACATCAAATTTATAAGCAACGTAAAGCTGACAAAATAGTGGACAATCATTGTTGGTAGTTGAAAAATACTCTAATGATGATGGGAAAATGAAGAACAAACTAATTTTGATGACATTGTAGCTTTTCGATTTGAATTCTGTAATTGTTAGAAAGTGACCTATATCACAATCGTAGTTTTTATTTAATCTCAATTTTCGTGGTAACAAACATAGAGAAAGCAATTTGTTTTAGATGACTCATTCTAATGTGGTTACATATCAGTTGCAGAAATGAAATTCATCAATGAATTGGTTATTACATATCCCTAAAAATATGTCAAGCTAATAACACGATTTTTATGAATATTTCAAATTATACAATAAATTCAAATATTTCTCATCAAGTTTTATGCGGAGTCGACAAGAATGTTTTTTCAATGAACATTTATTGCAATAAAGTCCTTATGTAACTACGATGAAAGTTCATACGTTCAGAAAAATTGCTTGGAGGCCTATTCAAAAATCAAGTTTTATATACCAAGTAATAATAATAATCATAATATTAGTTCTTTCTCATATACAAAATTCATACCATTGACCTCAGGTCTTTCAGCCTATTCAAAACAAAGTGTCATTTTAATTTTAATCAATCAGTTAATCATTCAGTTAATCAATCAGTTACATGCCTAGTGATTTACGAAGAGTCTCCCAGTTGGAAATATTCTTCGTACATTGTTCCTGTTGTAGGTATTATGGAACATCGTTAAAATATCCCCCAGTTTGTTTAGTCTTATATTGAACTTTCGGTTAACTTTCAGAAGCCAATTTTTCATTGGTTCGTTGTTTTTTCTTGAATACATCAGCCCATAAGAGGGGTTGAGTATTCTGTTCATCAGGTGTTTTATTCTTGTAATGATACGCACAACTGATCTCTCTAGTACCTCTAAATTCTTAAGCGACGGCATTTTGCAGTTCGCATAGATCGTATGTGCATATTCTAGTATAGTTCTACATATGGTTCTGTATATTTTAACTGCGCCCTCAATACTTATTCCTCTGTTTCCATACGTTAGGCATCTGGAATGTTTTGCACTTGTTATTTTTTTTTTTTTTTTTAACTCAGTGGACCTATAGTTTAACGCCGGTTCCGAACGGCCATTGGGTTTGTAATCGATGTACATTACCCAGCATATATCATTATTTCAACTACTTAAATCATAGACATACAACAAACACCCATGTCTTCAGCGGGGCTCGAACCCGAGTTCTACCGCACCACAGTCGGGAGTTCTACCGACTAAGCTACGGAGACCGGCATCACTTGTTATTGTTTTCTTCTTTATTGAGTTTGTGAAGTTGAAATTTGATTGTTTGTCGAACAGCACTCCGAGATATTACAAGAATGATGATGGTGCTATATTCATTCCGTTTATTGTTACTGTTGCTGAATTGTGTGTGATCTTATGGTTGTTGATAATGTATTGACACTTTTTAGGGTTTGGTTTTAGTCGCTACTTTGAAAACCATTCATTAGTTTTGTCTATTCGTTCCTGTATTTTGTAATTGTATATTGTTACCGTTTTTTCATATGTTATAAACAAAGTGCCATCTGCATATTGTAGAACATACTGACTTTCGCTTCAGCAACTACTACGCAATTGCAAATTACTCAGACAGAGGTGATCCTTGAGGTGTTTCTTGTTGTGGGGAGAAATATCTAGATGTTGTACCTAGTATTTTAACTGTCAGCAGTCTGTTTTCTAACAACATTTTCATTGTCCTCATAAGATATTTGGTCGCATTTATTTTATTAAATTTATATAGTAGTACCTTGTGCGACAAATTAATATTCATGATGTGTATTAACATTAGTTTGTGTGCAAATAATCCTGGATTGGAAAAATATTTGTATCGACTTCTGAAATGGAACTAACTATGAAAATGAGCAAAAATCATTCGGTTTTAATGCACATGTTTTCTTCCTTGTTCAGTTCTGATTTGTGCGAGAGCAGATCGATTTTTTTTGCTGAAATTCTTCCAATTAGTTACATTAAATTGGGAATACAACCACACTTTTTTCGCTATGTTCGATGACATAGCATTGATTCGAAGCAAAGGTCTGATTTGTACGTTTGCGAAATAAGGATATTGAACTTTCTGAACTGAATCGTCGTCAACTCGTTATGATCGAAACTCAGAATTCTACATGTAGCTCGAGTTTTGATAAATTGGGATCATTTCTGCCTGCATTCGCAGTAAATAGGAATTCATCGATCTATACTAAAAAAAGAAATTCAACCTTAAGTTTCTGGAATTGGAACAATATCGATTTCCTCTTCAAACTGACCTTGTCGTTCACGATGATTCTGAATGAAGTGTTTGTCAGGATATCCTCATTATCCTGTATAAGTTTCTTCACCGGAAGAATGATTATTACATAAAATAGATTTATAAATATTTCATGCAAATTGATGTTTGTTTTAGTTGAAAAAATAAATAGAATTTGTGCCATTTTGTGAATAACCAGAATTCATTTTTCATTCATGAAAGTATTGAGGTGCATTGAACATTGGTTCTAAATTAAATATTCATCAGGATATACTCATTATCAGATATAGTATTCATCACCGGAAAACTGATTATTTCATAGAATAGAATTATAAATATTTGATGGAAATTAATGTTTGTTTCAGTTGAAAAAATTAATTGATTTCGTACTATTTTGTGTACTTTGACCAAACCTCTCTTATTATTGATGAGAGTTTTGACGTATATATATATATATATATATATATATATATATATATATATATATATATATATATATATATATATATATATATATATATATATATATATATATATATATATATATATATATATATATATATATATATATATATATACTATATATATATATATATATATATATATATATATACTATATGTATATATATATATATATATATATATTTATATATATATATATATATATATATGTCATTGAACATTGAAATAAAAATCAAATAATGAAGTAGAGCGTTGGTTTTTTATCATTCTGTTTATCAATACTAATTTATCAGGCCGATACTTGATGAAAATTTAAGAACATAATTTGAATGAAACACCACGAATTGTTTCGGGATGTTACCCCATTTTCAAAAGTTAGTACAGTTTATCTTTTGAAAATAAGGTAACACACCGAAACAATTGTCAAGTAATAATGCATGATACTAAACTCGCCGTTCGTCTACCGTCACATTGAAGTATATATACAGGAGAAACGTTTGCTATATTGGAAGCATTAAAATTATGCAAGTCCAATTGAGGTAAAAACGTCATAATAACTGACTCATTCAGCGCTCTTCAAGGAATTAAGCATATTTATTCAAACCACCCCATTGTAACATCTATCGGAGAGGAACTAGGTAACTTGCAGAGACGAAAAATTATTGTTAAATTCATGTGGGTTCCATCACATATGAGCATTAAAGGTAACGTCGAAGCTGACCAACTCGCAATCAACGCATCATCAGATCGAAATGCTACAACAATTTTACATACTCCAGCGTCTGACATAAAATTGTTAGCCAAAGAGCATCTTTTCAAGAAATGGCAAGGAAAGTGGGATGAAACTAATGACAAATTAAAACTTATAGTGAATTCAGTGCGACATATACTTCCGCTTCCGTCGAACCGTATGGACCAAGTGAAGTTAACGCGTTTACGAATCGGCCACACGAAATTAACCCACGGCTACATATTTGAAAAAGCTTCTCCTTCTTCGTGTGAGAGGTGTCAAGTCCCCCTAACAGTGTATCATATTCTCTGTGTTTGTGAAGACTATAGTGAGGAACGAAAATCTCAAGATCTGAACACTGACTTGAAAACGTCATTGACTGTAAAATGGAAAAATACCATCACGTTTTTGAAAAATTTAAATCTGTTTAAATCCATTTAACCTCTGTTATTTATCATTAATTTGTTTTGTATGTATCTCTGATTGTACCACCGCTAATAACCCTCCGTGGTTGATGCGGGTAAATTCAATAAAAAAAAAATTGTCAAGTATTAATTATAAATTTGGTGAAACCAAGTCAAGTGTTTTTTTTATTTAATATATTTAGAGAGGCACGTTTCGTATAAAAGAACGTGTAGCGACGCGAGGATATCTGGGAATGCTTCAATATTTCAGAGACAGAAGTTTCCATATCAGTGTTCCTTCCAAACACTTCTTTATACGGATAATTTATATTCCATTCGAAAGTTTGAAAGCCGCTCCTGAGTCGAGAAGTTCACCGTTTACTACGAAAATGTCACTCTGAAATTTGCCCATTTTCTGAACTATGACCAGCTAAAGTCGATAAGAAGTTTTATCCATATTTCATGAGAATTTTCTACGTCTTCGGTTGCGTCTTTTTTGAAGTCAACATAAAGGTGAGTATGATCAATAATTCAATATATATTTTCTGTGAATTTTTTCAAAGAGTAATCTGTTTCTTTCATACATATTGAGTTTGAAGGGAGATATTGGAAATGATTTTTTCAAGGTGTTTGCCGAATAAAAACGTTTGATTCTGCTAATGCTTTTGCCATGAGAGATATGAATTGCCATCAGTTTCTTGAGTTCCTCCTGCAATCGGAATGTTGAATAGACCGCAAATACTCAATAACCACTCACTAATCCTACTAATGGCGACTTAATACAAACAAAATATCACATATTATGTGTATAAAACTGATATTGGACATCACCTTTCTGTCCTGTAGTAATACAACACTGAACTATTTCTGTCCAACGTAATATTCACTTATGGATGAACACCTATAATTGTTTCTGAAACAGAGAACTCTAGCAAATTTTCTCGAGACATTTTCCATACTATTTGTAAAGACTGTGTACTGAGGATTCCAGGCAACGTGAGAAAAACTGAACGTGTTCAATAAAAAGGCATTTTATATCGCAGTGGGCCAAGCAATATCTGAAGAATGGTTACATTTTTCTTTCAAGCAGCAAAGCATTTTAGACGCTGAATAAACTGCGTAATCATTGTGAATATTGAATGAAATTATGTAGTGGAAAATGACGCCAAGATCTCTAATAAAATTTCCTCTTTTCAACACGCTATACTCCAGCTAATATTTCTTATCGATGGGGCCCTTATTTCTAGTTTAATTCACAATCGTAAATTCTTCTGGTTTGAAATATATTCTATTGCACTTACAATAATTCTGCTCGAGAATTATAATATTGTATATCATGTATACTTGTTGGCTTTGTTCACGCGGTTGTATTATTTCTTTTCATTTTTTTTTATTTACCTTCCTCATTCCTTCTACCTGTGTTTGTATGTATCACATTTTGTCAACTAAATTTTTTTAATATTCTAGTATTTCTTGAATGAGTTGTGATGTTCGTTTTTATATCTTCTTTCTCTGCATCTATGAATGTATTGTGTTTTGTCAGTTGAATTGTTTGAATGGACGAATTTGGAGATAAAGAAAAGAACAGAATAATATTCAAGTGAAGAAAATTATCAACTTTTAGGCTTCTGTATTGGTATTTCGTAATTGATAGATATCATCAATTATTCGAATTCTTAAACGACGAAGTAATTGTTCAAATCTACCCATATAAAGAGACCCATAGAAAAGCCATAAAGGTAGTCGCTTTCTTCACGTCTTTCCTTTCTTTTTTCATCTCCATGTTTACACCCTTTAAACTTAGAAACGCCATTTTGACGAGAGTTAATAAGCTCAAAATACGCATTAGCGCAAGCTACCATTTGTGTTCAACATAGATATATTTCATTATCGTTTACTTCCCCCTATATTCAACTTTTTTATATACTAGCTGACCCGGCCAACGTTGTTTTGCCATATAAATTATTATAATTATATATATATATATATAAATATATATATATATATATATATATATATATATATATATATATATATATATAAATAAGTACTTATTATATAAGACTTATATAACATATATAAGTCGCTTTCTCTGTAAATATGTAATATCTTCGAAAATATTCATTTAAATCATATGCTGTTAAGGGCCATATAAATCTATATAAAATCTACAATGTATTTAAGGTATTTAATTGGATAAGGATTAATGTTGTATTGGTTAAATTCGTAATGTTAAATTCGCTTCGAAAATTAGCCATTATTTGTAAAAAGTAAATGAGAAAAAAATTTTATTGTGGTATATCCATAAGAGACAGCATAAGAGGCATATACCATAGCGGAGTTCTCTGTAGACCTTCTCAATGTGTATAATACTTAGTACATTATTTTGATAAATCTCGTAGGGTTCAGCCTTCGTTTGCAATGTTAGCGAAAAAATGTAATTATTTACGACATCACATTAGAAACCTCAAAAATAACATTATTTGTCCACTATTTCATTGATGCTCTTATACATATAAACCTTCCTCTTCAATCACTGTATCTACTAAAGAACAACACATCAAAATCCTTTGCGTAGTTTTAAAGATTTAAGCATACATGGGGATATAGGGACATAGAAAGCAACTTTGTTTTATACTATGTAGTGAAGTATTGCTATTCCTCGCTGGAGAGCTCCGATATAATAAACGCGTCCGTTCGCTGCTAAATTCAAAGTGCTACAGGGAAAACCGCGGCCTCAGACGCGCTATTTATAGGCACGCACGCTTTTGCCGCACCGGGCGGCTGGCCGGTACCGCCACAAACGCTACGCCCCGCAATTTTTAAATCTGTAATATCTTCGAAAATATTCACTTAAATCATACGGTGTAAAGGGCCATATATATCTATATTAAATGAACAATGTATTCAAGGTATTTAATTGGTTAAGGATTAATGCTGTATGGGTTAAAATCGCTTCGAAAATTAGCCATTATTTGTCGCAAAAAGTAAATGACAAAAAAAAGTTATTGTGGGTTATCCATAAGAGATAGACATATACCATCACGGACTTTTCTGTAGACCTTTTCAATGTGTACAATACTTAGTACATTATTTTGATAAAACTCGTAGGGTTCAGCCTGCGTTTGCAATGTAAGAGGAAAAAATGTTTCACAGTTAGGTTTCACATTAGAAACCTCAAAAATAACAGTACTTCGCCACTATTCAGTGGATGTTATTATACACATAAACCTTCCTCTTGAATCACTCTATCTATTAAAAAAACCGCATCAAAATCCGTTGCGTAGTTTCAAAGATTAAAGCGTACAAAGGGACAGAAAAAGCGACTTTGCTTTATACTATGTAGTGATTTGTAAATTACTCAAAAAAACATTTTAGAGAATTGCCACAAAAATATCTGGTTAGTGTCTCCCTGAGATGTATTTTCTTACGATATTCCATTTCGAATGCTGAATGCAATTTTTTTCAGAAAAATAAGTAAAAATAATGAAATAAATTGATTCATTACCATGCGGACTGAAATGAGTACCCTTTGTATTTTAAGTTATCAAGGTGGTGAACTGAGATCATTTCATCATCATATTTCTAAATACTTGTCTGAATGGAACTAAAGCTAATTAATTCTTTAGATACATGAGTATGTTTCATTTCAGTAATCCAATTTCAGGATTTGATAAGTGTTATAATGATTTGCTCGGGCTGAAAATTTATAAACTAAGTTGAAATATTTTCATAGAATTTAATCCAGCATTTTCATCTGCAATATATAATTCATGACAAACTTACAAACTTATCAACATCTTTGCAGGATGCTCATCGCTGTTAGGAACTTATTTCGACACAATATCATATGTTGTTTGATTTCATGAATACCAGCAATTTTCTGATAAGCAGTATCTCTAAATTCATGAATTGAACACTTTCTTCGGCTGAGAGACGAAGAAGGTCTTCTATGCTACCTATGCCGGATATGGCTTCAAAAATTCTTCATTCTTTGTCGATTTACATTTTTAAAGGATTCAATTCCGACTCTGACTATTATGGATTGTATAGGCGATGTTCAAACAGCGCTCTGTATTTGAACGATAGAATTTTCCAGGAATATCCATATCTAGAAACGTATTCGTGGAAATATGCACGGATCTTTAAGAAAGGGTAGTTGGAATATCAGGATAATTGTGGAAACATGAATTATTACATTTAGGTTGAATTCACTAGCTTTGAGAGATGATGATATGAACTAAACCAAAAATGCACCCACTTCCGATTCTCAGTTGAAAAATGAGCAATGAAACATGTAGCTTTCCAACTACGAAAAATGAAAGAGTATTTCATTGATTCTCGAAATTATGTTTATATACATATACCTACACTATAAGACTAAAATAACAATAGATTTATTGTCCCATTGTCCACGGTTCACAATATAAAGATATGAAAGTAGAAAGCAAAAATGATACATTTTATTTAGTTATGATAATTTTATTAGAGTGGAAACATCAATTTAGGTTTATTCCCGGCAATGGCCACTCCACTCTAATTGATGAAATGATAAGTTTTTTGATACAATAATATCCGAATCAAATCATTTTTGACTAATCGAAAGTTCCCTAAGAGTTTCAGTTCATCTGAAATCTTTGTTTTCACCAACTTTTTCGCAATAGCAGATATTGAGGCATATTCTGTCAAATTTTGCATTTTTTTTCAATAGATAAATATTTGAAATATTCTTGAAGTGACCTTGAGTGATGCCATTTGCTTCCTAGTTGAGAAAGAGGGGTCAGTTAATTTTCTAATGCCGTGAAAACTACATGTTCAATTTCTAGCATATACTCAGATATTATTTCTAAGGTGCTGAATCTTGAAGCAACAGAATCATTTAAGATGTAAATCTTAATACTTAATCCGTTTCTTATTTTCTCATAATAATTACGGGTTGGAAAAAATGAAGACCATGCACAAAGCAATTTTATAGAAGAGCATTGAATGCACAGTCTATGAACTATGGTTTGATAATATGGAATTATTTCATTTCATACCAATCAAATTGCCAATCTTAACGAACAATGTTCGACTTCATGGAGAAAATATTGAACCCTATATACTCGTATATAGAGTTCATAAATAATTTATATACGAGTATATAAATATCCATATACTCGTATATGATATTTAACTTTATATTCTATACTGAAAGTACTATTTATGTGATTGATGTGAATTTTTTTATGTGAGTATTTATGTGAACGCATACATTTCCGAAAATCTCCAAAGTTATCGAACTATTATTTGTGCGCTCGTCAGTATTTAATCTATTATAATATTCGTAAAACAACAAATGGAATTCTAGACATCTGCACATCCAGTGATGGACTTGCAATGAGGCTCCAGCTTGGGGTAACATGATTTGAGGGTAGTAAATTTTAGAAACACACAAAGTTTTTCGGATTTGATTTTAAGAGAAGTTTCATACAGAATAGATTGAAAATTTGGTTTTGAGGCGCTCTTTTTGAATAGATCAATTATAATATATCGAGTTATGTGCTTGACTTTTCGTTTCTTCAGGGAGATCAATCTACTCTGAGTGTACAATGGGGACTACCGTATTTTATATCACCATTTGGCGCCGCTAGCGCCTGAGGTCAAGGAGTGTAGCTGTCAATATTAATATTGCTATTAACTTTGGATTTTCAGAATTGTTTAGAATGTGTGCTCCTCTTTCACTATGAAGTACAATTAGCTAAAATATGTGAATCCATGTGAAGAATATTTTGTAGGTAAATAATAATCTTTTCATACGATTTACAGTCTTTAACAACCTGCATTATATACAATAGCAGTTTGTTGGTTGGTATAACTGAGACATTACATTATACCTTCTTCCAGAATGTTGAAGAAACTTGTTACGAAATAGTCACAGATACTTCAAAGAAATATGTATCTGTATCGTGCAATTTAGGCATTTGTGGTCAGTAAAAGAGCTTAATAATACAGTCAATGTGTCAGAATATAATTGCAATAAGGAGTGTACGCAAATCATGTTCAGAATTGAGAATCTCAAAAATAAGCCTTATCAAGTACAATTTTAGGATATGAGGTAAACAATCTGAAATACTATCAACCAAGTCAGCTCGAGGAAAGCATGCATTGTCCCCTTGTAATCAGTTTTACTCGACAATGATTGAATCGAGAAGAAATGTGTGCAATAAAGAATTATCCTTTCATTTTAACATAAGCAAGAGTTCTGTGAGTAAGTATTTTATAACATGGATTATCAACCTTTACTGCAAGTTGAAGGCTATCAATATATGGGCTTCAAAATAGGTAATCGGTGAAAATTTTATGTTTGGAGATAAAACTAACAACTGCACTATTATTATAGATTGTACTGAATCAATAATTCAAAAACCACAAAAAACACAACAAGCTACACATTCAAAGTATGAATCAGCAAATACACTGAATGTATTGGTAGAAATTTCAAACTCTGGAAGTGTAACATTTATATCAGAAGCATATGATGTATCTATCAGTGACAGACAATTGTTTGAAAAATGTGGTATTGTTAATCTACTTGAAAATGGCGACATTATTCTTTATGATCGTGGTGTTAATAAACAGCATCTAGTTTCTCATATGGATGTTACTGTAAACATGCCACAGTTCCTAAAAAAAAGGATGTAACCAGTTTGAACCACATCAGCTCATAAAATTCAAAAATATGTCATCAGAGCATATTTGCTAAATAAAAATTGAAAGAAATCAATAATGCTGGCTTTATTTACTAATTCACAAATTGTTGTATAATACTTCGTTTATCCTACTACTTCAACTAATATTTTTTGGCTTTACAGGCATTACATAAGTATTATAAAAGTCAGTTACTTGAGGAATTATGGTTTCACAAACGAGCTGGTCATTTCTATTTACCCAGATTCTCTTTTCATCCTTATTGCCAATATAAAAAATTTACAAAGCCTCCTTTGAACAACAAGTAACTGTGTCTGTATTTGGAAATAATACGGAATAGTTTCTTTCAAATGAAATTCACCACTGACAGTTTCTATATGCTTATAATTCTGTACAGTGATGAATTCTATATATAACACACGTTGATATTCACAATATCCAACTCGGGTTATATACGAGTACTTTTTGAAGTTACACTGCTGTACAAATTGTATGTTGGCCACTCAACAGGATACATCAAATTGTTTTGTGGTATTTCATCTTCAATAGTTTCAACAAAATCATTATTTCTATTTGGTATAACCTTGAAGTCTGCAAAAGTAAAACACATTGCTTTGAAACATTTGAACAAGCAGACAATTCATAAAAAAATAACTTTTTAAAAATAGTTATCATAACGTTATTCACCTCTGAATTAGTTGTTCTTTTAGACCGCTCACTTCAGCTCCTCTTTTTCTTAGTTCCGCTTTCAAAGCATTGACATTCATTCATACATATTTTTTATCTTCTATTTTGAATGATTATTCAAAAAACGATAACAGAAAAAAGTGATAAACTTACGTTAAAAGCTAACAAAGTGAATATTCACAGTAGTAATACCTGATTGTTGTCATTTCTTAGACCTCAGGCTATACCAGCGCCTCTAGCGGTCAAATCATACGCGGTAGTCCCCATTGGCTTGGCACAGAGCAAGAGAGCGTGTGAGAAGCTTAAGTAAACTTTCAATTTCTTCCATAATTCATCTGGAATAATTTAAAAAGAATTGAAGACTCTCTTCCAGAAACTTCTGAAAGAATAAGGATTGTATTTATTTACTTTATTATTGTTCAATGAGCGGAGGTCAGAAACATATATATGATAATATAATGATGATATTTTCAGCAAAAACAGGCTGTTTGTCATGCAAGAATCTTTATTCTTGTTGACGTTCCATTCTTGATTATAACTCCGTCAAAATTCATGCATTATTGAATTTCATAAATTACGGTGAGTATCAAAACGGTAATGTTTGAAGGAAATTGAACCGACTTTTTTGAACCATTAGTATTTAGAGGAATATTTCTTGCTCAGCATTCGCTTCGGAAGTTTATTAGTCATATTTTCCATAATAAAACCTCTGAAAGCAGAATGAGTGTGATTCATTTCTTCAAAATTGAATTTTACATAGTTGTTTCATTTTATATCTATGTAAAATTCCATTTAAAAATACCTCAGAATGCAGAATATTGATTTAAAATCAATAAATTTTTGTTTTATCCAACAGGGTGTCTCATAAATCAAGGTTCAGGGCGGCATCAAGCCTACTCCCTCATTGTGCACATACACATACCTATTCTCCAAGCTTTATGTCGAACAAATTACGATTCAGTTCAGTTTTGGTATTCCGTGGAGTTGTCCTGCTCATTTCTCTCATTACATTAGACAGATAATTTGCTCGGTGTTTTCGATCCTTAAAAAGTCACTTCCTTTCAAAGTCACCATAACTTATACCCATACTTCGATCACAAATTGATTTTTTTTCAGGTATTTTAATTCTGATCAATCTCAATTCAACAACGTCATCAATATGGTGGTTTAAATATCATTTTCATCTCCACTTATTGATATCATAGGGTTTACAAATTTTCCCACATTTCACATCAATTTTTCCGTTTTTTTCTGCCTTTATTTATAGAGGTTGTCTCAATATTGATTTAGCGGTTGATTTGTATACTATCGTCTTTGTTAGAACTCTGTTATGCTTTTTTGCCAAATGTAGCCAACTAGACATTCTCCTTTTTTGTAACTGATTTTTTCGTTTTCAGTCAGATCCATTGCTTCAATGTTACTACAGTGAAATATCTGATGATTAAACTCATGTGGTTATATTGATAGATTTTGTTGTTTTTTCAACGATTTTTATAAATTTTTCAGATTGTAATCATTCTTTCTCTTCCACTAGTAAGGCTTTATCAGTATGAAACAGAG